>JASEVX010000364.1:0-147500 GCA_031761405.1 Serripes groenlandicus
ATACGCTATGATAAAAATGATCGTAATGATAAGGAATCCTTCCCGTGTTTCTATAAATATCCCCTCTATACGGTTCATATAGTATAATGATAATGACAAGGTGTGCAAAGGTATTTTACACCCTTGCTCGATTATGGCAATAGTTTCCGCAGAAAAAGTCTAAACCGACCTTATCCAGGTAGCGACAGGTTTAGACATGATTTTTCTCATGATCCACCACATCGAAATTTGCCAACCGACCAATACGCCGGCGTTTTTAAGCTTAATGTACATTACATTTAGAAGTTTGCAGACGTCCCGACCACCATGCGCTGACGTCACAATTTGCAATAATATTGTATTTACAGAATGTAGGTATACCGCAAATACTCTATTTATCAAGATGTCGTTAAACTGTTAACACAGTTATTGATGCATGTCATATCGAAATCAAAAGAAGGTTGTTAAAAGAAGGCCGCTGTATACCGATATTAACTAAATTGACTGTCTTATTCTAACATCAAAGCAGTAAAAAATATATGTAACTTTTCTGATCTTTTAGAAAACATTATCTTGCCTTGTTTGCAAGCTATTGTATCATGGTTTTCAAATAACTTAACAAAGGAATAATATCATTGTGCAGTTGTGTCTAACGTATAATATAATAAAATGAAACGGACAGTGCCTCGAGATTACTTTACGGTTAACTACTGCAAATAATCGGAAATGCAAATGTTAGGTATCTATGACTTTATTCATAGTCACAGCTGTCTCAAAAGATAAATGCAGTGCTGTTATATTTTATAAATTCTAAATGTGTTTGTATGAGTAGGATCCAGCCCTGTGTTCCATAGTAAACACAACGTAAACAGGTTTTGTCTATGGAGCGGAACGAAACGTACCTGTATTATGCATGTAATCCCGTCAAACAGGTTTTGTTTACCGACTAATGCACGGATTATCGATGAAACCTATATAGGTTTCGCAAAACAGGTTTTGGGTTTGGTGACTATGGAACACAGGGCTGCAGATGTGTCCAAAGGCGTTTTAACTGCTCTTATGATGAAATCGTTTGACAAAATTGTGATGACATTTATTTTTAAGAAAACAAATACCGATTTCAACCCGGATTCCAACCCTTGTCTCCTACGTGACAGACTAATGTCGATACCATTAAACCACATCAACAAGGACTAGGTGGCGGTTCGATATAGAAGGGTGAACTAGGCTCGAAACAGTAATGTTTAAAAAACGAATTCAACAGATATATGTACTTATTAACATCACATACAATTTAAAACAATCAAGACAACTCTCTGAACACTAAGTGGTGCTCAGTAATGGAGAGCTATTATAGAAACAGATATTTGAAGTTGTTCATTGCTGATATTGTTAGACTTTAACAAATGCAGTATGTTTCGAGGCGAAGATTGTTTGCGGAATTCGCCAACTATATTTTTGTTGGCTCTAACGAGCCCCTTCCTAAAATGTCAGTATGAAGTATTATATTGATATTGAATCATGTGTGCTATACGACGTGACTTGCTTGCGACAATCATATCTTATTGCCTTGGCTATAAGGGTTACGGGATAGTAATACAAGCGATGTCTCAGTATACTCCGAAGAAAATACAATTAAAAGATGTACATGTAATCCATTACGAATAGAACTCAGGCCTTTAACATTACGAGTTCAACGCTTGTGTTAAACCGCTTACGTTGCCTTCGAACTGGTGGTGTGTCATGATTTTACTTATAATCAAAACAGGTTCATATTCTTATGCTCATCCCTATTTTGGTCATGACTCACTGCTCGAATTGGATATATATAAGGTTGAACGACACTGGTTAGTGTACACTAACAGGAAGTGTTACGCTTTTTACACACGGTTTTAAACATTTAGAATGAGCAACCCGTTTACACGTGTGGCATAATTTGACTTAAGCGGTGGCTTTTAAAATGATTTGTAATAGTTTGGGATTGTTTGTTGCGATTATTTTTCTAATAAATGGGATAATCTCAGGTACGTTTATGTATGATCTTAAACAACGCTATACGTACATTTGTAATGTTAAACAGCATTGCCATCGTTTATTTATCCATATGTGTGGTATTTTTTGTTTATCGATATTTGTTTACCTTAGATTGATAGTAATCTGAATAACTAACTTATGGTACAATTTATATTTATTAAAACAGTAATGTACTTAACTTGCTCCTTCAAAACAATAAAGGTAGTTTATAAAAATTGTTTTAAGTTATTGTATTAGCTTTAATCGCATAACACTTTCAGAACTGACTCCACCATCAATATTGGATACGAAGCATTTTAATTGTCTAGCTTCAGATTTGGTCTCAAGAGTACACCTATCTGTACTCAATGTGATCAGCAATGTTTGTGTTTCCTTTTAAGGTAGAAGATTTTATTGAATGTCAAATTTATTAAACACGATCGCTTTAATTCGTCATAATGACTGCACAACAGTATGTTTAACATCATGATATCTGGTGAAATTTAACCTGTAGCTAGGCGTTTTGTACCGTTTCGGAGTGTACTTTGCCTAGATGGTCATTTTGCTTACACATCATGATATCTATGTCATTTGAAAAGGTTTGGAAGAAATTGTTGATCAGGTCAGGTTTGTAGATTCAAATGATAGTATGCAAACTAATTTATGACCTTTACTTGAAAATTGTTCTGTAGTTCAATCTTCTTTCTGACCGTGGTAGCTCCAAACTGCTTAATTAATAGAGGGGTTAGTGCGAAAAATTTGAACACTGATGTGGAGGAAAATGATTAACTGTGTCGTAGAACTGGCGAAACCATGCTCATGATTTCCTCAAAAACTAAGTTCGGTTCATTTATCACAACATGAGAAAAGAAAAACCATGTGTAAATGCGTTTATTTGTGCATAAATCACCAGATGTCACAACCATCTTTTGTCTGGATTGATATTTGAAGAAACTATAACCAGAGCACAAAGTACTTATGTTGATTTTTTGTGATCACCTTTTGTCCGTCATCAGTTTTTGTCGTTCGTAGTCCGTTATCCGTCGTCAACAATGTGCTTGTTAACACTTTGGAAACCACTATTATCATTTACTCTTCATGAGACTTATTCAGTTCGTTTATCTTGCTAATTTCTATGCAAAGTTCGAATATAGGTAAATTCAGGTAAAAAATAAGGTCACACGGTCAAACTGAAGGATTTTTTAAGGTGAGTATGTTGAAACCTTGTCAGAATAAAAGTCTTGATGATATAAATAAAAACTTTGAATACTGGTCATATCCGGGCAAAAACTAGGTCACTACGCCAAATTTAAGAAATATATTGTTAACAATCTAGAGACCATGTTAAAACTTTTAATAATAAATGTCTCGATGCTAAGTTTGAATATAGGTCAAACCCGGTCAAACTCTAGGTCACTAGGCCAAAATTGAGAAATATCCATTTAAAACGATAACTGCTCTCAGTAGAAAAGTAATATTCATATCACCTTTCAAACTCGCATAAAGTACATTTCGTAATAAACCTTCGTTTGTTGTGACTAATATCGAGTAAAAAAAAATATGTAAACATAAACAAAAATGACTACCGTTTTGTAAAAATTAATTGTTTACCGTTTCAATTCATGGCGATGTCAAGCTAGTTTGCCTAAATTGTGCACACACGCCAATGACGTCACATCTTTTGCGGTAAACAAATCGATCTGAACAAATATCAGCAATCAACTAAGAATATGTCATCAACAAAACGTTTCCATCTCATCCCCGATTACAATTCTAGTTCTTATCATTCTCTTCTAATAAGCAACACAACGGCGTTTCCGTTCGGAGTCGCTAAATAAGGATATGCGTTTTCGAGTTCAGAGTTTCTTAGTTTCCATTTTTGTTTACTTGTGTGCGTTAAGTTTGAATTACTTTGAGCGTTTTGAAAATTGTGTGTATCACTTGACCTCCAGGCATGCATTTTGGGAAGAGTTTAACTGTCGTTTGTAAACACCTAATGACAGCGATATTCCAGTACGATAACAAATCAATACGAACAGTACCAACTACATACTAACCAGGGGCTGTATGGTCGAAGAGTACTCGTGTTTGAATTTTAGGCCATTCTTTACGTGTCCATACTTAAATTATCGAAGTTTTCTTGTGTTTAGACGAGTTTTTAAGTGATAATATCGCTATAAAACTCTATAGACCGCATTGTTTACTTTAGCACTTTGAAACAATGTCAGAATGTTTGTCTCGGTGATACTAGGCCAAGTTCAGAATAGGATTATATTGATCGAAAAACTAGGTAATAAGCCCAAGTTGAAGGAAAATATTGACGGTATCTAGGCCACAACCATGTATTGGTTAAGTAAGGAAGAACTATGTCATTAGGCCAACTCGAAGAAAATGTTGTTATCAATCTGGACGCTGACATTTTTAGTTTTCCCTTTCCCTCTTGGATAAATAATAATTCCGACAACAAATAGCCAGTATGATGTTTTTTACTAATTAATGTAAGTTACTCTTATGCAGACACTCACACACGTAGGTATTTATAATTCATTCGTCGGATAAGCGATATCGACTTTCTTCTATGCAAGGTTTTACGTTGCATTTAAACACAGACATATTATTGTCTAATGTGTCCACGTTATGGTCAATTGGAGTTGATACTCTCGCGCATGTTCTTTTTCCTGATTTGAAGATTTTTGTGCTTAAAGTCCCAACTATTGTTTTAATCTTTGGAAACCGACTAACAGTACTCCTGAGTACTTTCATCAACTTGAGTATGTTTAAATTTTGTCAAAAGAGTTCAAATATGGGTCGTGATGAGTCAAAATAAGGTTACGGGAAACCTTGTTAACACTAGTACTACTTACCTGAAGGCGAAATAAGTTTTGTTCATAGAGTATGTGGTTGGGTTAAATCAGGTGTTTATGGGTTTTAATCCCATATATTTAGAAAATGAATAGTTGTTTTGAATTGATTTGCAAAATTCACAGTTACGATTTATCGAGCAATGTTTGTCCTTTTCCGCTGGTTTGAAGGATCCTAGAAACAAAAATAAACTGGGATGACATTTTTTCGGTCCCCATTTTGTTATGATTCGACAAGAAAACATGTCACAAAATGTGTAACTTATTTTCTTACAGTGTATTTCATTCCGAAACGTTTATTTCTTATACGTTTTTTTATTTTGATGTTTACGCGTGGATTTTATGTTCATTATACAGATTTAGAAGCCCCTGTTGTATTCGCATCATGCTCAGTGAAGCGAACACTCATATTCTTATATCTGTTGAAAAACCTCACATTGGAGAATGACAAAACTGTTTTGAGGACCTCTCTTTATATAGCATTCGCTTATTCATAATATCAGTAATTTAACTACATGTCGTATTGCTTCGTCAGAAAAATACGTATAGGGTATATTTACACACCGCTAGCGCTATAAATAGACACAATTTTGTTTCTGTATGACTACCGATGTAAAACGGTGTAAACTTTGGAGGCTGGATTTTTAATAAATCAAAGTTTGGATAGGAGCGCTTTGTAAGACGTTTTGGATATAGTTCAGTCCTACGCATCACGATCAAAGGATCGTTGTGCAATATTACTGCTTTCAATATTACTTTGTGCATATTCACAGCATGTACTTTCGACATTGGTCATCTATCAAACTACGATATAATTATAATAAATGAAGCTAATTTAACAAATAGCAACACAGTATGTATCAATTCTAAAACCATGACGTATCAGGTTTGGTCGCACAATATTACAAACGTATGCATAATTACATTTATAGATACTAGACTCTAATACAATTATTGGAAGCCGCCAGGAGGCAGCTTCCTGTAGGTATGCTTAGAAATTTCGGACAAGGAGAATATTTAGACCTGCCAGCGTGACTACATATCGGGATTTTTCTTTGTCCTTACGAAGTACATTAATTTAAGGTAATGGCTTTTAAAACATCCCCTTTACACTCTAGATACATGTGTGAGTTTTACAAATTAAAAACAAAAGACAAACGCCAGTATACTAATTGAATGTATGTTAAACCGGCAACCATTAAACAAGAGGCGCGCGCTAAATGTAATATGGTTCCTTACATGCTATAATATATTAAGCAGTAATTAGATAAAAAAGCCACGGCCCGTATTCACCAAACTTTTCAATTTAGACGTTTGGGTAAAACTAAACCTAATATTTAGTTCACTTTTTTGATTCCCGGTAATTTAGATTTAGATCGTATTCACCAACCCGTTTAAAAACCATGCATTCATCTATAGTCTATTTATCGATTTTCATTTTCTTTTTCTTCGTAATTTCACATAGATGGCATCTCAATGTTTCAATCATCCTAACTTTTCATTTGCTTTGTTTTTAATAATCTGACTTTCATGTTCAGTATAATATGAGCCAACCGACAATTCTTACATCGCGTGATCATGAAAGGTAAACAAAAATCGACCTTGACATGTGTAAAAAACATCAGAAATTAGAAAAATCATCAATGGTCGACGTGTTCAATAAAAGGGTAAATTCATTTTTTTTTATATTTGACCAAATTTTCAAAATATTTATTTGTTTATTAAAGAAATTTCTCACAAACCTGCATAAAAATCCCTTATAATCCAAATATTTCTAACAAACCTGCATAAAAATTCCTTATAATCCAAACGAAATCGTCCAATTTCACAAACACAAAAGGTCACAGATTGAATCACCGAAATTTGGGAGACCCTATATGGGAAATGACTAAGTCATAACGCGTGAGGATTTGACTCAAATCAACCGCGTCAGCACAAATTCCGCATTTGGAAAGCTTTAGTGTTAATTGCATTATAAGATCAATTTGCATTTTTGTGCGGTAGGTTTTTGGTAATGAATCGTCTAAAGAGGCTTACAGTCCGATTCGCGACTAAAAAGCAAAGACAACAATTCATGATCAGACTGATCTCTGCCTCGCAAGGTTTTCCCCCTTTTCGTATGGTGTGGTACAAATCTTGTACACGACAAATTTGGGACAATAGAGTGAAATAGATTTTCCGATTTTTTTTAATTTGTGTTGATAATCCAAATTAATTGGTGGGTATACCGATAATCATAATATATTATATATTTCATAATTTAAATAAAACGGTATGAGATGCAAATAAGGCATAATGGACAGTTTTGGACAATTAACCCTTTCCCACATACGGCAAGAATCACGAAAAGAGTTAACATTATTGTCGTCCACTCGGGAGTGTGCGTTTGTTATTTTCAATTGCCCCGTTTGCCACAATAATTTAAATTCTAACTGTCATTTATGGAGTTTTCTATGTTTTGCACTTAATTATTTCAAAGTCCGTCAAGTTAAACATCATTGAAACCGTTGTGGCAAAAGGAGAAATTGCTCATATTGAGCAATATCTGCATTTGTCACAACAATTTTAACACTTTTCAATTATCATACGATCATTTATAGATAAAAAAAATTATATTTGTACTTAATAATTTCAAAGTCATCTGCTGTAGATTTGTTTTATGTGGGAAATGGTTAAACCCTTAGCCACTATCATGACTTACCGATAAACCAAAAACAGATGTTCTGTGTGTCAGCATTATTGACAAAACATAATCATAACAGGGTGCGTGTTCAACAGGAATAATTGTTGGTACAAATTGAAATTTATCATAACCTCTTGTCCATTTATCTTTATTATTATATAAGTCACTTTCCATGATCAGTTTAACTCTTAATCATCTCATTCACTTAAAACACTACATCCTACATAAAAGTTATAAATAACTACCGATATTACTGACTACAGTTTAAATTGTTCTAATGTTTGTGGATTTAAATGTTCTTTTTTTCTTATTTCTACATGTGCAACAACATATTGCGGTTTCTCTCTGACGCTTTGCGTCAAACATTCGTCTTGTTATCAGTATGGTATAGTTTGGCATGAAACATATTTGTTCATGTTAACCTTGTCGGTTTATTTGCTTGTTTTGTTTTTATTATAAATGAGGTAAAATCAGATATACCTTTTTCTATATTTATAACTTAATGTGAAAACGTCTTCAGAAGGAACCGTGATAACATCTACTATAAATAATTCGATGCTTTTGAACAATGTTTTTTTTACATTATCATTATTATAAACATGTTATAAAATCGTATTTGACTGTATAACATGATTGTAATTGATCCCCTATTCACATGTTGAGTATATCTGTTAACAACGACCGCGGTCTCTTTCGAGAATACGAGTACAGCCGAATTTAAATTGACGTCCGAGGTTGAGTATATATTATCGAGTATATACGAATAAGCCGAAGAGTTCCGATTGACGTACGGGATCTCTATCGAGTATACAAGTAAAGCCGAAGAGTTCCGATTGACGTCCGATTCCTCAATCGAGTATACGAGTTAAGCCTGAGAGTTCCGATTGACATTCGGAGTCTCGATCGAGTATACGAATTAAGTCGAAGAGTTCCGATTGACGTCCGGGGTCTCTATCGAGTATACGATTGAAGTCGAACAATTCTGCATATCTGGCTACTGCCTTACATTGCAAAGGTTGATACTTACTTTACGTTAGCATATATGTCTTTAAAGTCGTCTGCTTCAAATAAATGCATGTTTGTTTGTTATTATTATATGTTCTACGTACTAGTTGATTTCTGCGCAACTACCGCATAAATACGACGACAGCGATAAATGCTGTCGTCGCATTCATGCGTAATTTAGATCGTGAGATGATCATAAAGTAAATAAATTAACAACACCCGTAAAAGGTGTAGTCGCATTTATCGAACATATCTTTATTACAGATGCAAGTGCGTTTTCGACAACAACAAGTGCTGGTACCACATCCACGACCACATATCCGGGTACCACAACCACATATCCACGTACCACAACCACATATCCACGTACTACAACCACATATCAACGTACCACAACCACATATCCACCTACAACAACCACATATCCACGTATCACAACCACATATCCACGTACCACAACCACATATCCACCTACCACAACCACATATCCACGTACCACAACCACATATCCACCTATCACAACCACATATCCACCTACCACAACCACATATCAACGTACCACAACCACATATCCACCTATCACAACCACATATCCACCTACCACAACCACATATCCACCTACCACAACCACATATCCACCTACCACAACCACATATCCACCTACCACAACCACATATCTATGGATCTATGATCTAGTTACCACATCCACGAACACATATCCAGGTACCACATCCACGACCACACATCCAGGTACCTCATCCACGACCACATATACAGGTCCCACATCCAAGACCACACATCCAGGTAAGACATACCACTTCTACGACCTATTATCGAGTTACCACATACAGGACAACATTAATGTGTCCAGGTTCCTCTTCCGAGACCACAAATCCAGTTACCACATCCATCACATCTATCAGGGGCATAACTTTACTGAAATAAATGTGTAGGTCATATCTGGGGAACCGGGGGCATGCTCTCACGGGGATAACAAATTATCTAGCCCCTTATCCCCCTATGCCTCCCATTTTTATTGCAGTTTTGGCATTATTAAATGTCCGTCCTACACGTTCTATAGCAAGCTACGCCCCTGTCCATGACCACATATCTAGGTGCTTCAGGAATCAAACTCTATATTCCTCTCAGAGACGGAATTCGTCGGCCCGGATCAGTCTGCGCGGATTGCGAAGGCCGATCCGGTAGATACATTACGCAGAGGACATATTGTTGGTTTTCTCGCTAGACGGCTTACTTTAGGTTAATTTAACAACCGTTCATCGATCAGGCGATGTATTTGACGACGTCTAACTGTCTATATAAGGAAGTGGTTCATGTCGAGATTTTACCATTCGCCTTGTGCCATTGCGAGATCAATACTGAATGTGAACCTCCAGTACTAGATGCCGAGGTCGGCAACTTAAATCCATCCTACAAACAAAAAAATAGCTAGAATCAACACAAATAATTATTTTCCCTTATCAACACTAACGTTTCCATGAAATCTTAGGTTTAAAATTAACGAAACAAACAAAATAACCGAAATGTTTTATTTATCCAGTTATTAAGTGTTGGCAATTAAGAGCACTTGCAGGGAATGTTCGTGTTACGTTACTTTTCTGTACTTCATGATACACGTACATTACATGTAACAGATATACCTTATCAATAATCTGAAATCCTCCATTATTTTCCCGAAAGTTGTCATAGAAATGATCTGTTTTGTGGTGGCGAACGTATGCCGCCAGAGTTTTGAATTAGCATTAATGAAGTCCTTTTAAGCGATTGTCATTGCTTATGAAAATATGTCTACATTTTGCGAAGCTATTGTAACGCATCGGCACATGCCGTTTAGCTAATTTGCTATAATTTCGATTGTCGCTTAATTAAACCATTTCCGTAAAAAGCTATGGCCTAACTTGTGTTTTTTTTTTATTTCACTCAAATAAATGTCTTCAAAACATGATAACAGGAGTGCGGGATATTAAATTCCATTTAATAAATTATATGCTTCTGACATTAAGCTTTTTTTCTTACTAACAGTTTGAGTACCGATTCCATATGGTGATTAACATCAGTCTCGCATAGTCACTATCAATAATAGGGTGCCATGCGAGACATAAACATAATTTTAGTTGTTTTGCATTCATTATTGCCTATTTTAAACTGAAACAGTTTGTATAGATATAGGCCATATACCATGATTTATAGAAATAATATTCTGACCTTCCCTTTAGATCATGAACAATGTTGTGTTGTTGTTTTGCATGGATGTTTAAACAGTTTAGCCTGAATTATATTTGCAACTTGCAGTAAAGGTACCTATGGAAGTAATCAAGGTACAGTTCCTATATTTAAAAAATAATACAATTTTTGAAAGGATATACCGGGGAATATTTCATGGTATCTAGTACAATTTCAAAGGAAATAAAATATCAAAAGACGCTTGCATACGTAAATGATAACCTTACATTTAAACTTCAGCATCTTGACCGATTCAGCGCACACTGATTTTAACGGAACTGTGGTTCCGTTGTTACACATACATGTACACTGAAACAAAACACTTGTTTCCCCGTATGTACATGTAGGTATCCATACGACGTGTAACTTATTGGCTGACCTGGCTCAGGCAGTTTCCGACGCTCCAAGGAGAAGTTATTGGCTAACCACGAAAACAACAACTCTATAGTGTACAGTTTCTTAGAAAAACAGATAGGACACAAACTAGAAAAGCGAAGTACAATTCACCTAGAATCCGCCAGAATTCATGCTCGACATAAGACCGACCGGATAGAATAGATTAAACAAACAAATAAATAATAATTAATTGTATACTTCAAAGCATGTGAACCGGGGTCATTTGGACATAATTGTAAATGTATGTGTGGAAAGTGTTACGATAAAGCTCCTTGTGACACAGTTACTGGTGCCTGTGACCAATATATGGCCCCGCCCTCTATTTGTCATGGCTAGTACATTCATTCAAAACGATTGCCAAACATCTGAAAAAAATCCGCATAAAGCATTATTTTAGTATTTAAATAATTGCTGTATATTCTGTCCGTCTCCTTAGTGTAATGGTACGAGTGTCCGCATTCGGGGCGAATGACGAGGGTTTTATCCTCCTTTGAGTCAAGCCAATAACTTTGAAAACTGAAGTAAGGGCTTCCCTTCTTGGTGATCATGGATTCGGGGAAACTATTAAGACTGACACAGTCGTGTTAGGATACTAAATACAGGTAGTATTGGTTAATTAACCATGAAGCACACCGATATGAACAAAGGCGGTGGCGTAAAATACCATTCAAACACAATGCTGCAATATTAGTTATAAGCAATATTCAAACAAGTGCTGTGTAAAGTCGGTCTTCGATGTCAACGAAAATTGAAGATACCAAAACTCATAAGACGCATGTCTTACGTATTACATAATATCTCCTTGGATAACTTGAGTCAAAAACTTGCATACGACGGATATATACTTATACCGCCTTGTCTGGCTGTTCTTGACGCGGTTTGCAAGTTTGTTTCAACGTAATGAAGCAGTCCGTGTACGTGTTTGTCATCGTAGGATTCCAGATCTTCGGCGATTTGCGACACCATCGCTTTGTTGAAAGCAGTGACACAGACGTTATGCTCAGGTGCATTATGTTTTAACAACTAGCAAATAATGGATTCGCGGGATTTCACCCACTCGTATAGTTTTGGTAAAATGCCGATTTAAAAGAAAATTTGATTTTACTAAATGCCACAGAAGTGGTCTCTCAAAAGCTGTTTAAGAAATTTGTTTAATTAACGTTTATCTTTTTAAATAGGATGTGTATTAAATCGAGGTTTACAAAAATTGAAATATTTAACATAAACATACACACTATCTGTTTAAACGTGGTTTATCTTAGACTCTTCTTAGAGCAAACAAAGCCAACAATGGTGACTCTGATTACATACACGAGCAGGTTATCTCAGTATTCGTAACTCCAATTGCTACTTTACAGGAATACCAAGATTCATTGATTGGTATTTAACGACGCTTTAAAAAGAAATGAGTCATATCGCAGCGGCGTGTTCATCTACCGATACGTGTCATGACTTTCTCATACCAGTACTCCACACGACATACTTTCCAATCAGTTGGCTGCTACCGAATTAGCTACGCAGGCTTGAATTACATCAAAGTTGATCACAAAATACGTGCACTTGTTACCATAACTTCAGTCGTTTATAAATTGTCACAATTTTAATTCATTTAATCTTACATTATCAGCAATTGTTCTTGTTGTGATACAGTTATTTCAGACCTATTTCTCTTTCTTTCACGCGCGCTCTCTCTTTATCGCGCAATCTGTCCTACTCGCGCGCTCTCTCTATCTCTCTCTATATCTCTTTCTTTCTCTGTATGTCTCTCTCTCACTCTCTCTCACTAATTATATACATATATAACTTTACTTATCCGGATAATAGTGTACCTTGTGGCTTAGCGAATGTATAACTTATATGCGTATATACACTATGATTTCTGTATGATTTAGCCTGTGAAAATGGTACCTATGGGAGTAATTGCCGATTAGCTTGTGGGAATTGCTATGAGGAACAACCTTGTAACAAAGGAGATGGAACATGTGGAAGATGTGATCCGGGCTATCTCGGGAACCTATGTGAAACAGGTAGGACAACTGGAGGTTTAGCTTTGGAAAATATAATAGCACATAAAAGAGACGCACAGATATTAGGATTAATATTCAAGAATGTCAAGTCAATATTTGCGTCACAATGGAAATGTTCTTGTTAGTAACTGATATGTTACAATACAATTAAATGACACTGTTAATTATTTTTCGGATTTTATACAATGAATTTAGGTTCGGGACTATTTACTTATATAACACTTCTTTTTCAAAAGATAAAATACTATTATTCAGAGTGAATAGCAGGCACTCACGGCCAAGATTGTCTCAGGTAACACTTCAACTAAATGATACACTTCTATGTTTCAGAGTGTATATCAGGCACTTACGGCCAAGATTGTTCAACCCTATGCGGATTATGTTTGAAATACGAAACATGCAACCATGTTACTGGTCTGTGTTCAAAGGGTTGCGCTGCAGGTCGCCAAGGAGACACATGTAAACAAGGTAGGCACTTTTCAAATTGACCAATTTATGATATAGTCTAGTTTTCATGAATTTTTTATTTGCAATACTCCTTAATCTTTCCTTGATCTGATATATTTTAAATTACATGTACAGCATGCGGAAACTACACGTTTGGTGTAAATTGTAGACAACAATGCCACTGTGTCGATGGCAAATCCTGTGATTCGATTAATGGGGAGTGTGAAGATGGCTTATGTGCAGAAGGCTTCTTTGGTGTAGGCTGCCAGCAAAGGAACGGTATGCATTATATACTATAACACTTTCAAAAATCAATATGTGATAGATCTTTGTATTTATGGCAATTCTTATGATCAGACATAATACGAACAGAAAATAATATATGTGTTGTATTTGCTTAAACGTCTTCATTTATATAATTATTAAGTTTTATTATTAAAATTCATATATCAGGACCAACAGAAATGCGACGATGTAGAAAGTGCACTTTTCTAAAAGGACATAACTCGTTTGGATAGATGTGAAGTGATTGTCAAATGTTATATTGATTTAAACTAATTCAATAGACGTTCACGTTCCGCCAATTACATATAATATCAACTTCTTGCTTTAGACAAGTGATTTACATACCTCGAGATACTAAGCTTCGAATAAACTAACATGCCCATTTGTTTTGCGCATAATAAGAATCATTCGAAAAAAGCAATCCAGTATCAAAAGACAAAAATGTAAATCAACTAAATATGCTTTGCCTTTCGTAGGGGGTCCGGACGAAAGCGATGGAAATAACCAAGCTATGATTATTGGAGTTGTTTCTGGTGTAGCGTGCCTCATCATTGTACTTGTAGTAGCTGGTGTTTGTTTTCTGAAGAGAAGGTAAATAACCTTTTGATTAAGAAATAAGTTATACTGAAAACTATAATAAGTACATGTATACAAGCGTTTGTTTTACATGTTACCTTCAATTGTTTGAATGATTTAATTACCGACTTCGATTAGTATCAACAACATACGCGAGATATTTATTCAGTGTACTTAATGATTAGTTTACACTATTAGCACGGTAACTTAAGCGCTTTACTTATGACATGTACTGCAAACAAATTACCTCCAATCACTGATACTAAATTGTACGAACTCAAACGCATCAACAGGTTTTCTTTATCATTCATGTGTAAGATAGTTTTATGATTTGTTTTTTTGTAAATTTGAAAGAGGTGAACAATTGTATTTATGAAAGGATTGAAACTCAATATATAAATCAACTTAAACAAGGCTAATTGGTCAAGGAGTGTAAGGGCTGGGTATTTCATCGTGTACTTTGAAATCAAAATGATAGAACTCACTTATGACGGGATTCGAACCAAAAACATTTGATACGAGAGTACGACGCTTTTTGCAGCACCACTGTCTTAATGTGTGTTACTGGTTTCATAAATCCCATACATAAGTATAAATAAGCCTTAGTTGAGAGAGTTAATAGTTTATACACACTTATTGTCCACGTTTGCTAATACAATTTAATACGAGGGTATATATCAACAAGTATCCACGCCATGGCAGCATTTGTTTATACCCTGGACCCGATTTGGTGCATAGGCTAATTCCTTCATTATACGAGTTCAGATCTCATGTCCGTATAACGAAGTTCATTTAATTTGTTTTGTAGAAGACGAGATAACAAATCTCCCAAAGCAGTAACAAAGCCGTCTGATGAACACCACTATGAGGACCTTCACATATATTCAAATCAATTGTAGATACAGGACCTGATATGATACCTACATGTATCTGGTTCTACACGTTTAAAGTTAAGCGCAACTGTGGATACACTTGGTACTATTTTAAATCATAGTTTATGTACCATGCATTACATAGACAAATTAAACACAACCTTGAATTATGGCATGTTTTCCCTTCAACAAGACCACCACCACCATCGAGTTGCGTAATATAGTTTGGGAACAATCTTGACATTTGACATGTATAGGTAACGAAAGAAATCACAAAATTGCGGGAGTGTCGAAGTTAATTTAAAATAAATTGTGAATTGAGGCGTGAATTTTCACTTACGCGTAATTATCCGTTCATTTGTATTCACCGCGCACAAACAATTTCACATAATTGTTCCTCATTGGATCGCCAAAGTGGTAACCATGGCGTGACGAAATTGTATTCAAGTGTCAACGCATTTTTTCCTTTTCTCCAAAGTTTTTGTCATTGATAGAACACGAATCGTGATACACAGACGTCAAGTTTCCACACCGATGTTTCAAGTATTTGATAAATAGATCTGTAATAGTACCAGACAATTCACGATGTGATCTTTATAAATGTTTTTCTTACACTAAGCAGCTGACGAAGTCTAGGGTTGAGCTTTCAGCGGATGTTTGCACTAGTTTCTAGGTTACATGAAACGAGAACAAACGAAAGAGAACGATTCTAACAAACAGCCAATACAGTTTGTGCTTACTTATTAGAAATGTACACACTTATAGTATTTGTACAAATGTAAACAAATTATATGCATATATCATGTTGATCTAAGGACATCTGAGTGAGAGTCCATAATTCTACAGATTTTTCGAGTGTAGTGAACCACTTGATGTATAAATATTATCTGTAAATTAGGATTGTAAGGTTTTCTAAAGTATGTTCACGTTGCTGATACTTGTTGCTCGGGAACGGAAGGTCGAATGCTCGAATTCCGGTAGCGACAGTTTTTTTTTTTTACAGAGTGTTAATATATTTAAACTTTAGACAGTATTCTTCTTATTGTCTTCATCCCTTTTATATGATGTTTGTGCTGTGATCTACATATAATGTAACTCGGTTCAACCTTTTGTTAATTATCAACAAAACAGTCAAATGTCTAAATCATTTTGTCAGAATATGTTCAAGTTATTTTACAGCGGGTAGTACCTACCCAAGTGATTTCTATCTCCCTGACACCAGTAAAACACACAAGTGTATTTCGAGACAACCTTCTGCATTTCCACAACGACCGTTTTAACCATAGGTGACGAACGAAGCACAGATTATCGCGTTGACAAATAGAACAAATCTGCATAAAAATGTGTATATCATAATTCTGTTAATATTGGGTTTGTTGTCTGAAAAGAAAGTAAGCATCTGCATATTCTTTTATAGAATGGTTCATCTTTTTAAAACGGTATATACCTTTATCGTTTGGATAGAATGCTTCTTCTTGGCAATCTAGCATTTTCATAAAATGTTTGTTTACCTCAAATAAGGTTACACTTATTATTTAGTTACTTTGTTCCGTGAAAGGAGAGTTAATACTTTTAACCTTTTGCCATACCGTTTGTATTCATTGAAACAGGTAGAACAGGTAGAATATTTGTTGTCGGCTAAAATGTAATTATTTTACACCTTTATTTGCAAAAAGGTATATATCGTGTTGTTTGATATTTGCTTTCTACAAAAACGTAATTAACCGTATTTTTCTTTTTGATTTGTGTTTGTGTAAATGTAATTATTTTACCCCTTTCTTTGCAAAAAGGTATATATCATTTTGATTAGATGTTAGCTTTCTACAAACAAGTAATTATCCGTCTCGTTGATAAGTTATAATATATAATAAATAAATGTCTTCACCCTCGTCGTTACGGTCCATACTATCGCGACTCAACTCACCGCGTGCAATGAACTCTTGCAACTCAGTCATAGTCATACCGTACATATCGTACATCGACATTAGTATATCAATGTGTAATTCTCAAAGTTGATACAAATAAAATATTCAGTCTAGATGATATTTATATGTCAAAAAATGCAATTTAGTCTGCGTGTTTCCGTTTGTTATTACACAATATGTTTGAATTCAAGTAAATGTCGACTTCACTACATATCTGTTTTGTCAGATAATATCCACTTATCATCAGATATTCGCATATTCAAATTAAAAACAATTGCTACCTATCTGTTACTACTCTGCTGTTTTAAAGAACACATACATGGGCAATTGTGAATAAAGTTTTTACCTAGTCAGATAGAGAACAATTGTGACATGTGTACAGTTATGTGTAAGAGCAACCCGGAACATTCTGCGGGGTGATCATCTCGTGTTATGAATTTCGACCAGAGGATAGCGTCAAGGCTAATTAAGTTTATCATGACCGCACCACATTTACATATTTTTTTTTATATGTATATAGTTTAGTGTATTACTATCTCATCTGCAAAATAACAGGTGCTTATTCGTATTTACATGTACCTGATTGATTGCATGTCACTGTGACTTTTGTCAAACGTTGGAAAGAAAGTTGGCCGAGCTTGGATTCGGACTCACAACCCCTCGATTGACAGTCCACGTCGCTACCGACTGAGCTACCTGAGGAAATATACGAATACATACATGTGTAGGTTAATATGTTCCTAAACATTGTATATATGTTGTTTTTTATCTTAAGTATTGGCCGTTATCCGTTTGAAAACACTGAACACTGTCTATGTTCAAAGAAAATGCACATATCCATACTATTTTACTTCGTTGATATATAGCTATATAGGTATATACTTGATTTAATGTTTGTATATATACAAGTTGACATTTGCTATCATATTCTAAGGTACATATTTTTAGTTCACATTTACTGATTGATTAACATAACATTATTTCGACTTTCTATGACTTTCGTTTCGAAAAGGATGTATAATCTAAATTGTTTCTGTACATACTGTTTTTAGCAAAGAGCTCTTTAGAGCCAATTACTATAACAGGCTAATTCCGAACCTGACCGAAATCGATACAGGAGTCAGTCCCTATTGTTAAAGTATTATTACAATTTAGGCAATGAATTGTTTCTACAGTAGCTCTCCATTACTGAACACCATTTCGGGTTCAGAGAGAGGTCTTGATATTCGTAGATTGTCTATAATATTAATGAAAGCCCATGCATCCGTGTAGTATTTGCTAAGATGAATGTTCTTGTTCAAGAGAATCCATGTCTATAGTCTCGTACCGCCATATAATCCGTTACTAAAACAAACAAAACGCTGTAAATTGTAGGGATATATTGACTGAAATACATCTTTAATTTGACACCACGTAAGCAATATAAAGATCTACAAAGGAATTTACTTTTCAAATATATGAATTATGAAATTGATACTTTAATTGTATTTCGCACTCGATACCATAAAATAAGTTTTTTTTTTCTTTTTTCAATTTTCGAAACAGATGAATCAAATACATTTAAACGTATCAGGAGTACCTTCGTCATTCATGATTAAGCAATTCTTGTAATATTCAAGATCATGAGAATATGTACATATAAAGATATATCATTTTCCACTTATACAAGGGAATAACATTATATGCTATTACAACGCTCGTATATAGAAATAACATTTTGACAATGTTACTTATTTATTAACAAATGCACAGGGAAAGTGGTGGCAACTTTGCTATTGCTATATTTGGACTATTTTCAAAATTGTTGAAACGGTGTTTAAGCCCAATTAATCAATTAATTAGTTTCCCCCGTAATTCTCTGATCATTTGATGCATAATTAAACAACTGCAATTAATAAACATCTGCAAGGCATAAAGGGTCTAAAATGTGTTAGAATATCAACATCGTCCTACAATATATGACGCTAAACTAATCGGATTCGGATGTCATCCCGATTAGACTTGACTTGATCCGCGGTACATATTGTTTGTCGAATAGTTTCTGTAGTTTTATGATTTCATGATTAAATCCTTCCCACATACAGACGCTTTCTGACGCCTCTGCAGCAGATGACGTTTGGCAATGGTTTCCCATGAGAACTTTCATTTAAAGAGAGTTTCCATAGTTTTGAATACAAGTTTTCGAGTCGCCTGCTGCTGATTTGTCATATGTGGAAATAATTGAAATCTTGTCTATTGGCTCAGTTGAGAAAGTTGATTGACAAGTGTGGACCAAACACCTCTTCGTATATACAAGTAATTTATTACCAAACAGAGATACCTTCATGAAAATAATCATATTTATATTAACATTTGAAAAACAAGGCTAACACAATGAAAGAAGAAAATTGGAAAGTGATTTGATTTATCTATTTGCCCTTAACTCTTTAAGCGCTGATCGTTCAGCAATAATCACCATTTTTAAAGTTCTTTGTATACTGATGTTCGTAAAGCCCGGCCCGTTATGGTCGCTGCGTGGGTTTCATTTCCATAACAAAATTCATAATCATATGCGACATTTCAACACACTTTTTATAAGTTCTTTGGATCTCTTTCCCTCTCACATTTATTCTGCAGCAGCAGATTTCAAAGTCGTTTGGCAAAAACATTAAAATGATTTTAAATAATAGCGTAATTATTTAATATGATTGAAAATATTGTAGCAAATGGAGAAAGCTCATTATGAGCAATTTGACCTTTTGATACAAAGTCTTCTAATTTCACCTGATGCGGTTACGTGTACATCAAATTATCTCTGCAGGTGGGAAATTGTTATTCCGAGTATTATAACATTGCATAACACTTGTTATTCGTGTATAAAGGTTCACAAAGGGAACCATAATATATACACTTTTCTTATCTTTCCTTACCGTCTCCTTTTTCTAACTGCAGTTATGCAAAATGTTATCAGACGGATTTAAACTCTACACATCAGCAAATCCATCCATTCTTCTCTCTTGGGGATTTAATTATCTAGTGACCATTCATTTCTTAGATGTGTGTATACATAGTCCAAAATATTTAACTTATATTTTAGGGAAAAGAGTTTCTTTTCAGTGACATTACTTTGCAAACTAACCTAAACATTGGGTGATTTAAATGATAAAAGATGGTTTTAAATTATTCTTAAGTGACGAATTCACCATGCTATGACTAAATCAAATTTTCTAAAGATGCATACATTTAATCATTTTGATTTATAAAAACGGTGTGTCTGTTGAATTCAAAAGGTGTTAGATGTTTTAATTTTTTCAGCGCAAATGGCAATAAGGAAGTGTTGGCGAACAACTCAGATTAGGGTTAGTCAGCTCATAATGAGCTTTCTCATATGAAATCTTCATTGAGTTATGAAAATATTCCAAATCTCTTATAACATGAAAAATGAGTCGCCCGATCTTGAACATGGACTAGTCCATTAGCTGAAAGAGTTAACAAGTACATTTATGGAGACATCTGTATTTATCCTGTCATTTTATCATGTTAAAGGTTGAGTAGGACAGTTTTAGTTGAATTGTGTCACAAAGGGAAAATGCATTTATAAGTTTTACATTACTGTGCGATCAGCGAAAATGACCTATGGTTAACGCTTTTGCCCAGCATTTCAAACAGGTATACATACCAAATCCTAATATTATTGGAGGACATTCTGAAAAGCATATACTAGGGAGCCTTGATTAATATCAACATCAATCTACATCCCAAACTCCGAACCTAGTAATGAACAGCCCTTTTCAAACAATAGAAATCACAAAGCAAGTTAAAACCGTTAAGAAGCAAAGATCGCCAGGAAATGATATAAGCAATGTATATCACAAAATTATTTGATTATTAAATTATTCCAACAGAATGGAATAAAGGACTAAAAGAAATGGTAAGAAGCATATAGACGTATCTCACTAACGCCCTATTACACTTCTCAGTACTCTTAACAAATTATTTGAAAAGTCCTACAGCCATCGGTTATAAGAGTACACAAGATCCTTAAACGATCCGTATCAGCACGGATTCCAGGTCGGTTAGGCTGTACAACAACGTCCTATGTCTTACAAGAGACAATAGATTACACGAGGGACATTCGGACAGTTTTGAGACAACATCAATTTTGCAATATTCTTCTGTTAAATCGTAATAAAACTTAAGTATATATGAGCTTATTATATTTCAAAAACTTAAGTTAAGATCATATACTGTGATGTCAGCCATATAATTCTTTCCGTATCGATAGCAACATGCGTTGTAAAGACTCTAAATGTCTCGATAACACTGCTCTACATTGAACACACAAACATAATAAACGCGCGAAATTTTATAAAATATATACAACGTCATACTTAATTCATAACAACATTTCATGAAAGTATTCCGAAATAAATAATTTAAATACACGCACCCAATCTCCTTTGCGGAGCTATCGTTCTTTACACTCACTCTCATCTCTGAAATAATATCAATGTCAAGATTGTTGACGAAACATGATAACTGTATTGTAAATGACTAAGTGGTAACTGGTGTAAGCAAACACCTTTTACACTTCTGAAAGTTTCTTTTCTAACTTTGCTTACCAAAAACAAAGTATATATTTCGCAAGAAGCTATGGACTACTGTTCGGTAGTTTTTACACATTTATATGAATACAGCTGTTATCTATGTTAACAAAAATTGAGCACAGCATAGACGACCTAGTCAGTACTTATGATAAATATACTGTCCTTCGAGATAAACAGAGAAAAGCTCTGTTACATTTGAGTAACAGAAAGGGTAATTTAGTTGCTAGTCTACCTGTAGGTTATGGAAAAAGTATAATATTTCACGTTTTACTGCAAATTCAGGGAAAGGAAAAGAAAACCCCTGTTTTATTGGTACTTCCCCCTTTGAACATAATACAGAAAAATGAATGCAAAAGCCCCAGAGACCACAATAGTTCATGTTTCCGTATAGACATAAAGGCTAATGTGGAAACAGCCTTATTGGATAATGATGATTAGAGTGACACTGAGAGGTCATACACCTGTCACCTGTCAGTCAGATGATAGCTTGGAACAGGTTAAACGAGACACTTTTGAAATTGTTCTGTGCCATCCAGAGGAACTGTTTAACACCAAGAAAGGAAGACAGTTTCTTCAGAGCGAATTGCAACAACACGTGTGTGCTGTTGGGATTGATGAGTGCCACATTAATGAAAACTGGTAATTTTGTTTTTCCTATTTCAATTCTTATCTTAGGGTGTAATGTCCATCCAAGTATTTGACATAGAGTCATGCTAGAAATATTGACGAGCATGTAAATTGTGCAAATGCTGTTGTAGGAGTTTATGAATTTATGTTCATTTTAACAGTCAGGCAGTATACTTTTAAAACCATTGTTCCTGAGCTTAGAACCGGTACTACATGTATACTCCTATCCTTTGTAAGTTACTGACTGACAACTTTCTCACATAAGTATATATGATCAGTAGCAGGGCTCAAACCCGTCACCCTCAATCTATGAGAGGTTAAAGTGATTTCAGGTCAGTGACTCAAACCACTCGGCCACGGCAGTAGTGCACCTGGTCCTATATAATATACACATACTAGTTCCATGTAAAATATCTAGACAATTTCCTTGATCACAGTCTGAACTATATAGTACATGTACATTGATGCAAAATTATTTTTTGGATTCGAAGATTATGGTTGCCATGCGTATTTTCTGAGTTTTTATGAATTTTCGTTTATATATGTAGCTGATGTCTCTAATTTTGCAGAAGTAGAATATGTCCTGTTCATACTAGAAGAGACATGGGTTCAAATCCCAGCAGGGGCTTCTTATTTTAGAATTATGCCTTTTGGAGATCCAACTGAAATTATGTGTCTTCATTTAACGCTTTCTCACATATAAACGCTTTCTAACGCCTCTGTAGCAGACGACATTTGAAAACAGTGTAACAAAAGAAGAAATTGCTCAAAACGAGCAATTTTTCCATTTGCAACAATGTTTTCAACTATTTTCAACAATGACGGTTTCATTTATAGAGATTTTGTACAGCCAATATCCAAAGATTACTTACACTAACATGTATGGACTTAAAGAGGCACACCCTACATCCCTTAATTAATTATACCAATGTTTAACCTATACTGAATACTACATTATGAGCAGGTTGACATACAGATTAAAGAGAATCAGTCTCAGTTCTGAGCAACTATCAAAAGTCTAGTGTTTGTTATGAAATGATCGTAGTGCTAACCATTTTATCTCAATGCCCTGAATAGTATGCCAAGTTACAATGTACTTTAAAATTATTCAATGAATACCAGAGTAAAATCCTTGAATGAATACTAGAGTAACAGCCCAGAGAGGAGAAATTCCTACAGATTACTGTAAATGTGGTAAACGTTTATGCCAAGTTATTTTAAAATCCTTTTATGCATAACAAAGCATACAGAATGTCTACTGAAAGACAGACAGATAGACAGATAATCTGATTCCTGTGCATGTATACCCCCATACAACTGTGTTGTGTGTGTGGGGGGTTATAATTACTACTTAATAACTGAAATACAGTGATGAAACTGTGTTTGCCCTATCCCTTTCCCTCATATAGACGCGTTCTGACGCCTCTGCAGCAGACGACTTTTAAAAACATTGGGACAAAAGGAGAACTTGCTCAAAACGAGCATTTTCTTTTTTTTTTGCCAACAGATTTAAAGTCGTCTGCTGCAGATTTTGTTGTATCAGTGAAAGGGTTAACAAAAGCATTTATTTCAATTACTTATTTTAAAACGATAATTCTTTATCCCTTCATAATTTCAGGGGAGAATAATTTAGAACGGCCATTAAGGAGCTGAAGAATATAAAGGCATTCTTTCCAGATACACCATTTCTGGCTTTGAGTGGAACATTAACAGTGAAACAAAAGCAGGAACTCCCAGAGCAACTTAGCTTATGAAATTGTTCAATCATAGCAAGCAGTCCAGACAAACCAAACCTATTCCTAGACAAGTTGAAGTTCTTCAGATGTGGAGGAAGTGTATGAAAATGTAACACATGACATTTGAAAATAAAGAAATGTTCCCTGTAAAACTGCTATTTATCCCAGTACACTATATGAGCATAGCCTTAATGTATTTGAATAGTTTGCTCAAACCAGAGAACATTGACAATGCTCTTCGTAGTGCAGTTTGTTCAGGGCAAGACCAATATGTAATTGACAAAACAATCGAGGAATTGAAAAAGGTAGATCCACACAATAGGCTTCTGTTAACAACGTCCATATTAAGAATGGGATTTGATCCCAAGAATGTAACCAGAGTTGTCCATGTCCCTCCAACAAATATTGCCGAATACCTTCAAGAGATTGGTAAAGCAGGTCGTTGTGGCTAGCCTTCAAAGGCTACTTTGCATTACAATGCCAGAAACATAGCTAGAAATCTTCCTGGGATAAATAAAGATATCATTTCATGCTGTACAAATGACACATATTGCCTAAGAAACCAACTACTTTCTGTATTTGGATATGAAAAGGACAAAAGTATTATGGGCTGCAAATGTTGTTCCTTCTACAAGACATCATGCAACTGTGAACATTGTTTATTACTTAAACTAAAATTATAAAGCAATAATCAAAAACTGTGTATTTAAACAACAAAAGTTCAAGATATGTCAATATTTGATAAATATAGTTCAATCATTTGTGTATGTAATGTATTACATACAAACATAAATGTATATCAAACTATTCATAATATGATAAACTACAAGCACCAAGTATTTAAACTGATGGCCTGTTTGTTTAACCTTTTCCCTCATACAACATATCCGCAGCTAAAGGACTTTGGAAACATTTACTTAAATGCATAGCATCTCTGTATAGTTGAGAGAAGTATAATGCTCAAAACGAGCATTTTTTTTTCTTTTGCCACAATGTTTTCAACTCTTTCAAATAAAACAATTTTAATTTATAGAAATTTTCTGAATTCTTGCCAAAAAATAGTTTTAAGTCTTCTGCTGCAGATTTGTTGTATCAGGGAAAGGATTAACACACACATTTTGCCTTTTCTTTTTATTGTCTAACCTTTGACCTAATACAGATTACTTGATGTGTGTGAAGCAGTGACTGAAACAGTGAAAAATCGGTAGGTGATGTGGGATTCTCATTGATGATTTTCGTTTTTGCCTATTTTGCAAACTTCTGGCTCCAGGTCGGAAACCCGAGGTCGGAAGTCAATCGCGTACGAAAACTGTTTGTAGCTCTTGCATAGCTCTATCAGATGGTGTAAATTGCTATCCAATACTACCACTGCAGCGCTAGGGGCGATTGAAGTCAAAAACGTCTTTAAAAAAATACTCTATCGTTGAAAGGCTACCATTTCGAAACAAAGGCTCAAATCAAATTCGTTACGAATACGTTTTTTCTACATATCACGAAGTATCTATAACCGGAGTTTCAGGTCTCCACACAGGTTTTTTGCTACCTGCATAGCAACGAAACTGAAACGCGCTCACCCTGAGCCACTATGTCACCTGTTCACTGAGTTTCTTCGGAATCGGCCTGACGGACTTGGCTGTGCAGCGTCGCTTTACAAACAAACCGACACACAAGCCGGTAGGCGAAGTGGGATTCGCCTCGGTGATTATCACCTTTGCATAGAGATATGGTTCCTGTACACTACACTTCATCTTATCGTGCTTTACCATTGCATGAAGTTTTATTAGATCCCATCTCGTAGTTTTAAAGTTATTCAACGCACAAGAAAAAGTAAGAAAGGGCAATAAATATGTAGAATAGAGGTATGGTTCTTGTTCACTGCACTTTCTGGCAATGTGTTGTATCACAGTATGAAGTTTTATTAAATTCCATCTTGAAGTTTGAAAGTTATTCTACGTTCAAGAAAACGTAACACAAGGCTATAACTTTTTAAAGAGCTAAATTTGAGTTATGGTTCTTGTTCACTGCACTTTCTCTCATTGTGCTTTACCATTGTATGAAGTTTTATTAGATTCCATCTCTGAGTTATTCTCCTGACAAGAATAAATAACAAAGGGCAATTGCTCTGTAATTGGGTTAAGTAGAGTTATGGTTCCTGTACAATAGCTCTGTACTTAGGTAAAATAGATACCCTATCTCGGAAATGCTTATTTCGAATCAAAGGCCTAAATCAAAAGTCGTAACGGATACGTTTTTGCTAAATATCTCGGAAGTATCTATAACCGAAGTTTCAACTCTCCATATTCAAAACTATAGAAGATAGGAAAATGATTGTTGTTCTTTAAATTTGTTCTTGCTTACTACATAGTAACGGGTGTGTCCTTAGCGACTGAACTCAAACGCGCGCACCCTCAGCCCCTATGGCACCTGTTCACCACATTTCATCGGAATCCGCCTGTCCGTTTGGGCTGTGGAGCGTCGCTTTACTAGCAACTAGCAACTAGACACAGACACACACACACACACACACACACACACACACACACACAGACGGAAAAGCCGGAAAGAAGGGATACCAAGCGAATCCCATCAAGCCGGTAGGCGACGTGGGATTCGCCTTAGTGATTTTCGACTTTGCATATTTTGCAAACTTCCGACTTTAGCTCGAAAACCCGAAGTCGGAGGTCAGTCACGTAAAAATACTAGTTGTAGCTCTTGAATAATTCTATCAGATGGTGCAATCAAATCGCAATCAAATACTTCCAATGCAGCGCTAGAGGCGATTGAAGTCAAAAACGACTGTAACACGATACCCTATCTTTGAAAGGCTACCATTTGAAGACAAAGGCCTAAATCAAAAATCGTTACGAATGCGTTTTTTCTACATATTTTAAAGTATCTATAACCGAAGTTTCAGATCTCCATATTTAAAACTGAAGGAGAATATAGAAATATGGTTTGGTTTCTTTAACACGGGCTTTTTCTAGCCGTATAACAACGGGTGGGTCTTTAGCAACGAAATTGAAACGCGTACACCCTGAGCCCCTATGGCACTTGTTCACAAAGATTCATCGCTTTACAAACAACTGGAAACACACAGACAGACAGATGAGAAAATCTGACAACAAGGGATAGCTATTGGATCCCAATAGAAAGAGGAGAAATAACATATTTTTTTCAAACTCAGAATAGAAATTATGCTTGCAACTTGCCTAGATGAATTAAAGGTCTTCTGCTGCAAATTCGTCGTAACTGGGAAAGGGTGATAACATTAAAATAGAAATCTTACTGTAATGCTGCTTGACATTAGGTAGGCCATACATCTTGATGTGTATGATAATCCGTTTCCTACATACAGATGCTTTCTGATGACTCTGCAGCAGACGTCCTTTGAAAAGATAGCTGTAAAAGGAGAAGTTGCTCATGTTAGAACAAATTCTTCTTTTGCCACACTTTTTTTCACTAATTATACCTTCATTTATAGAATATTTCCTATTTGTGCTTATATATTTTCAAAGTCATCTATAGCAGGTTTGTTATATGTGGGAAATGGTTATATGAGTCATAGAAAGCGCCCTCGAATGCTTATTCAAAACAGTCATGCTTAAACAGTAACATTTTTTCTTAATAAATTCACTGTTTGAAAATTTGATTTTATCAGGAAATAGTCTACTGTTATTTCTCATTTACCAACGGAAAAAAAACTGATTAACATTTTTTTTTAATCTCATCAAATAAGTAACTTTAGATAGCTTTTGCAGCAGATGATATTTAAAACCAAAATGCAAAAAGGGCAACAAACGTTTTTAAACATTTCAATTTTAACCAGGCCCTGAAATTATAAAGCACTGAAAAAGGTCAGAAATGACTTCCATGCACCAAATTAGCCTTCTGATTGGTTACTATGGAGAATGAATTTGCTTCAGATACTTGAGAAATATTCTGAGTACAGAGTAAGCGTTTACAGTTTGGAAGCCTCGTTTTGAAAACTGGTTAATCCTTCTGATACCTGCAGCAGATGACTTTCGAAACATGGTTGCAAAAGAAAAAATGCGAAAATGATTTTAACTCAATATAATTATTATATAAGTTTGCTTACATTTTATGGCGATTCGCAATATCTTGGCTGGATGCTTTGAAAGCCACCAACTGCAAAATGCATTTCATGTGGCAAAGGGTTAAACTCGATTCGTCATAAGCAATATTTTTCTTCTTCACAAAATGCTTTCAAATGTCATTTGCTTCATATGAATCAACCTGTATCAGTTGACAGTCTGTATGAAACTCAAAGAACACACAATACAAAGGAATAACTGAATAAATTATGATAATTTCCTACCATGGTTTTAATGAGAAAACTATGCTAATTTCCTTATTAACCCGTTACCTGACACAGATGACTTTCTATGCCTTAGCCCTTTCCCTTATACAGCAAATATGCAGCAGACAACTTTCAAGTCTTTGACAAAATTTTAGAAATTATTTACAAAATATCCATAAATTAATGTTTAATTTTAGAAAAAAAGTTGATAACACTGCGACAAATGTACAACCCTGTTTGCAAAATTCGTCTGCTGCAGATATCAAAACTCTTCTGTATGTAAAAAAGAAGGGTTGGGGGTAAATACCTTGTTTAAATAACAATTAACCCTTTGCCTGATATAGACGTTTCCTGACGCCTCTTCAGCAGATGACTTTTGAAAACATTTTGAAAAAAGCAGAATTTGTTAAAAACGAGCAATTTCTCCATTTGCCACAAAGTTTTCAACTCTATTCAATACTTATACTTATACTTTCAATTAAAGAGATTTTTTCGTATTTTTGTGGGTATGTTTTCAAGGGAAAGAGTTAACAAAATTGGATAAAAATAGGCAACAAATGCATAACTACAATATGTCATACCATTAGGGTCAGTTGACCCAGCCATGTGTGAACAACTAGATCTACATGTACAAAGTACATAGAAGCAGACATTAATAATTAATTTACAAAGTATTCACATACAGTGAAAGGTCTTGTTACAATACTGATAGAATAAACCACTTGCCCAAAATAATTCCTAGAATTACTTATATAATATCATTATCATTTGCATCTTTCTCAACAACTGCATGCAATCTTCTAGTGAGTCTCCTAATAATCTGGTTCAGTCTTTCATTCATAAATTAAACTTGGTCTACACTGAGTGGAACCGATTTAATAGTTGTGAAACCAGGAAACTTTCTGCCTGGTGTGAAGTGAAAAGGTCTTATTTTTCTTAATATTTCTGAAAATAATTTTTGATCTGATTCATTCAAGGGTTTGCTATGGTGTCCACTTTTTGGTTTAATGTAAACGCTTTCGGCTAATTTTAAGCATATGTTTGATATTGTGTCTACAGCACCTGTGACTCTTCTGATAGCGTTTTATGTCAATAACTCTCAGTGTTGCTCTCATTAGCAGTAGATTATCACCATGAAGACCATGTACATTCAATTCTTCAATAATTTAAGAATAACCAACTGGAAAGACAAGGTCATTTGAATCTTAGCTGTCAAATGCTTGTACTTTGGTGTGTTTTTGCGAAACGGACTGATTATGTGCATACCTGAGAGTTTAGTCATGCAATAATTAAAGTTAAATTAACATTTAGTTTAATGATATATTTCAGATTCCAAAGATGTAAGTGGTTTCCGTATGTCCTCAAACTCTTCTGAGGAATCCCCATATGATTCTGACTATGTACCTGACTCAGAGGATCCATACTTGAGTTAACCACCCTCTAAAGTAATGGAACCAACTTTATCTAAAAAATCAGTTGTAAGTTGTGAAAGTCCAGGATATTCTTCCAAAGTAATGTCTGTTGAAATAAGCTCTAATGAGGAGGTAGCAGCTCAACAAATATTACACAAAATTACATAGGACCACTCACAAGAATGATGAAGAAGTTCAAAAGGTACTGGCACTCAATAGCACGAAAGAAAGGCAACTGGAAATAATGAGACGAAATGCAGGGAACTATCAACCTAACATGTGTGTTAAAAGCTCAGGCGAGGGAACATTAGCAATATACACGGGAATAAATGATGCAAAAGTGAATGATGATCTTCCAAATGAAGACTGTTTAGGATTTTTCCTAAAAGACAACCAAAATGAGAAAATTCGCAAGATTTTTGATAACGGCAAGAAAAGAAGATCACAATATAGAATTTAAGTGATGTGATTGACCAAGTAAACTCAAAGTTTCTATCAAATCAACCAGAGCATTCTGTGGCGACAATGAACAGTCAAACCAATTCTTAAACCCTTCGCTTGCACTAACAATTGGACAACCATTGAAAAGATGTGCCAGATATAAGAAATCGGAAGCACTTATAAAAGGCTTATCTAGTAAAGTAGGATTGGAGGATAATGTTTTAAAATTGTGCGACAATGAATGGACACACAGTATCTCAAGCTGTTCTTTGCAGACAGTAACAACACATGAAATTGCTAAGGGCCAAATGCTTCGCATTTTGACACATCTGCAGCAAACGACTTTTGGAATCATTGTGACAAATTGCTCAAATCAAGCAATGTTTGCTTTTGTCACAAAGTGTTCAACTGTTTTCAATAATAAACCTGCAATAAAAGAGATTTTCCATGTTTTTGAGTAGACATTTTTCCAGTCGTCTGCTGCAGATTTGATGTTTGACGGAAAGGGTTAAGAAATTCAAGAATTTTTAGGAAGTAACTGCCGTCAAATGCCTGTCATGTTTGGGCACTGCTTTTCAGAAATCCGATTGGGAAATGCTGAACAAAGTTATCTTGACCGGTCTTGGTCAATTCGGAGGAAACTTATCAGAAAGCATTCTCTCAATGTCCTCATCAAATTCCATCAAACAACTTGTTATCCAAGAAAAAACTAGGTCACTAGGTCAAATTGAAGGAGAATCCTTTAACACTCTGGAAGCCGTGCTTTTAACTTACGCATGTTGAATTTTTACCAGAATGTTTGTCTTAATCATATTTAGGCTAAGTTCAATATGGGTCATGTCCGCAGTTTCGACTTGAGCAGCTTAAAACTTTGTCAGAAAGTTTGTTTTGAGGATAGCTAGGCGAAGTTCGAATATGGGTCATGTCGGGTTAAAACTAGGTTACTAGGCGAATTTGAAGCAAAATCTTGTTAACAATACGGAAGTCGCATTTTTTACTTGAGCAAGTTAACACTTTGTCAGAATGTTTATTTTATTTATATTTAGGCTAAGTTCGAATATGGGGCACGACCTTCAATAACTAGGTCACTAGGTCTAATCTAAGAACAATCTTACTAACACTCTAAAGACCGCATTTTTATATCGCCTGAGCTAAAAGCTCAAGGTGATATATTCTGATCACTCTCTGTCCTATGTCTGTCGGTAACTGTTAGTTTTGAACACCATCTCCTCCTAAACCACGTAGCCAATTTCAACCAAACTTCAAAGGAATGTCCCTTTGGTGGTCCACGTTTAAAATTGTTAAACAATTTGAATTGCATGGAAAAACCTGGTTGGTGTGGCATCAAAAAGTGGGGAAAATGTCCCAACTTTAATTTAATATAATTTTGTACAAATAATCATAGGTTGACCTTCTACGTTGTGGAAGCAAAATTGATTGGTTGAAAAAACATGGCAACCAGGACGTATCAGAAAAGGGGCAAAATGATACAATTTTAAAATTACACTTTTATGAAAGTGATTATCTGATGTAAGGAAAATTGATTTGAAACCTTTCTTCAGTGGCTATCTACTTAATGTGTTCAAGCATTGATTTGTTACAAAATAATAGCAACCAGGCGTCATCACAAAAGGGGTAAATTGAAGATTTAGCTACAATTGACAACTCTTTCCATTTTATTTGACTAAATTCTACTTTACTCCTCAGGAATGTTCCTTTGTTGGTCTTTTTTCAACATAGAAAGTTAACATCCAGCATCCTCTCAACGTCCCCTCCTCAATGTCATTCATGTTTAGCTCACCTGAGCACGAAGTGCTCAAGGTGACTTATTGTGATGGACTTTTGTCTGGCGTCCGTCGTCCATCGTCCGTTGTGCGTAGTTCGTCGTCCGTCAACTTTTTCTCCTCAGTAACCAGTGGGTCAATTGGGATAAAACATCACAGGAAGCATCCTCACAATGACCTCACCAGATTTCCTTCAAATTTTTGGGATCCATGCAGAATTTTGGTTTCCATGGCAACGAAATGAACAAACTTTAAAAATCTTCTTCTCCAAAACTGGTTGGCAGATTTTGAAATAATTTTGTAGAAATGTTCCTTGAGATTCAGATTCCTTCAAGCCATATTGATTGTTGAAAATCATGGCCGCCATGGGGCAGGGCTAATTTACCTTATATGGCTAAAGTGAAAACTGAAAAAATCTTCTCCTCTGAAAGTGTCTGGCCGATTATCTTTTTTTTTTGTAGAAATGTTCCTTAGGTGACCCTCTATCAGATTCCTTAAAGCCATGTTGACTAGTCGAAAAACATGGCCGCCATAGGGCGGGGCTATTCTGCCTTATATGGCTTTAGTGAAAACTTAACAAATCTTCTCATCTGAAAGTGTCAGGCCGATTTTCAAATAATTTTGTAGAAATGTTCCTTAGGTGATCCTATATCAGATTCCTTAAAACCATGTTGATTAGTCAAAAACTATGACCACCAGGGGGGCAGAGATTATATGGCTAAAGTGGGGAAAAATCAGGTGAGAGATTCAGGGCCATCATGGCCCTCTTGTTTTGTTATCCATGCACAATTCTGGTTTACATGGCAACCGAAAGAAAAAAATAGTGAAAACTTAAAAAAAACCTCTCCTCCGAAAGTGTTGAGCCCGTTTTTCGAATAAGTTTGTAGAAATGTTCCTCATTCAGAACATTTCAAGCCATGTTGATTGGTCGAAACATAACCGTCAGATTGCGGGGCTATTTTGCCTTATATGGCTATAGTGAAAACTTTAAAAACACTCTTCTTCGAAAGTGTCAGATTTAAATAATTTTTCAAAAAGGTTCCTATAATGACTCTCTATCAGATTTCTCAAGCCATGTTGATTGGTCAAAAACGATGGCCGCAAGGGGTTAGGACTATTTTGCCTAATATGGCTATAGTGAAAACTTAAAAAATCCTCTCTCCAGAAAGTATCAGGCCGATTATCAAATAATGCTATAGAAATGTTCCTTCGGTGACCCTCTATGAGATTTCTTTAAGCCATGTTGACTAGTTGAAAAACATGGCTTCCAGGGGGCAGGGCTGTTTTTCCTTATATGACTATATTGAAAACTTAAGAACTAGCCTAGCTGTCGCACTACAGTGTGGTATAAATTCCACACTCTGTCTGCTCGTTTGCCGTGAGCTGCAACCCGTGTCACCTGATGATGGGATCTTGGTAGTTGATTAGGCTCATATTCTACAATACACTGCTTTGGCCTTGAGTTGGGTTAAACGGGAGGTCAGGAAGGCATGCCCTGATCAACCGGCTGGTCATGTTTAGCCCTGATATCCTTTATTTAGCTACGTTTTATGTTTCGTTAAATTACCTCTTTGCGAAAGATGTTATTTCATAAATATTTGTACCCATTTACATTTGAGAAAAGGTGTATCAGAAGGCAGTGGCTTCAGGGTCAATCAGTCAAAATAGATGTTTGATTGACGATCGTTCTCTTTCGTATGGGATTCCATGCTTGGTAGGATACCACATGAAATATCAGTTGCTCAATTCAGACGAGTATGCCGGTGGTGTTACTTTGGCCTAGACCGAGATGGATATCCCCGCAATACGTCCCCTTGTTGGACTCCGCGGCGGGTGAAGGACACCACCGATGAAACTATCAAAACTTAACATGGCCAACCAAAGAAAAGCCACGCGTACCCGATCTGATGATTCAGATTCCGGTGACGAAAATGAGTGGTTAAGTTCTACTATCCCTCGATTCATATTAATCGAATCGACAGATGAAAATCAATTAATATCAAAGCTCTCTACATTCGTAATTGAGAAACAACTTTCAAATATTATTTGGACACCCAAATCAGTAAAAAAAAAAAATAACAGTTCTCTTCTTGTAGAAATATCAACTAAACAATAATCAGTAAATCTTTTGAAACAAAACATATTTGTTCAGGTACCTGTAACGATGTATGCAAATCCTTTTATGAATTCATCAAAGGGTGTCATAAGAGGCAGGAAACTCGAAAATTGCCAAACTGATGAAATTATTGAAAATTTAAAAGGTCAAGGTGTAACAGATGTAACATTTTAACTTTTAATCAGCCAATTGCATCAACAAAAATAAACATTAGTTACCAAATAGCCAAGGTTGATTGTTACGTACCCAATCCCTTGTGCTGTTGTCGTTATAAGTTTGGACATCATGAGGATAAATGTAAAGGCAATCAAGTATGTGGTAAATGTTCTGTTGTTAGTGGTGATCATCAACTCTCTACCTGTACCAAATCAATCAAATGTGCAAATTGTGGTCTTAATTACGCTACAAGTTCAAATGAATGTTCCTTTTGGCTTACACAAAAGGAAATTCTAAATGCAAATATAAGCAGAGTGTTAGTTTTGTGGAAGCCAAAAGGATTGTTGCCCAGCAACAAAGCATTTCAGCAAGCGTTCAAGAAAACAACAGTTTTGTCAATAAAACAAGACCAACTGTTTTTTCACTCCTGTTAACAGACCACCGCCAAAGACAAAATAGTGTACGACATGCCAACTCCTTTTGAAGGTTTTATCTCAAAGATTTCCTGACATCAGTCTACAATTAAAAGCAATTATATCATATAAAAAGCCCTCTATTTCTTCCCATTCATCGTTACCATTAATTAAAAAAAAAAAACTCTTCAAAACAAAATGAATCTTCTTCAAAACAATATTAATCTTCTTCAAAACAAAATGAAACTTCTTCGAAACAAAATGAAACTTCTTCTAAACAAAATGAATCTTCTTCGAAACCTTCCATACAAAATGATTCATCTTCAAAACAAAATGAATCTTCTTTAAAACAAAATGAACCTTCTTCAAAACAAAATGAATCTTCTTCAAAACAAAATGAAACTTCTTCAAAAATAAATGAATCCTCTACCGTTAAAAAGATTTCAAAACATACACGTAATTCATCTGATAACAATACACCTTCAATTATTACACCTAAACCAAAGCAACAAAACATCCTAAGCCGAAATCACACTCAAAGCCTGATCCTGAAGGCTTTGAGAAACAAAGACCTAGACAAATTAAAGTCCAATTAGATAGACCTAGTGCCTCTACACCTAAAATTATAAACCGTTTTCAGCAATTGGATGAAATAGAGACCCATGATACTGAGTTTCCTAGTTCATGGTCGGGTACGAAGGATGACTGGATTCATAATTTTAATTCCTGGCAGACTTCGTTAGCCGAAACCAAAATGTGTGAATCTGTATTCGAAGGCGATTCGAAATGGATTCCATAATCCAGTGGACCTGTCGTGGATTTAAATCCAATTTTGAGGAATTGTCTCTTCTATTTATTGAAAAGAAACCAGTAGCTATATGATTACAAGAAACTGTTTTTAAAAGATACTGATAGTCTTTCTCTTAAATATCTTTCATGTAATCATAAAACATCCGATAGCTTAGTCTCACTTACTACAACTCTGCAGGCAACTGCAGTAATAATTTCATTGAGCAAAACAATAATCTTATGTTCTTTGTATCTTCCACCAAGTCAGCCTCTTGATACAGACAAGCTCGTTGAACTTGTCAATCAGCTTCCAACCCCTTTTATGATAGTTGGTTACTTCAATTCATACAATACGTTGTGGGGATATAGAGACACCAATACAAAAGGCCAACTATTAGAAGATTTTGTTTTTTAACATTATCTTTGTATTTTGAATAATAAATATCACACCTATCTGCATCCTGCTACTGGTTATTACTCATCTGTTGATCTTTCTATTTGTAGTCCTGATATATATGTTGACTTTAAGTGGAAGGTAGGAGATGACCTTCATGTAATCGATCATACTATAATTATCACTGAAAGTAGGCCATCTGTTCAGGGGCGTCCGAGACGATGGAAGCTCCACAAAGCGAACTGGAATTTATTCCAGATGCGATGTGCACGTTCAATTTATCCGGATGCTTTCTTGGAATGCATTGACTCTACACAACTAATTACTTCGTTAATTTATCAGACTGCTAAAGAGGCAATTCCTTTGCACGAAAGTCGTCCTCTTCAAACTATTCTCCAAAGTTTCAAAAATTTCAACAGCAAAAGGAGAAATGGAAAATTATATGTAAATCGAAAAATGAAGAGGTCTACAATAAAGCTTTTATGTTAAAAGAATTAAAACCGGCTCTCAAAAGTTAAAATATGCTCAATGTTTCCAACAACATCTTCAGAGAACCAAGCGTATCAAAAATCAAACGTGCCTATTAGGTTTTTCATTATTCGTTGCCCAATTGTTTCTTCCAATTTTATCATGAGCGTTTAGCATAGAATAATATTGCTTTTGATATCTACTATTAAGCAGGTTTACAAGTTTACGTCAGTATTCTATAACTTTTGTTTCATAGATTAAACATAAATGTAGGCTTCCTCATTCTGACTAAACCATGCAGGACTTTATTATGAAATTAACACCTTAACATTTAAAAGTAAAGTTAAGTTGTCCTGTGTATTTTTAAATAAATATTTTATTTTGTCATTTGAATGTGTTTAAGTGAAATAACTCTTCGTTCATTGATACATTTATGTCTAGAGTTGTCTCCCTTCGCCTAGCGAAAGTTAGTTTCGAATGTAAAGGAAAGTGATTTGAGTCCTCGTGAGCAGCAACATTAAAATGCATGACATACGGAAATAATTCAGATGAAGCTATACGATTGATAGTCTTCTACACTTCTTCAATTGTTTGCAGTGCACGTAAAGTTTCCAACGTTATCATCAGAGACTCTCCAATTCATTATATTTGATTTTATCTTTATTATTACGCGGATATACGAGCGTATCTGAATTGTATTGTTAAAAATATAATTCCAAGTCTGGATTTTTGTTTTTTTAATTAAGTATTCAATATTTTAATTAGGTAATATAATTTCATTTTTGTCATTCATATTAGTAGGTATCATAACTCGTTTCATTTATTACTTCCTTATGTAGTATCTTATAATTACTACGTGTTAAGACCCTCCGACATTTATATGAAGAGTGTCTGCTATTTACTAGTTATTGACATTTATTTCGATCAAAATACTCCTTTTTACATTTGCATATGCGTTTAAAGTTAACTCGTCCTTCAATGTATTTTTTAAAGTCTGAGTTCTCGTTTGTTAAATGATTTGTTCGTAACAATGAATATTTTTACTCTTTGGCAAGTTAACATTTATTGTCCCACCAGGACTCTTAATGTATAATCTTAGTTTGTGTTCCAGCAATATATTTCATAAGAATTGCTGAGACCGTGTATTCATTAATAATACTTTGAATTGATTCTTAAAACACTGGTATGACGTCATCCATTGTTGTTTCAGTACTGTATTATTAATACTGGACTGTTTGTAATAGGCCACTGTCCAATATTAATCACGTGCAGTCAAATATTATTACTAATATTGGACTACACGTGCCATGTGAATTTTGGGAAACACGTGGAGAGTAAATCATTTACACAAAAAAGGGATGCTTTGTAATATTGCATGGAAAGAGGTGAAATACCGCATGGCTATAAAAAAAAAGGTCATTGTTCGTCTCCAGTAATGTCTGCATTTTTCGCAGTGTTTATGAAAACAATGAAGATATTGTTTCGTTTTATCTTTTCAAAACAACGAAATATTGCCAAATATTTGTTACAACATGTTGCGGACGATGGTCAACGAATGGAAATTGAAACGCATCTCAAAAAAATAGCAATTACTGTGAAAAGTAACTTTCCAAGCCTTATATGTGCATCGTCCGTAGACTACCTACTGTAAATGGGAAAACATTGAATTGTTCATGGAAGCAGAATAATAATGAAAAAAGTGAACATATTTATTACTTTAATGATACCCCATGTTATAAATCTTCTGTGATAATACTTTTTAACACCATAATTTCTCGAACAAGCCTAAACCTCACTATATCATTTAACTGGGGGCTAATTAAGGGGCCTTTGGTAAATAGTTCAGCAGCAGCTTCTAGGCCATTTTCTATAAAGAATATCTGATGACTTTGCTAATTTGGCTGTATTCATTTGACTAATGGACACACTAGTTTTCACTTAATCATAATTCTATCTGATATAGGTAAGATATTCCAGCAAGTTATTGAATTTGTGAGAGGACCTTAACTTGTATCAAGGACGTGCGGGTAAAGATCCGCCTGTGAAACAAAACAACCTAATCCAAAAGTACAATGTTTTTCAAAAGTAAGATCAGACTAACTGCAAAATGATACAGTGTCAGATCAATCTGAGCGGACGCACAGGTGTATCCGATTCTACACTTGTTCGAGTCTACACTTGTTCCAGTCAACACTTGTTCGAGTCTACACTTGTTCGAGTATACACTTGTTCGAGTCTACACTCGTTGGAGTGTACACTTGTTCAAGAGTAAACTTGTTCGAGTCTACACTTGTTCGAGTGTACACTTGTTCGAGAGTACACTTGTTCGAGAGTACACTTGTTCGAGTGTACACTTGTTCGAGTGTACACTTGTTCAAGAGTACAAATTTTCGAGTGTACACTTGTTCGAGAGTACACTTGTTCGAGAGTACACTTGTTCGAGTATACACTTGTTCGAGTATATACTTGTTCGAAAGTACACTTGTTCGAGAGTACACTTGTTCGAGAGTACACTTGTTCGGGTCTACACTTGTTGGAGTCTGAACTTGTTTGAGTGTACACTTGTTCGAGAGTACATTTGTTCGAGTCTTCACTTGTTCGAGTGTACACTTGTTCGAGTGTACACTTGTTCGAGTGTACACATGTTCGAGTGTACACTTGTTCGAGAGTACACTTGTTCGAGTCTACACTTGTTCGAGTCTACACTTGTTCAAGAGTACACTTGTTCGAGTGTACACTTTTTCGAGTGTACATTTGATCGAGTGTACAATTTTTCAAGTGTACACTTGATCGAGTGTACACTTGTTTGAGTGTACACTTGTTCGAGAGTACACTTGTTCGAGAGTACACTTGTTCGAGTGTACACTTGTTCGAGTCTACACTTGTTCGAGTATACACTTGTTCGAGTCTACACTTGTTCCAGAGTACACTTGTTCGAGTGTACACTTATATGAGAGTACACTTGTTCGAGTGTACACTTATATGAGAGTACACTTGTTCAAGTCTACACTTGTTCGAGTCTACACTTTTTCGAGTGTACACTTGTTCGTCATTGTACTAAGGTTCGTAGAGCAGAAAACGTATGAATTGTCCACGTACAAAGGTCAAACTTGTCATTTCTGAACATATATTAAGATGAGACTGCACATCCACGTCAGGTCAGCATTTACACGGTTCGTAAGTCACCTGCAAAAGTTATGGTTTATTAAAGCTTTTGCAAAAATGTGTTAGATTAGACGACGCAGATGTAAATGCTGATCCTGACATAAACGTTTTCTCAAGATCAAAGTTATAACCTTTCCAATGGATAAACTCATATTAAGAGGTATTTTATTAAAACTTCAAATGTATCTCCATTCCGTTGCCCTCGAATTTAAATTCATGACTTGATTCCTTAATGTTTGTGTCTCCGTCTTTCCTTGATAACTTTGATTGGATTATGTCACTAACTTCCTCTTGTTGTTTATCAGAAGTTCTCTTGTAAGTATGAATGGCACTCGACATGAGACCCGTTTTCACTGCAATAAGCGGCTCATCAACACCGGCTGTATACAGCCTCGTAGCAGCTGTAGCTCTCAGTGAAAGGTTTGTAAAATGAACTTTGAACCCGGCTTCTTTACATAGCCTGGTTACAGTTTGCTGAAGTGTATGGACCCCGACAGGCGCATCGTCATACCAAACTTATTTTGTAAATATTTTCTTCGGCCTTAGGCACAACGCCATGCATTTACCAGTCAATGGACTGAAATAAAAAAAACATAGATAATTGAACATACGCTTTGTCTGGATTAATATTAATGAACATGTTTGGAAGACCTGGTGAAATAGGTCATGGTAGATTAAAGCTTAAAGTGAGAAAATAACTTAAAAACTGTTGAAAACGGCGTAAAACACTAATAAATGAAGAATTTCATTCATATAACTATAACACGAGACATGCATACAACGAATACCAAATTCTGTCGACATCCGGTCTAATGGTAAAATTCTGACCCTGGCATGTCAAAGGGTCAGATTTCATTATTTAGCTCAATGTAAAATTAACCTTGTACATGCCAGGGTAATATTTACTTTTTCTAGTGATGATCTTTTGCTTCTATACAGGAATTATGAGTACTAATAAAGCCTATATCGTTTTCAAGTCGCATATTATTGACGAACTGTAGCCTCATGATAAGACACAGTTAATGTTAATATTGTGCTTGAAATAGATACTATGACAAAAACTGGCTGAAGACCACTACGTTTGGGTACAACTGAAACTGCGTTACAGCTACCTCTGTCACGGCCGGTCGCTTCTTTTAATATACATTGTATAGAAATAGAACGACTGTAACAATGTTTTCAAAATGTATGTTTTTCATTAGTATTTCAGTGTAATAGTCTGATTTTTACTCACCGTTTACTTATGTACTTCTCATACAACCGAACGATGCATCTCTCTGGACAGTCATAGTTTTCATACGCCCTGGTCACTTTTTGCTCAACCTTTCTGTGTAATAACCCACAGGCGTTGGATTTGGACACATCTTCAGTATACTGTAAACAGCGGCGCTTATCAGTCGTTATTAATTTCAACTGCGAATTAGATCCTACTCGTAAATGTCTGTGTTCTTGTCCAGCTCGTAAAGCAAAATTTAAACCAATGCTATACAGTAGTGTATCTAACAGTTAAGTGGGTGAATCTGAGCCCAGTATTCTGTTTCTCGAGGGGTATTCTTCTTGGTCGGATGATATCACACTGGCCTGTTTTTTGTTAATACCTAATCCTTTCTGGGAAAGATATTTCATTCGGGCGTCTAGTACCCTCTTCTTTGTGCTAAATGCCGGATCTTCTAAAACGTTGATAATCCGATCGTTTAATCTAAGGTAGTGCTCTAACGACATAATGATTTCATAAAGCGTTTTGAGCTGATATTCATTTCCAGACTGGTTTCGAACTTCACCGACGAAGTATGTCAAAACGTTGTCAAGTTCTGCGTCAGACATTTGCAAGAGGGACTTGTTGAATTTGACTTCTGCTAGATTGTTTCTGTTGGTTTGCCAGGATTCGAATAAATTGACAGCCCATTTATCTTTACTTTTGGTGTTTTTTGGAACAGCACAGTTTCGGTGGTTCCATTCCAACATATAAGCAAATAACACAGTTTATATGCGAAAAGGTAAAACGTCGTATCCAAACACTGGTTTTAGTGATCTATTTGTGTGTACATGTACATGGTTCTACCCCCGTCCGTTCCACTGCTTTGTATGTGTTCATAGTTCGATCCCCGATGCTGGTAAGATGACATCAGCTCAACAAAGAACATATCTCTTCTCTCTCTCTCTCTCTCTCTCTCTCTCTCTCTCTCTCTCTCTCTCTCTCTCTCTCTCTCTCTCTTTCTCTCTCTCTCTCTCTCCCTCTCTCTCTCGTGCTTTCTCTCTTTCTTATCGCTCTCTCTCTCTTGGTGTGTATGTGTGTGGGGGTGTGTGTGTGTGTGTGTGTGTGTGTGTGTGTGTGTGTGTGTATGTGTGTGTGTGTGTGTGTGTGTGTCTATCTATCTCTCTCTCTCTATCAATCTCTCTCACTCTCTATATATATATATCTCTCTCTCTCTCTCTATCAATCTCTCTCTCTATATATGTCTCACTATATATATATATATATATATATATATATATATATATATCTCCTTCTGTCTATCTCTCTCTCTTTATATATATCTGTTCTATTTTGCTCTCTTTCTCTCTAATTATAAACATATATAACTTTACTTATCCTGATAAACGTGTATAATATGGTTTAGCAAGTGTATAAATTATATGTGTATACACTATGGTTTCTCTATGATTTAGCCTCTGAAAACGGTGGGATTGTAGACGTTACTATTTGTGACCAACCTTGCAACAAAGTAGACGGAACATGTGGCAGATGTGATCTGGGTTATCTCGATAACCTATGTGAAACAGGTAGGAGTACTGGAGAGAATTTTTTTTAAAATAGAGTAGCACATAAAATAGACAATCGGTAAGTGTGATAATGAAAATTCTTGTTATTTACTGACATGTTGAAATACAATTAAATAGTACAATTAATGGTTGTTCGGAGCTTATAACATGAATTTACGGCCATGCCTATTTACTTATATAACACTTATATTCGAAATGATAAAATAATATATTTCAGAGTGCATATACTGCACTTTCGGCCAAGATTGATCAACCGTATGCAGATTATGTTTGAAATACGAAACATGCAACCATGTGACTGGTCTGTGTTCGAACGGTTGCGCTGCAGGTCGTCAAGGAGAGACATGTAATCAAGGTTTGCATGTGAAATGAAATGGGGATACACATAGTTAAAACACCATTTAAATTAATTAAGTATCTTGTTTTTCACAAACCGGAGTCGGATACAAATTATGGCATGAAGTCTACAAATTGGCCAATACATGAGATGGTCTTGTTCTGATGGAAATATTTATTTGTTTTGCTTCTATATCTGTTATTGATCTGATATTTTGTAAATTACATGTACAGCATACAGAAACTACAGGATTGGTTGAATTGTAGACAGCAATGTCACTGTGGCGATGACAAATCCTGTGATTCGATTAATTGAGTTTGTAAAGATGAATTATGTGCAGAAGGGTTCGTTGGTTTGGACTGCTTGTAAGTTAACGGTATGCATTAAATACTGTGAAACTTTCAAAAAATTAATTTGAATGAAAAGAAAATTTCCCTTTAAGAGAAAGAACTTTTATGTTAATGGCTGTATTTATGATCAAAAACAAATGCGAACAGAGAGTACAGTCAAACTTGTGTTAGTAGTCACCTCTGTCAAGCAGCCAACTTGTATTAAGCAGTCACTTGAAGAATAACAAATCCCTCTGTCTTCAGCAGTCAATCTTTGACTCGCCCCTGGATCGCTGCTTCAGACAAGTTCGGCTGTATATAATGAATCGGCTTGATCATGACCAGTAATATCATAAATAAAATGATTACGTTTTATTATTAAAAATCATATATTGCAATTGATAAGGATTAATATAATTGCGAAGAACAAGAAAGTATACTGTTCTAGGATCACATAACTCGTTTCGAAAGATGTAAAGTCATGTCAAATGTCATATGCATTAAACATCATTCACGTTCTGCCAATCAAATATAATATCTACGTTCAACTCTAGACATGGGAGCTATATAGCTCGTGCTAGCTAGCTGCAAATAAACTGGCATACCTATTTGTTTTGTGCACATAACCTTCATTCGGATAAAGCAACCCCATAGCAAAAGGAAAGTAGTAATTCATCTATATATGCCTTTCTTCCAGTAGCTAGTCCCGACGAAAGCGATGGCAATAACCAATTTATGATTATTGGAGTTGTTTCTGGTGTGGCGTGCATCATCATTGTACTTGTAGTAGCTGGTGTTTGTTTTTTCTGAAGAGAAGGTAAATATCGTTTTGATAGAGAAGTAAGTAATCTGCAAACTAGGATAAGTATAAAAGCTTTTGTGTTACATGTTACCTTTAAGTTGTATGTGTTTTGAATAATTGAAACATTAATCGATGTTACATACCTCGCTACTTCGAGAATTATGAATACAATTTTCGATATATTTATTCAGTGTACTTAATGAATAAGTTACACTATAAGGATTATAACATCAGCGCTTTACTTCGGATTCTTGACACTTGACCAGGACTAAAGCAATTATCGTGAAAATCAAAACAATAGAACCCGCTTATGACGGGATTCGAACCATGAACATTTGATACGAGAAGACGACGCTTTAGCTCAGCACCACTGTCTTATTGTTTCTGACTGGTATCATAAAGCCAAGACATAAGTGTCTACCGCTTTAGTTGAGAAAGTAAATCAGCACTAGTTATCCACGCTTGCCAATACCTTGTACCTTGTTCTGAGAGAGTTTATACACTTCTTGTCAACGTATGCTAATACAATTTTAATGAGAGACTATATCAACACGTACATGTAAATGTTCATTGAAGGCTTGGACCCTAATGGATGAGTGCATAGGCTTATCTTCATGTAACATGGTTCTTATACCAGATATATGCATGTCAAGAATCCGACATCGAGCTTGATTGAATTGAATTGTTTGACAATCGATGTCAAATATGTAAGTTAAAACTACACATTGAGATACCCAGCCCTTTTAATCCTTGACAAATTAACTTCACTTTAGATGATCAATATATTGGGTTACAGTCCTTTCATAAATACAATTGTTAACCTCTTTTAATTTATCAAAAGAAATCATAAAACTATGTAAAAAACGAATGATAAAGAAAACCTGCTGATTCGCGCGAGTTCATAAAATTGAGTACCAGTGTTTCCCATTCACGCCTGAAGTCACAACTGATTTCAAGTAACGTCGAAGTACTATTTGTAATCATAGTGTATGTACCATGGGTACCAATCGTTTATCGCATTGAAAGCATTATGACGTGCTTTCCCGTCAACATCACCATCGAGTTCTAAATTAAAATAAATCATGTCATTTGACATGCATAAATAACGAACATTACATACAATGACGGGAGCTTCGACGTTACTTGTAATCAGTTGTGACTTCAGGCGTGAATAGGAACGTACGCGAAATTGTCCGGTTAACTTGTTTTTACCGCGTACAAATAATTTCACGAAAACGTCCCTCATTAGAAAACTAAAGTGATTACTATGACGTGACGAAATTACGTGTAAGTGTCCAACTATTTGCCAAGGTGTTGTCATCAATAGGACGCGCATCGTGATCTACAGACGTCAAGATACCACATCGATGTTTCAAGTATTTGATAAATGAATCTGTAATAGTTAATTCACGATATGTTCTTCATGAAAAAAATCCTTAGACTAAGCAGCAAACGAAGTCTAATATATAACATTCATTAGGTGTTTTCACAAGTTATAAGGGACATGCAACGAAGACAAACGAACAATAAAGATTCAACAAACTGTCAACAACGGAGTTCGTGTTTATTTATTTCAAATGTACACACTTTTAGCATTCGTTCAAATATGAACAAATTATATACATATATCACATTTATCTAAAGACAAATGCTATGAATGTGTTGACATTAATTTGTAAGTCATTTAAATGGCAAAAATTCTTGTACTTGTATACTAAATAAATGGCACAAGTATACATCATCATACTTATACACACGCTAATATACATTCTCTATGTATACGACTATGTAGTTTCCATATTGTTTCGATTACTCATATATATTGTGAAAACTGAATTGTCCGGTATTCGCAAATATGTCAAATAACGCTAAATACATCCGTGGGTCAGGCTGATCTACACAACAGTACACCCTAAAAATCTTTGTTTGCATAGAAATAAGTGTAAACCATCACCAGAATGTATTGAATATATGACATTGAGTTTAGAATTATTGTAAATGTGTATAGGATGTACTGGAAATGATTGATGTGATCACTTTAAGTATTTTGACCTTGTTTAAAAGTGAAAGTAGAGAATGCTAAACACCGATTGACGGTAACCTATTTCGCTTGTTGAGTTCTTTCTTGCAAATTGTATGATTTCCCCCCCCCCCCCCCCCCCACCATTTTCTTTGGATTGTTTTTAAGCTTAGATTTAGATGTAACTCCTGTCAATGGTATATGGTGTTCGAAAGTGTGACAATTGAGGACTGAAACTGGCGTATTTACATGGAAACAAAGCAAAGAAGGATTTTTGTGTTGGTGTATTGTAACCAATACATCATTTGGTGCACTAAATTCAGCAACAGGTAGTGTCGATACCATCGTGAATGTTTCCCACTTAGTCTACTGTATATAATCTGACCCAGGAACAATCACGAACGTACGGTTTCTACCGATCTGTCGAGTGAAGTGGACTGAATAATGTATTCATAGTTCTCGATCTCATAATTATTGTGCATCTGACTTGCCCGTTATTCGGGAATAACTGCACTCAACAACATATAGTGTCGATACTATCGTGAATGTTTAAATGTTCCAGTTAGTCTACTGCATACAATCTGACCCACGAACAATCCCGAACGTACGGTTTCTATAGATCTTTTCCGTGAAGTGAATCGAATGTGTATTCATTGTTCTAGATCACATACTGTTCAAAAGTTGTTAACTGTAAAATGATAGTGTAAGGTTTTCTAAAGAGTGTACATGTTTGCTGTTGAACACGTACATCGATCCCGATTACCTATGTGTGAATGCATCCGCTTCGGGTGTAGTATATAAAAGTTTTAAATTCCAATGGCGACAGTTTTCTGTACGAAGTGTTTAAATATTTAACATTTTGACAGAATGCTTCCTCTCTGGATATAATGTTATTATCTCCGTCCTCTTGATATAATGTTTCTGCTATGCTCTTCAAAGATAATAAATAAGTTCAACATTTTGTTGATTATTATCAAAATATGTAATGGCTTATTCATTTTGTTATAATATTTGTCAGTCATATGTCAAGCGGTCAGTACATACTGATGTGCTTTTTGGCTCCCTGTCAGAAGTAAAACTCACAACAGTATTTCGAGGCAACAGGCCTAGTTTCCACTAAACCTTTGGTGACAGACGAAGTCGAACATGTAGATTCCTTGTTGCCTGCTAAGAATGTAAATAGTTTACTCTGATTGTCCATTCTGTGCATAAGGATAAATAGTCGTCTTCTTTTTATATTTTTTGAAAAAATAATAATTGCATGTGTATGTTGACAGGTATACATATACCCTTAGAGTCAGAAGTGCGCACCACGAGAAATATACAAATCATACATTAATACCTTTCACCTATTACATACTGTAAGTTAAAATATATATATATATTATCATATCTGATCGTATGCTATTGATTCATGTTTCTTTGTTGTGATAATAGCCTATTATCAAGGTATTTGGATTATGTAAGGTACTGTCCGTATATGAAGGTAACACATACTTAATTATTTACGTTTTCCGCGACTTGCTACCTGACATATTTACAGCTGTCTTTGCGTACGCAGATAGTTACCTTGTATTTTCTTTAAATGGTTGTTAACCGCTTCAATTCGCTCAAGTACAAATACTTCAAACAATACTATTCTTATGCAACCTGCTACATTTCTCCTGAAACTACACACATGGTTGGTTTAAACAATATTTTTTTTATATTCGAATATACATGTACATCTTATAACACTTTCATATCAAATATAAATATAAACAGGATTGTGCACTACGCATTTAGCTTATTTATGAAGTTCTATCCTTGTGATTTTCATATGCATAAACTGGGTTTACCGGTAACTTAATACAACTAGAAGAAGAAGAAGAAGAAGAAAAAGAAGACGAAGAAGAAGAAGAAAAAGAAGAGGAAACAGAAGAGAGTATCGCCCAAAATTCTGAATGGATTTGTCATCTTTATATGTATACACACATGGTTATAGTTGAGTGATCTAGTAGGCTCATATCAAGTTTACAGTTAACGTAGAAATACCCTTATGTACCCTTTCCTTTTTGACCTCGGTATTTAACACTTATAAAATGGGCTCAGAAAAATCAGTGTTGGTTATGTACTTGACGGTTATTTCCGATGGAAATGACTGATAATCCCACGAACAACTGCGATCATTATCTTGCCTTGCTTACGGCTATTGTATCATGGTTTTCAAATAACTTAACAAAGGAATAATATCATGTGCAGTTGTGTCTAACGTATAATATAATAAAGTGAAATGGACAGTGCCTAGAGATTACTTTACTGTAAACTACTTCAAATAATCAGAAATGCAAATTTTAAAGGTATATCTAGCATGACTTTATTCATAGTCACAGCTGTCTCAAAACACCTTAACACGTCCACTTACCAAAGATTGTCACAGAAAATATATGGGAACATAAATGCTGTACTTTTATTTTTTGTAAATTCTAAATGTGTTTGAATGAGTCGGATTCAGATTTGACGGAAGACGATTTAACTACTCATATGATGAAATCTTTTGACAAAAATGAAATAAGTGCTGACATTTATTTCTAAGAAAATAAATATCGACTTCAACACGGATTCAAGCCCGTGTCTCCTGCGTGACAGACTAACGACGATGCCATTAGACCACATCAACATGGACTAGTTGGCGGTTTGATATAGGAGGGTTGTAAATTAGGCTCGAAACGGTAATGTTTAAAAGAAGTATTCAGCAAATACATGTACTTTCATTGACATCACATACAATTTACAAAAATCAAGAGAACTCTCGGTACACGAAGTGGTGTTCAGTAATGAAGAGCTAATGTAGAAACAGATATTTGAAGTTGTTCATTGCCGATATTGTAAGACGTTTACGAATCCCATTTAGGTTTCGAGTCGAGGTGTGTCTGCGGAATTAGCCGACTATGTGCTTTGGCTCCGACGAGCCCATTGCTAAATTATCAGTATGATGTATGATATTGATATTGAATCATGTGTGTTAAAGAAACACAATTTCGTTTTGATCTATACGACATGATTTGATTGTGACAACCATATATTATTACCTTGGCTATAACGGTTTCGAGATAGTTATACAAGCGATGCATCAGTATAGTCCGAAGAAAATAGAATAAAAATATGTTATTCATTACGAATCGAAGTCATGGCTCACTGCTCGAATTGGATCTATATGAGGTTAAACTACACTGTTTAGTGTATACACTAACAAGAAGTGTCACGCTTTTTACACACGGTATTTAATATTAAAACTGATCAAACCGTTAACATTTGTGGTATAATGTGACTTAAGCGGTGTCATTTAAAATGATTTGTAACAGTTTCGGCTTGTTTGTTGCGCTTATTTTTCTAATAAATGGGAGAATATCAGGTATGTTTAAGTATGATCTTAATCAACGCTATACGTACATTTGAAATGTTAACAAATATCTAAGGGATGAGAAAAGTGGATTATGTTAATGCATAGCCATCGTTTATTTATTTATATTTGTGGAATGTTTTTTTGTGTCGATATTTGTTTACCTTAATTTGATAGTAATGTGAATAACTTATTTATGGTCTAATTTACATTTATAAAGAAAGTAATGTACTTTTTACTTGCTTCTTCAAAACAAACAATTGTAGTTAAGAAACATTGTTTAAGTTATTGTATTACCTTTATTCATATAACACTGTCAGAACTGATCATTACTTTTGGATACGATTCATTTTGTTTGTCTAGCTTCAGATTTTGTCTCAAGAGTACACCTATCTGTACTCAATGGGGTCGGCATGTCAAATTTATTAAACAAGATCAATTTATATAATTATAATGACTGCACAATTGTACGTTTCACATGGTGATATCTGGTGAAATCCTACCTGTAGCTAGGCGTTTTGTACCGTTTCGGAGTGTACTTTGCCAAAATGGTCATTTTGCTAACACATCATGATATCTATGTCATTTGAAAAGGATTATAAGGAACTGTTGATATGGTCAGGTTTGTAGATTCAAATGAACTTTACAGTCATAGTATGCAAACTAATTCATGACCTTTCTTTGCAAATTATTCTGTAGTTGAATCTTGTTTCTAAACTTGGAGTTACCAAGCTGCGTAATTAAGAGATTGGTTATTGTGAAAAGGTTGAACATGTTTGGTCAGCAACTAGGTCACTAGGACAAATCTGAGAAATATATTTTTAACACTCTAGAGACTGCATTTTGTGGGATCACTAGCTTGGAACTTTGCCAGAATATTTGTCTTGTTGCTATCTAGGCCACAATCAAATATTTGTTATGTTATTTGAACAACTATGTCATAAGGCCAACTTGATATAATTAGTTTATTCTGTTGAATCTTTTTCAGAATAAATGTATTGATGATATCTAAGATTTATTTGAATGAAAAACTAAGTCACTATGACAAATTAGAGAATTATCTTTTAAACACTCGTGTGACAGCATTTTGTGCTCCAACAGCTATGCTTGTTTTGATGATCTCTATGTCAAGTTAATATATCATTCATGCCAGGTGTAAAACTTGGTCACTCTGCCAAATTGAAAGTATATCTTGTTCTCCCTTTGGAAGTTTATTTTTACCTTGAACATTTTGAAATATTGTAAGAATATATGTCCTGGTGATCCCTTGGCTTAGTTTGAGCATAGTTCATGTCAGGTCAAAAGCTAGATCACTAGACCAACTGTTTTTTTGCTTTCGATTATCGGATCCAAACCAAGGCATGAGGCCAACTGAAGTAAAAGCTTGTCAAAACCCTGTACGTCCGACGTCAAAAATATGTTTTTGTGACAATTATAGCGTGGTAAAAAAAATCGCTACTACTGTCTTGTATGCATTGGTATTCAAACACCAATAACACCGAATTATAGATTATAACGCTACGTGATATCATTTAATGAATCTGCCATGACGATTCAGATAATAATACCTGATTTTTAATGAAGATTTCGCTGGAATAAAATATTTTCTATTTACTAAACATTTACCAGAGATATTTTTTTAAGAAATACATATCATTACGATCTTCAAATTACCAGAATTTCAAGAAAATCTGTGGAGCCGATGATTAGTTAATCAGAATGCCGTTGTACCGATGACGCGCGTTGGAACGCACATTGCGATATTTTAGCTGAAACGCAGTAAGCGGGATTAAAATTGACAACCTTTTTTTTCCAGAATAGTCATCAACTTTATGGTTTCATGAAATCCACTCCTTACTTAAAAAATATATTTATTTCTTCCCGAATAGTTATTTTATTGCAAATGATACAGTATATAAATAGACGTTATACAGGATGATGGATAATCATACTTTGACAGCTGTTTATATATTATTATACGAGGTGTAATCAAAAAGTAATAGAACTTTCTTAGTGATTATTGTATTAGTTAATGCATATTTCGGAAAGTCAAACCATATATATATTTGTTTTTACTCTACCTTATGGCGAATTAATATTTCTAGTATTGTAATTTGTTAAGTTATAAATCGTTGTCAAATAAACGAGTTGAAGTATAGGTGGGCCACAGCAAAGTTCTATAAGAAAGTACCGGTTTAAGCTGTGTTTATTTCGAATATACAAAACAGAAGATACTGAAAATGTGCATGACATTAATTATATAAGTTTAATGCTGTTGTTCCATATTAACCATCAAAATAGTAGCGTTGTTTAGCGACGTACAAAAACGTCACGTAAAAAAGACGTCAAATGTACGGTCAAATTTAGCAAATTTTGCAAAATGCTAATAGTAAAATTACATCACATCGTAGAAATATAAAAATCTGCATTTAAACTGTTTATTCAGTGGAGTTCACCAATAGTGAAGCAGTCATTAACGATGTATACATACACTTGTGTATATTGTTGGAGGAGAGAAATCAGTGGAAAACTAATGTCACTTGCAAAGCAGCTAGTTTTGATGTTGAAAGGAACAGTTTGAATGTTGTATTTATTCCATAGTAATTGTCATTTGTTACGCAAAAAAATCTTACACAATTCGGTGAACGTAGGTTACGGAATGTCTTCAAGCAATGGCTTCTTGGGAAGGTGATGCAGGAGTTGTTTAAACATGTATTCAGGTTTTTAAACCAACTCGTTTCCCTCCAAACGGCGACGTCAGATTGACTTTACTACAATGGCCCGCCCCAATTGTACTCACACTGTTCATTATCTCCCAGAATTGTTGTTTGTAAACTTATTCTTCAAATATTTATCATGTATGTCAGAGAAATGTGGACTTTTGAGAAATTAAGGATTACTTTCAACAATTTCGATTTGTGTCGAAATTATATCTAAATTATTATTACTTCTGAAGGATCACAGATCAGCCATGTTGTAGGGAAAGCTGGTAATATTGTATATTTGGAACGCCTCGGAACAGTTAAATATATGAATACATATTGGTTTTAAACTTGAAAGTAGGATAAAAGCATCTTATCTCAGTCGGTTGAGCCGGTAAGATTAACGATTTCAGGCTTACAACATGGGCTCGATCCCACCAAAAAATTCCCTTTTCATTTAGCTTGGATCTATGTGTATGTATGCATATATTTGTTTACGTTTGTATTATTTTATATCTTTGTTTTTTATATTTTTAGATTTCATTTTTTTCTTAAACATGAAATAAAAATGTGTACATGTTATCTATTACGACTAAAACTCAAGACCTTTGCAATACGTGTTCAACTCTCTTGTTAAACCGCTGAATTTGCCTTCGAACTGGCAGAGTGTCAGGATCTTACTTATAATCAAAACGGGCGCATATGTTCATGCTCATCCCCTTTTTGGATAATAGAACAATCCATGACCGTTCGTCATGGCTCACTGCTCAAATTGAATCTATAACTGAAATGTTATTATCTTCGCATGAATAAGTATCAACCCGTCACTAATCATTGATGCGCAAAATGTGTATATGTTGCGTTCCTAATGCACAATTCTCCCGATAGCATATGTCATTCTCGCTTTCTCGTAAAAATGTAAGTATTCTTTTATTATATTTGTAATGTTTTTACTATATAAATTGCAATATCGTAGCTACTTTGAATCATTATAGAGAAGCATATAAATACAATTTACCATTATTTACAAGGCGGTAGAAGAAAGGGAGTACTTAAAAGATTGAACTTGATGATTATGATGAAAACATATTGCGTGTTCATGTTATTACCGTAGATACGTATCTAGCTATAATTCAGCAGTGTACGTTCCGAAGCGCGACAGACGTTGAACTGCATTGCGATTTATTAAATATCGGCTCTACATATATTCTAGAAATGTCAGCAAATGGTACCCGAACACGTGTCCTAAATTATATATAGCTTTTAAATATAAATCTCTCGGGCGATTTTTTAATGAATCAGAAATAATCTTATAACTGATAACATGTTTAGGCGAAACTTTCCTTTTAAGTCGCATTTTCTAGTTTTGATATTTACGCGTGGATGTTGTGTTCATCATACCTATTTAGAAGCCCCTTTTGGATTCTCAAACTCCAATGTCACCCGTCGGTCATCTTGGATTGCAAACGAGGCTCTTAACGCAAACAATATCGAGATGGCTGCATATCACTGTTGTGTAACAAAATGTGAAAATGATTCCGGTTTTCATAAGTCTATATCATTGCAAAGTATGCCAAGTGATACGTACTGAAAGAAGACATGGCTGGTTAAAATGAAACGAGAGACGAAGGATCACTTTTTCAGGTATTTACTATTTTGCAGATTAAAGGGAATCCAGGTCAACTCGGCCTGTATTATGTATATATATATATGTATGTTTCATGTGGTTACATAATTTATTTGTTTAAAAGGTCATTTGTACTTATCTTGTTTGTTGTTGTTATTCAGATAAATTACAACTATGATTTTAATAACAATTTGTCTGTCACAGGTTTTTGATGAGTTACATAGTCTATCTACTCTAAAGTTCTTTAATCACTGATGTATGACTGAATGTAATAAGCATGCTTTTATAAGTATGTATTCCTAATATCAACAAACACTGACACTAACACCACAAACTTATATCGATCGTGGTTTTGTATCTTTGAAACTTGACTAAATAATAAAGTTATCAAAGCTAACAAAAAAGAACAATATTATAGCAGGGTTTCTCAACTAAAATAATTCCATAAACTCACCCTTAATATTGTAAATATACAGAAAAGCGAGAAAAGATATTTATGATTGCTTTGTTTTGTATATACTTTTAATAATAATGACAAAAAACCATGATCGATATAAATATGTTCTTATATTATGATAGTTAAAACCCAACAAAGAGGTCTGGATCAAATGTCTAACACAGCAGGCATGTCCATCTGTGTTCGACTGGGGAAGTGAAACACCACCCAGGAAGCCACCGACCCCAAAAGTGAATCCTCATAAACGAAAGAGATTGAATATGGGGTAAATTGTTTTGTTTAAATTGTTATAATTTGTCAAAAATAACACAAATAAAATAAAACTAAAACTACATGTTTGCTGAATCTAATTCTTCTGACATTTATGGGATCATTTTGACTTTGAGTTTCACTGACTAGGAAAAACACTGGGTAAATAATATAAATGATTCGAGATTCAAACTGTTGCCTGCGGTTTTAGCAAATGACAAGTTAGGTAAATTGATAAATTTGTAATATAGTGTGAACCTGTTGGAGATTTCGGAAACACTTATTTGTTGTTGTTTGTTGTGGGAGTTTTATTTTTCAAGTATAAATCAAATGTTTACAAAAAAAAAAAACGTAGCAAACAAATCATTTCCATGATTATTTACATACATTAATCAACATCAACAAGTGTTTGCGTCTGCATGTGGGAAAAGTAGAAAGTAACCTATTTTATACAGTTTTTTTATGTTTATTGATAAGTATTGTATAATGATGACCTTCAAATGTTTCATTACATGTATGACTGTTTTTAGTACATTTAATGTAATTTCAACATTTGTATGTTTCTAATTCATTGGTCTAATATATATGCTTAATCCTTTACCTCATACAGTCAACGTCGGACGCCTCTGCAGCAGACAGCTTTTGAACAATATTGTGACAAAAGAATAAATTGCTCGAGATGAGCAGTTGGTTCGTTTGTCACAACTTTTTCAACTCTATTTTATAATAACACTTTCATTCATAGATATTTACCACATTTGTATTTAGATATGTTCAAAGTCGTCTGCTCAGGTTTGTTGTATGTGGAAAAGGGTTAACATGAAGTTCTGTGTGGATGTTTACTTCAAACTGTTTTTTTTACCCTAAAATGTTTGTTTGTATTATTTACAGTGACTTAGAAAAGGAATCTACAGATATGGACTGCGCTGAAACTACAATTACTCCCCAGCCGCAGTTCCATGACGCAGAACTACAATTGAGTGACGAAGAAAAGCTAATTGAGGCATCAACGCACATTGACTATCTTGATCAATTAGTTGACAAACTATTTATGAGACGATTCGGTTCATCAGCTTTATCCAAACCTACATTGTTCGCACAACATGTATACTGACATTTTTTTTAAAATCTTCTTGACCAAAAGTATAGGCGCAATTTGTAAATAATAAGGCACAACGTTTCCTTGGCTGACCCTCTATCACAATTGTTAAACTATATTCTGTTTTTTGAATCGAGTGGGCGGTGCTTGTTTTCCATATATATGTATATATGTATATAATATATAGTGAACTTTTAAAAAATCTTCTGGTCCAAAAGCTTAGGCCTTATTTGTAAAACATTTGGTACACATCTTTCTTGGAAGACTCTCTACAAACAATGTTTATTTTATTCTGATCCGTTTGTAAACATGGTCACCAGGGGGTGGAGCTCGTTCTTCTTATATGATAGAATAAGATAATTTAAAATATTAAACATTGTATTAAATCAGGCGAGCTATATAGAACCACCATGGTCCTCTTGATGTTCTAGATTATATGTGTATGTGTAAGTAGTGTATATTTCATATGTGACATACTCTTCATTGCTTCCGATTAAAGTGAATATTATTTTTTATTTTTTGTATCAGTGACCACGGACATAGACATCTTGGTCATGCGCGAAACATGATGGTCTCCTAATACAGCTCCGTGTCCCGGTAGCTCCATCGGTAATGACGTGAAATGGCAATACAGGGGTTGAGAGTTCGAACCACAGCTCTGTCATTTGTCTTTCACCAATGGGCCAACATTCTATGTTGAAAAGCAGCCAATTGTTTGGAAAGACTTTGTTGTGGAATACTGGTGTTATAAAGTACTGGCAGTGGGTCTATGCACATTTCCTAGCCTAGAATGGTTTGCTTACCTGGGGATTATGAGTTAGTGAACTGTTGTCGTGATTTAACTGAAACAGTGTTAAAACTCTCTATAACAATTGAAAGAACAGTTATTGAATAAAGATGAAAATATTGCGGCAAAAGGATAAATTGCTCATTATAAGCAATTTCTCATTTTGTCACAATGATTTTCAAAGTCGTCTGTTGCAGAGGCGTCAGAAAGCGTCTGTATGTGGGAAAGAGTAAATAACACCTTTTTTAAAAATGTATTGCAGTTTATATATTTGAATACACTGTTAATAGTTTCGTTTTATTATTATCTGTTATAAGCAAATTAAAGCAATATTGAATCGAAAAGTTAACGACTGATGCAGAACACTAAACTCTTAACACCTCTCAAATCTGATCCAACTTCAACTTGTACAAGCTACAGATTTGTTCAACCCTTTCCCACATGTAGACGCATTTTAGACGCCTCTGCAACAGACGACTGTTGAAAACATTGTGGAAAATTTGCCACAATGTTTTCAACTCTTTTTAATATATATACTTTAATTTGTAGAGATTTTCCCTACATTTGCTTATTTGTTTGCAAATTTATTATATGTCGGAAAAGGATAACCAACACTTATAAATCTAAACAGCCCAAACTGACAAATATAGATACGCATTCTGTTTTGATTTGCTTAAACTTTTCCTTCATGTACATGACTATAGTAGAATGTGTGTGACAACTGTTTATACAGATCACCCTGCACACCTATATTCTGATCCGGTCGTACACTGTGCTTTTTATTATTCATTAAATTAACGAAGTGAACAGTGTAGCTCCTGATTAGACGTTATGGATGCGGTCCTAAATGTGACAAAAGGCATATCTATGAGGGAAAGGTTAAGTGTATAATAACTCTGCATAATGTCTACGGAAACTTTTTCAACAAGTGGTCAAAGACATGCTTAATTGTTGAAAATGTTGTTAACCATTATTCATTTTCAAAGTATATCCTTTCAATATGCATGTCATTCTGTCAGACTTCACGAAATATTTTGAAAGCTCCTTTTTCCTTTACGTACACAAAAATCACCCCAAGTCAGGCTACTAATGACTATTCGTCCCATCACCTGTAAATAGTACGCATGTGTTTTCTCTTCAGGGAGTATGTCCCATCATCATTAGCCTTAAGGCACTGGGCTCCATTGTAGCTTTACTTAAGTTAACATTTAACTTCAAGCTCGCCGTATGAATTTATCTCATTTGGAACATACACAATCCGGTCTGAGGAACTTCCAAGAAAGGGGGCTGCTGTATTAACTAAAAAGTCGCATGTGTTTACATTCACATTGTATTGTGTGCTGTTTTCACCATCAATATCACGTTTCATAGCATGAGTTAGAATGTTTCTTAATGATGTTAACCGATCAGTTAATGTCTCAAAGTCCTTTATCCTTGATTGTGGGTGATGACAGTCTTGTGGCCTCAGTTTATGCCACGCGGGGCAATCAATTTGTTTTCTAGTCATTTCCTCACTTTCCTCTGTTTCAGACTGGGACATATTCATTCCACCAATAAACAGATGTTTACTTTCACTAAATACTATATGTTACTGACATGTCAGATCATGGGTAGACAAAGGCAGAGTTGGAAATCCTGTTCCATCATGAACACGAATAATAGTTCCATTTGACTTGGGCTCTGGTAGCGGATGAGCCAGACTACTTTAAATAAATGCACTAACAAAAGCGGTTATCTTTGTACTTTCCTGAGTTGTTGTGTAAGGGTAATATAATGTGTCATTAAGTCAACATCTGGAAAACCTGTATTAATAGAATTGTACAGTGTTCTACACACACATGGTTCTGACTGCATATTCTTATCAGCTTTCGGTTTAACAAACTTTACTTCGGTCAGTGACCTTGGAACACTACCATGAGTTCGTGGTGTACTTTCCATTGCCATTGCTCTGGACATGATGTTTTTGCCACAATATCTGGAACTGCTTTAAATGTCAGGGTCTTGTAGTGAGCAAGGTGGTATACTATGTCTACAACATGTGCACATGAACCTTTCCCTGCTGTGCATCTACATGATTAACTCTCAATGCAATTTGTACTGAGGACTGATATCTGAAAATGAACACATTTTTTATGGAATATGAGGAAAATTGTTTGTGCTGTAGATGCAAACATCATCCACAAGTTGCAGGTTTAAATACCAAAATAAATGGGAATTCACTGTGATTACCACTTATCCTGAAACAATCATGGATCCTTGTTAGACACATAGGCTTCCATCAACTATAAGCTAAGCATAACGGCAGTTTTCTGTACATTCAATGTAGAATAAACATCTGATTACTGTAAAGTATATTGTTTTTAACGTTAATTTATTCCAAAAAACAACAACATCAATTCAGTTATACAAAGCCATCAGAAATGGTAAAATTAATAATTTTTAAAAATAAATTATATATTTCCAATCTAGAGACTAGACTGTCAGTCACAGTTAATATAGAACATATTTTGTTATGAAAATACTTTATTTACTTATTGTGTATTACAAATTATATGTAACTTACATATAAAGATCATGAAGCTTCTTTCTTCTTCATAGATTGAAGGATTTTCCTCTGACGTGACACCCTCGAACATGCACTTTTACTGAAAGGAGGATGCAAACGAGTTTTACTTTTGATCATCGTACATTGCCGTGAAAGTGTCCTGTTCTGTAATGTTTTAGCACTTACAACATCCTATTAAGAGCTCAGTTTTCGCGGAAGTCGCCGGTCCTGACTGACACATTTTCATACAATAATTGGTTGAACAAAGAAAGAAATTGATGAAAAAGGAGCTTTCAAAATATTTCGTGAAGTTTGACAGTCTCAGTCGGAATTAAATCAAGACTGAAGCATTATATTGCATACTACATTACACAGGAAATCAAGTCCATGTTTGTTAAAATGTGATCATATTTTTACCACTGAGTTAAATTTAGACTACACGTCTATTTTTAACCATCGCTACACGGTTGCATGCATCTGAACTTTGAACATTCAACTTACCTTCAATGTTATGAAAGTACGATCCATGGAAGAATGTGTAACCTGTATCTAAATGTGTCACTGGAACTTTGGAAGGTTTTTGAATTATTGAAACAACATCACACATAGAAACAATGGGGACATTACTCAAATTATTCGTCCAAACTGGGTCACGTAAACCTTTCTTGACAGTCGCCATTTTGGATTATCGGGAATCCATCATTCTAAGCGTTGCGTTATAAGCCTCGTTTAGGATGATATCAAAATGAGGCGTGAAAAGGGTCTATAATGCAAAGTAAAGCGAATACACATTTTCTTATATGAGTTGAAAAACTTTACCTCGGAGAGTGACAAATTTGTTTTGAAGACCTACCTTTATATAGCATTCGCTTATTCGTTCTAGCAGTTATGAAACGTCATTGATTAAATTGGTAAGTTATGATCGATTTATAGCTGATATATATCGTCAAAAATACTGATAAACAACTTAAGGCAATGTCAGTGAGTCAAAGAAGCGATGTAATTTATCTACACGTCACATGTTTTGGTCCGAAAATAGTATATGACATATTTACACAACGCTAGCGCTATAAATAGACCAAATTTGTTTTCTGTATGACTATCGATGTAAAACGATGCAAACTTTGGAGGCTGGATTTTGTATTCATCAACGTTTGGATAGGAGCGCTTTGTAAGACGCTGTGGAAATTGTTTTGTCCTAAGCATCACATTCAAAGGATCTTTGTGCAATGTTACTGCTTTCAATATTACTTTGTGCATAGTCACAGCATGTGCTATCGACACGGGTCATATATCAAACTACGATATCATTATAATAAATGAAGCTAATTTAACATATAGCCAAACACAGTATGTATCAATTCTAAAACCATGACGTATCAGGTTTCGTCGAACAATAATACAAACGTATGTATAATAAAATTGATACCTACTAGACTCAAATACATTTATATAATCAGTATGTTATAATTTGGCATAAAACATGTTTTTTCTTGTTAACCATGTCGGTTTTTTTGCTTGTTCTGTTTTTATTATAAAAAGGGTGAAGTCAGGTATACATTTTTCTATATTTATAATTTAATATGAAAATGTCTTCAGAAGCAAACGTAATAAAATCTACTATAAATAATTCGATGTTTTCGTAACAATGTTTATTTATATTATTATTATTATTGATATATGTTATAAAATCGTATTTGACTGTATATCATAATTGGTAATTGATTCCCTTTTCTCATGTTGACTTTATCTTTTAACAACGACCGCGGTTTCTACGAGAATACGAGTTAAGCCGAATAATTTAAATTGACGTCCGAGGTCAAATATATATTATCGAGTAAACGAATTAAGCCGAAGAGTTCCGTTTGACGTCCGGGGTCTCTATCAAGTATACGAGTAAAGTCGATCTATTCTGCATATCTGGCTACTGTCTTTTAATTTCAAACGTTGATACTTTCTTTACGTTAGCATATATATCTTTAAAGTCGTCTGCTTCAAATGAATGCATGTCTTTTGTTATTCTTACATGTTCTACGTACTAGTTGATTTCTGCGCAACTTCCGAATAAATGCGACAACAGCGACACATGCAGTCGTCGCATTAATGCATAATTTAGATCGTGAAAGGTTCATGAAGATAAATCAGCAACACCGATAACGGATGTAGACGCATTCATCGAAAATATCTTTATTACAGATGCGAGTAAAACCACGAACACATATCAAAGTACCACATCCACAACCACATATCCAGGTACAACATCCACGACCACATATCCAGGTACCACATCCACGACCACATATCCAGGTACCACATCCACGACCACATATCCAGGAACCACAACCACGACCACATATCCAGGTACCACATCCACGACCACATATCCAGGAACCACAATCACGACCACATATCCAGGTACCTCATCCACGACCACATATCCAGGAACCACATCCACGACCACATATCCAGGTACCACATCCACGACCACATATCCAGGAACCACAACCACGACCACATATCCAGGTACCTCAACCTGGACATTATATCCTAGTACCACATCCACGACCACATATCCAGGTACCACATCCACGACCACATATCCAGGTACCACAACCTGGACATTATATCCAAGTACCACATCCACGACCACATATCCAGGAACCACATCCACGACCACATATCCAGGTACCACAACCTGGACATTATATCCAAGTACCACATCCACGGCCACATATCAAGGCAGCACGTCCACGACCACATATCCAGGTACCACATCCACGACCACATATCCAGGTACCACAGCCACGACCATATGTCCAAGTACCACATTCACGACCACAGATCCTGGGACCACATCCACGACCACATATTTAAGTACCACATCCACGACCACATATTCAAGTACCACATCCACGACCACACATCCAGGTACCACATCCACGTAACGCAAACGTTTCCCTGAAACATTAGGTTTAAAATTTACAAAACAAACAAAATAACCGGATCGTTTTTCGTATCCAGTTATCAAGTGGTGGCAATAAAGAGCACTTGAAGGGAATGTTCGTGTTACGTAACTTTTCTTGACTTCATGATACACGTACATTAAATGTTATAGCGATACCTTATGAATATTCTGAAATCCTCCATTTTTTCTCAAAAGTTGTCATTGAAATTATCTGTTTTTTGGTGGGAAAGATATGCTTCAAGAGTTTTGAATTAGCATGCATGGAATCCATTTAAGCGGTCGTCATTACTTATGAACATATGTTAACATTTTGCGAAGCTATTGTAAGGCATCTGCACATGACGTTTACCCACCTTGCTATGTTTCCGATTGTTGCTTGATTTAACCATTTCTGTAAAAAGCTGTAGCCTATATTGTGTTTTTTTAACTTCACTCAAATAAATGTGTTCTAAACATGATAAAAGGCGTCAGGGATATTATATTCCATTTGATAGATTATACGCCTTTGACTTTAAGCTTTATTTTTAAGTGACAGTTCGAGTAACGATTCCAGGTGGTGATTAAATTCAATATCGCATAGACACTTTCAACAAAAAAAAAACAATTTACCAAAGTATATGACCTCCCTCACGGTGCCATGAGACAAAAACTGTTGCAAATGTTTGCCACAGACATTTACAACATAAACATCATTTTAGTTGTTTTGCATTAATTATTGCCTATTTTAAACTGAAACAGTTTGTTTAAGGCCAGATACCATGATTCATAGAAATAATCTTCTGGCCTTCCCTTCAGACCATAAACACTTTTGTGATTTTGTTTAGCATGGATGTTTAAAAAGTTTAGCCTGAATTATATTTGCAGCTTGTAGTGAAGGTACCTATGGAAGTAATTGTAAGTGTAGATTAAACAAAACATTAAATAATAAGTAATTATATTTTTACTTCAAAGCATGTGAACCGGGGTCATTTGGACAGGATTGCAACTCCATGTGTGGAAAGTGTTACGATCAAGCGCCTTGTGACACAGTAACTGGTGCCTGTGACCAATGTATGGCTGGATTTAAAGGAGTAACATGTTCGACAGGTAAATAATTTGTTTCTATGAATATTGCGTTGGCGTAAAATACTATTCAAACATAATGTTGCATTATTAGTTATGACCAATATGCAAACAAGTTCTGTGTAAAGACGGTATTCGATGTAAACGAAAATTGAATATACCAAAACTCATCAGCCGCATGTCGTTCGTATTACATAATATTTCATTAGAAAACTAGACACACAAGCTTGCATTTGACGGATACATATTTATACCGCCTTTTCTGGCTATCCTGGACGTTGTTTGTAAGTGTCAACGAAATGAAGCAATCCGTGTACGAGTTTGTCAACGTAGGCTTTCGGATCTTCCGCGATTTCCGACGTCAACGCCTTGTTTAAAACATTAAGACAGAGGTTATACTCAAGTGCGTTATGTGTTTACAACTAACAATGATTTGATTCACTGGATGTCACCCAGTCGTATAATTTTGGTAAAATGCTGATTTTCCAAAAAATGTGATTTTCATAATAGACAACACTAAATGCCACAGAAGTTGTTTCTCAAAAGCTGCATAAAAAGAATGTTTAATTAAAGTTTGCTTTTTCAATAGGGATTTGTATTAAATCGAGCTTTACCAAAATGGAAAATTTAACATAAACATGCACACTTACTGTTTTAACTTGGTTTATCTTAGATACTTCTTAAAGCAAACAAAGCCAAACATTGTGACTTTGATTTCATACACGAGAAGATTATCTCAGTATTCGTAGCTCCAATTCCTACTTTACTGGAATAACCAATATTGAATGATTGGGGTTTAACGTCGTAGTTTAAAAAACGGGAATACTTTGCAATGTCGGAATTGAACCGTTTCGTGGATCTTAACAAAAAGAAAGTTTGACGTTCTAACACAAGGAGACAATTATTTAAATGCCGATACATCTCTGTCTCTGTCTTTATCTCTATCTCTAACTCTCTCTTTCGCTCTCTATCTCTCTATATCTCTCTTTATCTCTCTTTATCTTTCCCCTTTATATATGTATATTTATCTATATTTATCTCTGTCTCTTTATCTTTGTGTCTCTTAATCTATGTGTATCTCTGTATTTACCTATGTCTCTTTATCTATGTCTCCTTATCTCTTTATCGATATGTCTTTTTATCTGTTTATCTATGTCTCTTTATCTCTGTCTATGTATCTTTTTATCTTTATTTATATTTCTGTCTCTTTATCTCTTTATATAATGTGTCTTTATATCTGTATCTTTAGCTCTGTCTCTTTATATATATGTCTCTTTATCTCTGTCTCTTTATCTATCTTTATCTATCTGTCTCTTTATCTCTGTATCTCTGGCTCCTTATCTCTGTCTCGTTATCTCTTTATATATGTCTATTTATCTCTGTCGCTTTATCTCTATGGCTTTTTATGTCTATTTATCTCTTTATTTATATCTCATTATCTCTCTGTCTCTTTATCTCTGTATCTATGTCACTTTATCTATGTCATTTTATCTCTCTATATATGCGTATAAACTATGTTTTTTGTATGCTTTAGCCTGTGAAAATGGTACCTATGGGAGTAACTGCCGATTGGTTTGCGGGCTTTGCTATGGAGACAAACCTTGCAATAAAGTAGACGGAACATGTGACAGATGTGATATGGGCTATCTCGGGGACCTATGTGAAACAGGTAGGAAAATATTTAAGAATTTCACGAAAATATTTGTTTGGTAATGAAAATGTCCTTGTTAATTTATGATGTGTTGAAAAACAATTAAATAACACTGTTAATAGTGTTTTAGAGTTTAAACCATGCAATAAGGTCGAGGATTATTTACTTATATAACACGTCTTTACTAATTGCTACACTAATATGTTTCAGTGTGTAATTATGCATGTCCAAGACTGTTTGAGGTATGGACCATTTACCTATTTACTTATATAACACTTCTAAGCGAAATGATACGCTTCTATTTTTCAGAGTGTATATCAGGCACTTACGGCCAAGATTGTTCAACCCAATGCGGATTCTGTTTGCAATACGAAACATGCAACCACGTAACTGGTCTGTGTTCGAAAGGATGCGCTGCAGGTCGTCAAGGAAACACGTGTAAACAAGGTAGGCATTGTGTAAATTGACCAATTTATGATATATTGTAGTTCTTGTGAAAATTGCATTTGTAATACTCCTTAATTATTCCTTGATATTCTTTAAATTACATGTACAGCATGCGGAAACTACACGTTTGGTGTGAACTGTAGACAGCAATGCCACTGTGTCGATGATAAATCCTGTGATGCGATTAATGGGGAGTGTGAAGATGGCTTATGTGCAGAAGGCTTCTTTGGTGTGGACTGTCAGCAAATGAACGGTTTGCATTAAATACTATAAAACTTTCAGAATCGAATTTGAAGCGAAAAGATAATTACGTTCATGTAAAAAATTCTTTGTATTTATAGCTATTCTTATGATCAGACAAAATAAGAACAGAGAAAAGTATCTGTATTGTATTTGCTTAAACATCTTTATTAATATTAAATATAAGTAGTATGTTTTATTATTAAAAATCGTTTATTACATTGTACAACAACCAACATAATTGCGAGGATTTAGAAAGTGCACTTTTCTAGAATGACATAACTCATTTGGAAAGATGTGAAGTGATTGTCAACTGTTATATCAATTTAAAATAATTCAATAGACTTTCACGGTGTGCAAATTACATACTATATCAACTTCTTACTTGATACAGGGGATTTACATACCTCGTGATAATAAGCTTCGAATGACCTCGTGATACTAAGAGTCGAATAAACTAACATGCCTATTTGTTTTGCGCATAATAAGAATCATTCGAAAAACGCAATCCAGTATCAAAAGACAAAAATGTAAATCAACTTTATATGCTTTCCCTTTCGTAGGGGATCCCAACGAAAGCGATGGAAATAACCAAGCTATGATTATTGGTGTTGTGTCTGGTGTGGCGAGCATCATCATTGTACTTGTAGTAGCTGGTGTTTGTTTTCTGAAGAGAAGGTAAATATTGTTTTGATAGAGAAATAAGTTATACTGAAAACTATATTAAGTATACAAGCTTTAGTGTTACATGTTACATTTAATTATTTGATTGTTTAAGTATTTGAAGCATAAATCGATGTAATATAACTAGCCACTTTGATTAGTATCAACAAAATCCTCGAGATATTTGTTCAGTGTACTTAATGATTAATTTACAGTATTAGCATTATAATTTAAACGCTCTATAAATTTTACGAACTCAAGCGCATCTGCTTTATAATTCATTTGTAAACATAGTTTCATGATTTCTTTTGTAAATTCAAAAGAGGTGAACAATTGTATTGTGAAAGGACAGTAACTCAATATATAGATCAGCTTAAACAAGGCTAATTGGTCAAGGGTTGTAAGGGCTGCGAATTTCAATGTGTAGTTTAAAATCAAAATGATAGAATTCACTTATGAATGGGATTCGAACCAAGAATATTTGATACGAGAGTACGATGCTTTATTTGAGCACCACTGTCTTGGTGTGTGTGACTGTTATCATACATCCCATACATTGATAGAGTTAATCGGTACTAGTTATCCAGATTTGTTAATACTGTTTTGTGAAAGAGTTTATACACACTTACTTTCCACGTGTGCAAATACAATTTTACAAAGAGGGTATATTAACAAGGATCCACGCCATGGCAGTATTCTTTTAAAGCTTGGACACGAATTGGTGCATAGGCTATTCTTCATTGTAACTGTTTTATACATAAGATAACATAAGATAAATCTTTATTTATCATTAAATAGTACATACTTATAGCTAATAAACAAATACACATTTAACATACTTAAAGGTTGTGTGTAATCATATCAGTCCGTCTTTTCCAAGAAGTTGAGGTAGGAATATATGGAACGTAAAAGTCGTTTTTTAAATCAAGATCTTCATACAAGCTTAGATTTCATGTCCGTATAACGAAGTTCATTTAATTTGTTTTGTAGAAAACGAGATGACAACACATCCAAAGAAGTCACAGATCGAAATGATGAACATCACTATGAGGATCTTCACATATATTCTAATTAATTGTAGAAACTGGACCTGATATGATACCTATCTGTTTCTTCACGTTTAAAGTTAAACACAACAGTGGATATGTTTGGTACTATTTTTGATCATAGTTAATGTACCACGCATAACATAGAAAAGTTAAACACAACATTGGATTATGGCATGCTTTCCCTTCAACGACACCACCACAACCATCGAGTTGCGTGATATAGTTTGGAAACAATCATGGCATTTGACATGCATAGGTAACGAAGAAATCATAAAATTGCGGGAGCTTCGACGTTAATTCAAAATCAATTGTAAATTCAGGCGTGAATGTCCAGTTACGCTTAATTGTCCGTTCATTTGTATTCACCGCGCCTAAAGAAACGTGCCTCATTGGATCAATCTGTAATAGTACCAGACTATTCAAGATGCGATCTTTATAAATGTTCTTCTTACACTAAGCAGCTGACGAAGTCTAGAGTTGAGCTTTCATCGGATGTTTTCACTAGTTTCTAGGCAACAAGAAACGAGAATAAACGAACAAAAACGGTTCTAACAAACGGCCAATATATTTTGTGTTTACTTTTTACAAATGTATACACTTATAGTATTTGTACAAATGTAGACAAATTATTTACATATCTCATATTGATCTAAGGATATCAGAGAGTCCTAAGAAGTTCTAAGAAGGTGTTACAATTAATTTGTAAATGATTTGAATTGCGAAAATCCTTATCCTTGTAATCTAAATAAGTGGCACATGTATCCTTCATCATTACTCAAACACACGCTAATATACAATCTATATGTACATGTATAGGACTACGTAGTGTTCACACTGTTTTGGTTATTGACACATATTGTGCACGTCAATTAACTCCGGAATACATTATTCGGTGTACTACACAATAAAAACAAAATGCAGTGTCAATACCAATGTTTGACTTTCCCAATCAGTCTAGTGTATACAATCTAATTCACGAACATTCATGAAAGTACGGTGTCTACCGAGCTTTCGTGTGTAGTAAGCCATTTGATGTATTAATATTATTTGTGAAATAGAATTGTAAGGTTTTCTAAAGTATGTACACGTTGCTGATACTTGTTGTTCGGGAGCGGAAGGTCGAATGCTCGAATTCCAGTGGCGACAGTTGTTTTCTTTACAGAGTGTTAATATATTTAACCTTTAGACAGTATTCTTATTATTGTCTTTATCCCTTTGATATGATGTGTATGCTGCGATCTACACATAATGTAAATCTGTTCAATCTTTATTCAGTAAATTTGTTCCTAGAAAGGAGGGATAGTACATGTAACCTTCGGATATACAGGTTTTTTTTCTATAAAACGTTTACGCTGAAGCGATACATGATATTGAGACTAAACATTATCGTTGGTGTTAATTGTTAATGCAAGTGAAATAGTTTGACTTATCATAGCTATTGATCATATATTTAATGGAGAAGAAACGAAAACTGAATTCGATTACCCTACCTAAGATTGATTCAAAGCCAATTCGAAAATGAAAAAAAGGCATAGCAACAAAAGGCGTCACAACAAAAGGCAAACTCGAACACAGCTACTACGGATAGCTGGTCTAATCCTTTACACGGACGGTCACAAGACCTGACTGCATCGAAGCATGCTATACAAAATGTAATGTCCCCATATGTCGTCCATGTACCCTTACCCGCCGACATATATGAATTTAACCCAGGGATCGCCGGTGCTAACCCAATCATTGCAAGCTCCGCCTATTCACCCACAGCCCAATATTGATTTTATGTCGATTTGATGAAATTGGCTAAAAACGTATGAGTATCAAAGAAGTACTGAAAGAAAAAAAAAATCTTCGGTGGATCCAATCACCAAACGACTAGATACAATGGATGGTAGAATGAAGCAAATGGAGGCTGCACAATCCTTTCTTTCAGATAAATACGACACTCTCGTTAACAACAATAACATAACTTACGGCGATATAGAAGTTATACAAAACAACATGGAAGAAGTAAAATAGGCCAATATCAATCTACAAGAAGATGTGATCCCGTTCTGCGATTTTTTGGTCGCAGGTTGAATTCCCCGTGGAAACAAAGGATTGTGAGCAAAAAGTGGGTTCCAGATTTGCAGATAGGTATAGATAGGGCCCATTGTATCGGACGATTTAACCGCCAAAAACGCGCCCTATTGTTGTAAGGTTTAAGGACACAAAGTAAAATATGTGTATAAAAGTTGTGCTAAGTTCAATAGACCTTCGAAAAACAAAGTATAACGTTACTGATCAGTATCCACAGGAATTATGAAATCTGAATGCGGTAAAGGGAAAAAGGCATTACTAGTGAGAGATAAACTGTACATTCACAATATTTTTTTCCAGCTAATGACGCATAAACGAGTACCTATGCATAGGGGTCAGGAGAAAAGTGTAGTATGTCCATCCTATCATGGAATGTCGGAGGCTTCAAGCACTGTGTCACTGACAAAGCTTTTGTAAATGTTGTATCTAAATATGTACCTCGTACAGTGAATACCAAGTGCAGTCTATCCAGTCTGTGCCACCTCGTACAGTGAAGATCGTGTCCAGTCTGTGCCAACGCGTACAGTTAAGACCAAGTCAAGTCTGTGCTACCACGTACATTGTTGACCAAGTCCAGTCTGTGCCACCTCGTACAGTGAAGACCAAGTCCAGTCTGTGCCACAACCGCGTACAGGGAAGACCAAGTCCAGTCCGTGCATCCTCGTACAGTGAAGACCAAGTCCAATCTGTGCCACCTCGTACAGGGAAGACCAAGTACAATATGTGCCACCTCGTACAGTGAATTCCAAGTCCAGTCTGTACCGACGTGTACAATTAGGACCAAGTCCATTATAGAATGTGAGACCTCGTACAATGAAGATCAAGTCCATGCTGGGCCACTGCGTACAGGGAAGACAAAGTCCAGTCTGTGCCATCTCGTACAGTGAAGACCAAGTCAATCTGTGCCACCATTAACATGGAAGTCCAAGTCCAGTCTGTGTCACCTCGTACAGTAAAGACCAGGTCCAGTCAGTACCACGGAGTACAAGGAAAACCAAGTCCAGTCTGGGCTACCACTTACATGGACAACCAAGTCCAGTCTGTGCCACCTCGTACAGTGAGAACCGACGCTAAAGTGAAGATTAAGTCCAGGCAGTGACGGCGCGTACATTGGAGACCAAGTCCAGTATTTGCCACCACGCACAGTAAAGACCAAGTCCAGTCTGTGCCACCTCGTACAGTGGATACCAAGTCCAGTCTGTACCACCGCGTACGTGGAAGACCAAGTCTAGTCTGTGCCACCTCGTACAGTGAAGACCAAGTCCAGTCTTTGCCACCGCGTACAGTGAAGACCAAGTCCAGTATGTGCCACCTCGTACAGTGAAGACCAAGTCCAGTCTTTGCCACCGCGTACAGTGAAGACCAAGTCCAGTCTGTGCCACCTCGTACAGTGAAGACCAAGTCCAGTCTTTGCCACCGCTTACATTGATGACCAAGTCCAGTCTTTGCCACCGCGTACATTGATGACCAAGTCCAGTCTGTGCCACATCGTACAGTGAAGACCAAGTCCAGTCTGTGCCATCGCGTACAATGAAGACCAAGTTCAGTCTGTGCCACCTCGTACAGTGAAGACCAAGGCCAATCTGTGCCACGACGTACAGGGACGACAAAGTCCAGTATGTGCGACCGTGTACAGTGAAGACCAAGTCCAATCTCATCCACTACGTACAGGGAAGACCAAGTCCAGTCTGTGTCACCTCGTACAGTGAAGACCAATTGCAGTCTGTGCCATCGCGTACAATGAAAGCCAAGTCCAGTCTTTGCCACCTCGTACACTGAAGACCAAGGCCAGTCTGTGCCACCACGTACAGTCAAGACCAAGTCCAGTATGTGCCACCTCGTACAGTGAAGACCAAGTCCAGTCTTATCCACTACGTACAGGGAATACCAAGTCCAGTATATGCAACCGCGTACAGTGAGGACCAATTCCAGTTTGTGCTCCCGCGTACAGTGAAGACTAAGTCCAGTCTGTGCCACCTCGTACAGTGAAGACCAAGTTCAGTTTGTGCTCCCAGGTACAATGAAGACAAAGTCGAGTATGTGCCACCTCGTAGAGTGAAGACCAAGTCCAGTCTGTGCCACCGCGTACAGGGAAGACCAAGTCCATATGTAAACCAAGATTAGATTGCATTGATGTACAAGCTGACCTTGGTTTACATTGTTTACAAATGCAGACTAAGAAACTAGAAATAGTGTGTTGAAATGATTAACCCTTTCTAATATACAGACGTTTTTGACGCCCCTATAGCAGACGACATTTTAAAACATTTCGGCAAAACGGAAACATTGCTCATTTTAAGCTAGTTCCGCTTTATCTAAAATGTGTTCAACTTTATTCAATGCATACGCTTTCATTTATAAATTCTATATTTTGACTTAATATATGTTTGACTTAATGTGTTTAAAGACGTGTGCTGCATATTTGTTGTATGTGGGAAAAAGGGTAAAGCCGCGTACAGAAGGATAAAGGTTGGTTTTAAGATCTGACTACCTATTTATCAATGCACAAAGACTAGTCAACAATCAAGAACAGATACCAGATGCAGTTTTTCGAGCCGAGGTTACTCAGTACGTAACAACGAGGACTGTCCTTCAAGTGGTTATGTGTTCGAACTCCGGCTCGGACATTCAGTATTCTGATAATTCACACAAATACGTATGCCTAGGGTAATTATGTGAGAGTGTAGCAATATGCTTAGAATTGATTGTTTAGTGATTTACACCGCTTTCAAAAATTGTTCGGTTATATTACGGCAATTTTTGGGTAAATTACCAGTACAACTAGTCCATTTATTCTGACACCAGCCATTCTGACGTAGTGCTAAATCCGCAACTCAGACCAACAAGGTAGGCGGCCATTACTATCATTTTTAAAGTATTTGGTATGACCCGGTCGGAGATCGAACTTGCGAACTCGCCCACCCGATATGTCTTAGAAGAATGATTTGTAAAAAAAAAAACGCGTGCGAGAAAGCCTGGACTGAAATAATAAGCCCGAGTTCGAACAATGTAAGGATAGCCCTCGTCGTTACCGACTGTGTTGTTTGGTCTTGACTGGCCCGTGACCTATTACATTGAATGAATAAATTAAACATGTTAACAAGTGGCTATTCTATTTCTATTGTAATAATAAACAAGACAGGCTAAAAACATCTTGCGATATAAGCATATTGTTTTATTATACCTCAATTTCATTGTCCATATAAAACTCCCATTGACAAAAGGTTGCTATTTTTACTGTCAAGACAAATGTACCACGTGACCATATAACATGTAGAGCGCTCTATGTTGTATATTTGTGCTATGAAACATTTAACGGATCATAAAATAATTATAATTTGATTATTTATATTTTATTATTTATTATTTAATTATTTGTTGGTATAATAAAATAAATAACAAATAGCTTTGAATTGGACAGTATTATTGTCATCCTTCGGAGAAATACTGTCACCCTCGCCTGTGGCTCGGGTGACAGTATTCTCCTCAGGCTGACAATATAACTTTCCAATTCAAAGCAATGTGTTATTTATATAATATTAACCCTTGCCTACGTGGTCACGCAGCAGTAGGATTTTCTTTTAAATATCAAAACAAAAAGAGATAATGCTGGAAATGGGTATTCAATAATCATACTTCAATAAATAGAGCGTATGTGAAAGACTACTAAACAGACATCTGCTGCAGATTCGTTTTATGTGGGAAAGGATTTATTAGTGAAATCGTTTTTATATAGTTCACTGTTCTGTACTTCATGAATATCATAGAAATATTTTATTCACGTTTCCATTCACTCTCACTCTATACATACATTCAAATCCACCAGAAACAAGTTTGTTATAAACTTTGCTAAATTAATCTCATGAGAAACACCGATTTCATGTTCAATCCAATAGGTCAACAAAGGAAGGATCATTGTCACTAAAGTCTTCAACAAAACATTTGTGTTCATAACGTGGTTACAAAAAAGAACGAATTACGCATAGTTCATAACATTTGTTTGTTCATAACGACTCAGGCGCGTAGCTGACTGTACGCAAAATATGCAACTGCGTACACATTGTCTCCCGTACTCAAATTTAAAAAAGTTAAAATCTGCAATTAAAACTTGACATGGGGTAGGCGTAAGTATAATCAACTGATCTGACTTGATAGATTTGACGAAATATGACAATTGCAACACATTTTACTATCTCAAAATTTTCTAGAAAAATAAATTTATTGCACCATAAAGATCAGTCATATTTTGCTACTGAAATGCTCCCAGAAGTCACCACAGACGATATAGAGGGGCAAAACAATCCCGGGGGACCATGCCCCCGGACCCCCTAACCAAATTGGGTACAAACTCTATATACCCTAGCTACGCCCCTGAGTTACGTGTTCAAAATAATGGAGATCTCAGTTAGACATGATTCTCCATCTGATTGAAAATACTATTCTGAAAATTATCAGTACATTAAAGTTCATTAACATTTATAATTTAGCAAACATTAACTGCCATTTGTATTGAATATAAATTTATTTTCTCATAATTGATATGGAAGGAAAGCAAAAACAAACGAAATCACAATGTTTTCTTCGTTGTTTGCGGGTTCTTTAAGCTCTAGATGACTTGATTTCACTCAGCCTTTCTTGAACCATCACCGGTGACACAGAACTTAACTTCTTTGCATTGAATTCTGAAATATAAAAAAGTATAAGATACAAGATTTGACTTTTACCGTATCAGTCCACATTAAGCCAAAGGGTTTCAAAAACTGAATGGATGTGACAAAGTATTTGCTACAAATGCGAGGTTCAATCTTGGTTATGACCTTGAACATACATGACTATTTAAATATTGGCTTCTGCACACTCAATGAAGTAAACATTTTTGCATGTAATATTTGAAAAATCTTTGATAATCATAACAATTTCCATCTATCAAGTGAAAAAGTATTAGCTCTATCAACACAAATAGATTGTTGCAATCATAGAAAGAAGCCTTTTAACAATCTGTTTATATTATAACATTATCAATTACATTCAATTATGAACTACTGCAATTTCATTTATGTTCATCGTTCGAAAATATGGTCATGGGTTTTTTAATTTGTGGTTTTCAATGGTCTAACACCACATGTACATGCATGTATGATTGATCTATTTATCAATAGGTTTTTAGTTAATGCAGTATAAAGACTGACACTTAAAAATTCACAACAAATTAGTACCCCACATATTAATAGTATATCTATAGGTGCTACATATTTACGAAAAAACACTTAAAATTAAACAGCATAATTTGGCAAATACAGTTGATTTTTAAAAGTATTTGATTAGACGGGGGTCGTTTGGTAATTTCTTCTTTGAAGCCATTTTCTGATGTCACCTGGCGACTACCTTTTAAAACCGGTCTGAAAGGCTGCAACAAATAAGGTAGGGGGTCACATTTCTGTTTAATTCTATCCCTAAAACAGACGATTATTCCAGCCCTTTTCTGATGCCACTTGGTGACTACCCTTTTCACCCAATCAATGTCTTGAATTATTTTGTAGAGGGTCTTCCATAGAAAATCTTGGAATTCGAAGAAGTGGCTTCAGAGGAGAACAATTTTTAAAGTTTTGCAATTTCCACCCCATTCTGAAACCGCAGCAAACCAATTTATAGGTAGAATATAAATTGTTGAACAATTTTTAATGAGGGTCACCAAAGTAACATTCATGTCAAGTTTGGTTAATATCGCATCAGCAGTTTTAGAGAATATTTGACCGTTTGACGTACCCCGTACAGTGAGTGATCACAATGGAACACATTGAGCCTTTGGTTTGAAATTGATCTTTAAACATTATGGCCCTAGATCGCTCACCTGAATGATTTCTAATGCAAAACACATCAAGACAATTATTCTGACAAAGATTTAAAATGCAACCTCCAGTGTTAACAAGATGTTCCTGAAAAGGTTTGAAAATGCTCAAGTTAAAAATGCAGCATCCAGTGTGTTAACACGATTTCCTTTCGATTTGGCCTAGTGACCTAATTTCTGACCCAATATGACCCATATTATAACTTGTCCAAGATCTGATAGAGATAAATGTTCTGATATACTTTCATGAAGATCTGATGCAAAACGTAACCTGTAGAGTGTTAACAATGCAATTGTTGACGACGGACAGACGCAGGACAAAATGTAATCACAATTGCTCATATTGAGCACTTCCTGCACAAGTGATCTGAAAAGTAAAAGTGTAACATTAAAGCTCAAATCTTAACTTTAATTGTTTTAGATATTGTGAAAGAAAATATTTTACACACAAAGCTTTGAAAAATAACCTAATATTTATGATAAAATGGCATAAGAGAAGCATTTATTAACCCATTTTCAAATACAAGGAATTTGAAGGTGATTACTTAAAAATGATCATAGTCTTGAGTAAAGCATGATAAATCTTAATATAAGAAATTGCAATTCTGAGATTTACTGCAAATCTTAGTTGGAAAATAAAAAAATATTCATCATGAGAAATGTATGTGTTCATTTCATTGGATACATCAGAAGTAGTCTGTAAGTGGTTAAGGATTAATCCTTTTCGACATGTAGATGCTTTCTGCCACCTCTGCATAAGAACATTTTTGAAAAACATTGTGACCAAAGGACATATTGTTCATGATGAACAATTTCCCCCTTTGTCACAATTTGTTTACTCTATCAAATAATTACACTTTCCTATTAATACATTTTCCAAAATAAAACTAAAATGTTTTCAAAGTGGTTTACTTCAGATTTGTTCCAGGTTGGAAAGAGTTAAGTAAAGAGAAAGTACTATATGGTATGTATGTACATGTATAATTAACAAGTGGACCATAATGGTCCTATATTGCTCACCTAATTTAATCAAACTTAAAAAGTTTTCAGTGTTTTTTCCCCTATATGAGTCTATGAAAAACAAGTGGCCCCGGGGAGGGCTCATTTTTTATCCCAGTGCTTTAATTTGAACAATCTTGGTAGAGGTCCACTTTATGATGCTACATACCAAATATCTTTTAGACAAGAAGATTTTTAAAGTTTTTTCCCTATCTATGTAAAACAAGTAACCAGAGGGAGGGGTCATTTTTTACCCCATGGCTATAATTTGAACAATCTTGGTAGAGGTCCACTAGATGATGCTACATACCAAATATCAAAGACCAGGGCCCTCTACTTTTAGATGAGAAGATTTTTAAAGTTGTTCCCCTAAATGAGACTATGTAAAACAAGGGACCCCCGGGATGGGGCATTTTTGACCCCAGGGCTATAATTTGAACAATCTTGGTAGAGGTCCACAATGATGCTACATACAAAATGCCTGGGCCTTCTGTTTTTAGACAAGAACATTTTTAAAGTTTTTTCCGTATATGAGTCTATGTAAAACAAGTGACCCCCGGTGAGAGGTATTTTTTGACCCCAGGGCTATTATTTGAACAAGCTTGGTAGAGGTTCACTAGATGATGCTACATACAAATATCTTTTAGACAAAAATACTTTTTAAGTTTTTTCCCTATATGAGTCTATGTAAAACAAGTGACTCCTGGGGAGGGGTCAATTTTTGACCCCAGGGCTATAATTTGAACAGTCTAGGAAGAAGTGCACTAGATTTAATGATGCTACATACCAAATATCAAAAGCCTGGGCCTTCTAGTTTGAGACAAGAAGATTTTTAAAGTTTTTCCCCTATCTATGTCAAACAAGTGACCACCGGGGAGGGGTAATTTTTTACCCCAGGGCTATTATTTGAACAATCTTGGTAGAGGTCTTCTAGATGATGCTACATAACAAATACCAAAGGCCTGGGGCCTCTACTTTTAGACTAGAAGCTTTTTAAAGTTTTGTCTCTATATGAGTCTATGTAAAACAATAGACACAAGGGGAGGAGTCATTTTGACCCCAGGGATATAATTTGAACAATCTTGGTAGAGGTCCACTAGATGATGCTACATACCCAATATCAAAGGCCTGGGCGCACTACTTTTAGACAAGAAGATTTTTTAAGTTTACAAGTTTGAAAGAGATCCACCCAAGGAACATTCCTGTAAAATTATTTTGAATTTGTTTAATTGTTTTAGGAGGAGAAGTCGTTTGTAGGAAAACGTAAACGGATGGACGACGACGAATGGTGAGCGATCACAAAAGCTCACCTTTCACTTCATGCATAGGTGGGTTAAAAATATTGAAAATCTCAATTAATTTAATAGAGATGAAAACATTGTGGCAAAAGGAGAAATTGCGAACTTTGAGCAATTTCTCCATTTGCAAAAATGTTTTCAAAATGTGTCTGCTGCAGAGGCGTCAGAAAGCATCTACATGTAGAAAATGTTAACCCTTTACCACTAACAGACTACTTCTGATGTAGCGTCTGTATGTGGGCAAGGGTAACTAAGAAAGAATCTAAAAATAATTTACATGTACAAAATTTACTTTAAGGTAACAGGTTAAATTAAAATGCTCAAAACTTGTAATGCTTGGCTGTGGAAGAGTAGCAGACAACTTCTTGAATAATTGTTGAGAAGGAGAACAAATTCTTCCATCCTTAAAAAGTTTTCTATGGACAGATATCATATTAGGAGATGCATTCCAATTTTTTCTCGAAAATTGTTGGAAAAAGAGAACATGCTGATAATGATGAATTTCTTCCTTTCCAAAAATATTTTCTTTTCATGAATAACATCAAATTATCATTTGTCACAATATAAAATGTTTTCCCCCAAAGCTATATGTTCAAGCATGTATAAGTGTTTAACCCTGTCACACATGCAGATGACTTAAAATGATGAAGTTATTGTATACAATTATTACATGGCCTTTGATAGATGTTGCACAGGTTTTTGCAGAGTTGTTTTCAAATAGGTCTGCTGTAGTCTGATTTATGTGAGAAAATGCTAAATATGCTACCATTTTTTTAAGAATTTGCTTATTTTTCAGTTTGTTTGCTTCATGTGTTAAATGATGACAGCTATGATTGTATTTATTTCATATGATTACGAGTCCATGAATAAAAAAACTAAACACTTTCAGTGTTAATCAGAATTATCTTATCTAAAGTGTCCTCTTCAATCGTTGATTCTCTGAATACTGCTGTCCTTAAAAGAATAGTATTTATTCTTTACAATGACTATTATGCCAAGCTCTGTTTTCAGAGTTTTTTAATCACAAATTTGCCAGCACTACATGAATACTCTCCGACAGTAGCTGTCAGATCCATCAAGTTTCTATTGTCTCTGCTTATGAAAGTTGTTTCCTTCCCTTCATGAAATCTAGAATGTTAGCACAAAAATCACCGGCTATAGTAAAACCACTCACAGCCATGATTTCATCACCCAGCAAAAACGAATTTAGAAATTTCTGAATTCTTAGTAATGTGTATATAAGTGGTCACTAAACGAAGTCCAATGTAGCCTGTATAGGACAGGTTTGACTCAGTATTGCATTCCATGATGGGAATTAACGCCTCTTCATCTTTTTCTGTATCGAGCTGTACAGGGACATTGCGTTAAATTGCCCGTCTTACAAGAGGTCTTCTTGCTGGTGTTGTTTACTATTTAAAATAACCCATATCAGGGACAGGAAATTGGTTTTTCTTGCTTGGTCGAACACAAATTAAGTGGCCTGAAAATACCTGAAATATAAATAAAAAAAATAGCTAGAAACAAATGTTTGTCATTTTGGCACAAGTATAACAAATTTTCTGTGTGATTACACAATGTTGAATCATATCTTACATAATCAGAAAAATATTAATATCTAACCATTGAAATACCACACTCATGTGATTACATGTGAAGTTGGGAACAATTCACAAGCCCCTTGATGGATTTTAATACATAAAGAATGTGACATGAGAGAAATTGTTGATTTACCCATCATATACTCAATTGTTGAAAATAAGTTTCATATTACTAATAGACAATTTATAAAAAAGCTTGACGATAACACGGGTCTCCCTCTCTATCGCAATAGCAATACACCAGTATTTACACTAGGATTTTGTTAACTGGATCAACCAGTTTAATAATAGCTTTTAATAGCACATGACCTAGTGTTCGGTTAGGTTAGTTTAATATGAATACAGCCATGGTTTTTGTCTACAAATACTTTTCATTTGGTTTTTGCTTCTTAATGAACTGCCACATGTAGACTAACGCGATAGCTTATTTAGCTATTTCGAACAATTGATTAGCGGAATCTAGATTACTACCGCCTGTTCACGGACATTGACAATATACTTACTCGATGTTTTAATAAGCTTCTGGTTACCTTAAAAATTTACTAGGGCTTTAACCGTTTCCCTCATGTAGACGCTTTCTGATGCCTCTGAAGCAGACAACTTTTGAAATCATAGTGGCAAATGGAGAAATTGCTCATGATGAGCAATTTTTTCATTTGTCACAATGATTTAAACTCTATTCAATATTCATACTATCATTTACTATTTTTCGGACTTGATAACTTCAAAGTCGTCTGCTGCAGCTTTATTGTATGTGGGAAAGGGTAAATTATAAACAAAATAAACAACAGGCTGAGTATGCATTGTGAGCAATGCATGCATCTGATTCTGAAAAATCTCAAGGCTTTAGTTTATAGGATATTTAAACCGGTACTAACCAGAATTAATTTTTCCTTTTTGTTGTTGACTTATGTTTCTACAAATGGATCCAATTACACAAAGGGACACAACTTTGGTTAACTATAACAAGTCGGATTCGCTACACTGTATATTTGCCACAGTACCACGATTTAATTAAAATATATCCCACTCTCTTTTACTATATCTTATTGCATAGTTCCCAACTGTAATGTAAATATCGTGTAGTCCAGGTTGTAAAAATACTCAGATGGTTGAAAAAGAGAATGTGTTTGAATAGTTGTCAGTACGAAGAATTTGTTGTCCGACAGTCATGAACGAAGATTATCGCGAAGACTGACGACATCTTTACAATATAATGTTAGGCCTACTTACCCACACTTTAGACGATACATTGGAGTCGTTTCTATTTAAATATTTCACCAGATACGTCTCAAGTCGTCATTATTCGGGATACAGTAAAATTTAAGGCTTCAAACGGCAATTTTTCGTTGTGTCTGTAAAGCGCTTTACTGTAAATGGCGTGCGTCTAGATCACCTTGATTAGCACGATACTAGTCGGCTATTTTGACAAACTGGAACAAAATATTTCATTCTCAGTTCCACGCATTTTTCGCTTTTTCTTAAAATTGTTAGTTCACACGAAATTACGCAGTTCTCTTATTACCTTAAACATCGATTTAGAATTAATAATGATTGACTAGACGACAATATTTTTCAAACTGTGTTTATACGTCGGACCGGCCGCAATTTAAACATATCCAAAATGGCGGCCCCCATTGAATTTTTCAAGTTTCATTTCAGAAACCTTCATGGGTATTGAAAAAAAAAAAAATTCTCACACATTTTACCTATAAGCGAAAAAAAAACATTTATGTTTTTTTTTCGTATTACTTTCTAGATTGTTTTGTATTGCAAGTCGAATATTTTTGCATGGTTAAATGATTCACCATCGAACAGTGAACAACGCATACTATATATAGCTATAAGGCACTTTTGTTTGATGGCAGGCTACCTCTCCCAAATCTATGAAAAGGAACCTTTCATAGACTTGCCAAGATCCTTTCTTTCTTTGTACAGAGCGCTAAATAGCAGAGCTGCAACTTTGTTGTAGGATTCTACTGTTGAAATGTTGCCTTCAAGCTGGCCTGTAAAAATGATATTTACATTATTTACACATGTATCAAAAATCGTCAACTCTCGGGAAAGGGTTAATGTGTGTTTCAGTGGAGTGATCCTCTATTACCGTCTCCATTATGATGTTGTGTATGGAGCTACTTAAAAAAGTAAAGAGACTATTATGATGAATTAACACTTTCCCACATACAAACGATATCTGACACCTCTGCAGCAGACGAATTTTGAATACATTGTGAGAAAGTTTCCTTTTTGGCACTATGTTTTCAATTTTATTCAATAACTTTACTTTCATTTACACAAATATATCCCTTATTTCTGCCTAGATATATGCAGTCGTCTGCTTCAATTGTGTTGTATGGGGAAGAGGGTTAATGCACTTGCTTTGTTAAGTATCATTATCAATTATTGTCGTCAATATAGTGTAACGTGTACCGGCGTTAAGCCATCGCGGGTCACCCATCCAGGTACTAACCGCAATGAACGTTGCTTAACTTCACGAAAAGGTCAACCACTCTACCAACGTCGCTTTAAAAGCCGGCTTCTACGACAAAGCCGTAGAAGTGATATTTAAACCTATACCCCGTTCCCGTTACATTTCTAACTATTTTCTCTTGACTTCTACCCGAAGTCACACAACTGAACACAAGCAGTATACCAGAGCGGATTCTATGTAACATAACTGGAAACCACCGGGGTCCGGGGATGATCAACCCAAAAATCCCACCGCTGCCACCATTTGTTACGTGTACCGGCGTTAAGCCATCGCGGATCACCCATCCAGGTACTAACCGCGATGAACGTTGCTTAACTTTCCGAAAAGGTCAACCACTCTACCAACGTCGCTATAAAAGCCGGCTTCTACGACAAGGCCGTAGAATTGATTTTTAAACCTATACCCCGTTCCCGTTACAATAGATTCCTGAATCTTCATCTTATGTGTTATAGTGCATAATTGTGGTGATATATTAAAGGCTCTGTAATTATATCATATAATAAAATACCTTTAGGCGATTGGTACAACTGGCTCCATGTCTTGAGCATTGTTATGTCGTTAACTGGTGTCGAATCTGCTAATTGGACGACAGTTCCTGTTATATCGGATGTCTGAAAATTGACTGATTAATAGATCGATATAACAGAGTCATAATTTTAACAGACACACCTACACAAATCAAAATTCGTCATTGGGTTCAATTTGCATTTTAATCCATCATTACGTCTTTGTTTTGGCCAAATAGATATAAATACGTTTTATATTATTGATCAAAGAAAATATTACCAGGGCCTAACAACCCGGGTACAAACGGGAATAGGGGCAAAACGATTCCGGATGCGAAAGAGATTCGGAGCGAAACGACCTGGATATCCTTTTTTTTGACAACAAATGCTAACTTGTGCGTCAAACTGTAGACGCGCATCAATAAAACCAAATTGATTCTTACATACATATGCTGGAATTATCGCCTGCGTTTAAGACATGTAAACAAATCAAATTAATGTACAAAAAAAACATGGAATAGAAAATCGCAGACCCATCTCCCTAGTTTCAAATTCTAAAGTTGTTCGCCTTTTCAGTCCATACGTTCTATGAATTTGATTGGCTGGTATCATTTCGCCAAACCAATCAGTTTGCTTTTTGGGTCGTTGTTAAGTCGGCATTACGTCAGCAAGAGCTGTGGCGGGAATAATCCGGTAATTCCCGGAGACCACATTGGTAAACATGTTCTTTTACGGGTGTTGCCGTAGTTTTCTGATTGAAAAAGCTAGAATGTTTTGTTTTATTTGGCGTGTTAACTTAAACCGAATATTCAATTAATCGCTGGTCATCTGAATAACAATAATCACTATTATGAGTCCTTTGCTTTGGACAATTGGTTTGAATTTTTAAACTTGTAAAAGTATCTCCACCAAAAGCCGAATAATGCCGATCGGAAACGTTGTATAACAGCGTCCAAGAAACAAAGCACTTAAAGTGCTTCCAGGAAGCAAATCAAGTATTACAATGTATTCGTGGGCCTATCTGCTGATATAAAAATAAGCAATCTAGTGATGCCCAATGGAGAAATATGCCAACGACTTTTTTTTTTTTTCATAAACTATAGAAAATGTTTTTTGTTCTTCTTGTCCTAACCCTTATCTAAAGTACTTTGTAGAAAACAGATATTATACAGACGTCGGATATTGGTCACCGATGTCGCGACCAAAATCAAAAGCTGGTACGACATCGATCACACGGCTAACCCTGACGTTGTATCGTCGGCAGGAATCCGACGTCGGATAGACGTTGGATTATGGTCACCGACGTCGCAACCGTAATCCAATTAAATCCAACTTTGGTGTGACGTCGGGTGTTAACTGGGGTATATGTGCGAACACCTATTATGTTTGAATGTACCAAAGCCGAGTATGTGTTAATGTACATTGTTCGAAAACCCACTGAGATAAAATACAATATTTACTTTTTTTCGCTGTTAATTTAAGTGTCCAGTGCAAGCTGATCTTCATTTTGAAGGTATTTCGAATACATTCAAATCACATGGTCAATCTGGTTTCCAGACTATGTAGTGAAATAACTCCAATGTTGACGCATAAACAATACTAATTATGGAAAGGTAGGTAACAGAGTTAATGGTAAACAGGTATTTCTCTTTCAAACTATGACGAGCACTCAATTCAAAAGTCTTTGTTATTCTCCAATACAAAGGTCTAACACCTACAATAGTTATCTCCTGTGTCGGCCATTTTGATGGGCAAATATGATAAGCATCAATAAACATAATAAATTAAATTGTGACAATTAGCAAACTAATAGGACTTTGTGGTTGAAAAACATATGTTATCGAGTTTGTCTTTTATCTGATAACACCGGGTTCTTGTTTAAAGTATTATTGCCTCATGTAGTTATTTAATGATATTGTATTGGTTATTTGTCGTTTCAACAAATAATAATTAAGACATTTGCCTTTCAAAATGGTCGCCAAGGGAGGTAAATATTGTAGTTCAGAGAACCTAGTATAATTCTTTCTAAAAAGTTTCCATTTCTGTTAGAGGCTATAAGTAGTATAGCGAATAAAAGATTGAAGGTATCCGGGTCGATATTTTATGAGCCCGTCTATGGCAAACGGTACAAGTTTGCTATTGATAAAAGTGTAGATTTAAATCAGTATGTGCATCCACACAGTCTGATTAAAATCTATAAAGGTCAATCATTATTACACACGCTTGTAGGAATTTTCTATCAACTTGTGTAGATAACACTGAGCAGATAGGCATGATGATCTGAACGTACACTCTTCTGAAATGCCTACATGTGACTTATCCTACGCACGAACGCATATTGAAATATAGTGAGAAAGGGAGAAAATGGTCTTATTGAGCAATTTATGCTTTTTTCACACTGTTTTCATAAGTCATTCCAGACTGGATGTGCCCGAGGGAATGGTTTAAACAAAATAAAAACAACAACATTAATTAAAGGGGAGCATTTTATGTTTGAAAAGCCATGGTCGGAAGTACACCAAGATTCAACGTTAGTAGTTAAAGAAGTAAGAAATAAAAAGAGTGGCTGTCTTCGAAAACAAATCGTTATGCAGTTGCGTCGTCAAGTGTTGATTCAGATCAGCAAGCGCATCCGCACTGCCTGATCTGGCTCTGTATTGTTCGCCAATGTGTCACACACGACTTTAAAAAACTTGTGTAAAGAGGTATTCATTTTGTTCTTTAGCATGGATACTGCTTATGGTGCGACATATACAATATGATTAATGAATTGCAATTAGTGTTTCGAAAACAGTATTCTACAATTGATAATTCTTCGAAAAAGAAGGTAAGATTTTATTGCCTTTTCATTGACTTTGAGAAAGCTTTTGGTAGCATAAAACACGAAAACAATGTGGGACGCATTGAAACGAAAGGGTGTCAGTGAAATGTTACTTTCGTCCAGCTTCAGAGGCAGATCAACTGTATATCAGAATTGTTTCATTAGTCGGAAGTGTATTTTAGATAACAAGCAAATTGACGTCATTACATTTTATAAATATCTAGGATTATATTTTTCTCCTAAATCATCTTGGGGCAAAACGCATGATATGCTCTCCTTTCAAGCAACTAAAGCAATAACTTATATACTACAAATTCGTAGACAGTTTGGATATTTAGAACTTAAAGATTTGTTTAACATTCTGATTTAGTTGTTAAACCTTAACTCTGCTATGGGTTTCAGATATGGGGCTATCAAGTCGTAAATGAAATGAGCCGTCCGCGAGAAAACCAACATAACGGACTCTGCGTAAAGTATCGACCCAGATCAGCCTAAGCATGCCGCGCATGTTAACCCGGATAGACACTTTTCGCCTCCTGTGGATTTTCTGTTTCAGGCATCATTACTCTATACCCCTTTCCCCCCTGAAACGGAATGTGCCGTCCGGATCAGTCTGCTCGGACTACGCAGGCTGATCTCGGTCGATACAGTTCGTTTCCTCGCGGGATAATTTTGCAAACAATATAAATTAATGTGAGACAGTTCGTGACGAGATTTTTATTACATGACAAATGGAGTCGCCCGATTTTGAACATGGACGAGCCTACTTTGGGGAATTATGCGTTGAAAGGGTGTAAGAAATACTTTCTTAGAATAATAATTGAAAACTTCACTGGATCAGCAACACGAACATTCTCTGCCATAGTATGCTAAGATGCTGCAACAAAATCGACGAGAGGTGAATCTACAGCAAATGCATATCGGCTCTGGGTCCGCTATAGTTGTATCCGGTGCTTGTGTGGTGGAAGGCGCCTGAGTTGATTCAGCGAGACAAATATTGAATTCAGGAACGCAGTTAGCTCTGTAACAAATGTTACCAGTCATGTTACCACATGGTGTGCCGTTCCAAACAAATAACAGACTGGTAGAGCAAGATCCTGTCGGTGTAGAGCGACAGCTTACTTGACCAGAAAGATAACATGCGTCGACAGAGACAGTTGTGCTACACGCGGAGGCTGTGCTCGATCGGGTTCGTGTCTGACACTGGCGATCCAAGGACATGTCTGCTGCCCCCAACAAGCCACTGCAGAAATTCTCTCGAAACTGCACATCAGTGAATCCATTATCTGCCGTACAATCGGGATAACTGTTTAATTGACTTATGAATGCGTCGACAGAGCAAGAAGAAAACCTATTGTATGTATCCTTAGTTTGTGAGGAAGGATTGAATATAATTCCTGACATTATATTTGTTAATGTTGGACCCAGAGTTGTTTCGTCATGGCCGTACCCAAGTGCATGTCCAAGCTCATGGGAAGCAATCCATCCCAAGTTGTATCCAATATTCTCTTGAATTGATACTTGACGGCTGGACGACCGACACACTGTGTTCGAATACGCAATACCAAGCACTCTAGTACCAGTATCTCCGCTAATATTATAAGTCTAAACCAGTAAGGGCCATAGCATGATCAAATGTTACGTCCTTTAGACGACTGATGGTATATACAAAGAAATCTTTCAAACCATCATGTACATCCAACTCAGTGTCAGAGTTTCTCCTATTTTTCTGGGACCATGCAAAGTTGTTTCTTTTACCAGCGTGTATGAATGCGGCTGGGTAAATCACGAGGTCCAGTTGTCCAGAAGACACTTCCTTTACACTTCTGTAATAGACGGACATTTCATTGGCTAGTAGTGTGACATAGAGTTCAGCTTCTTCTTCAGCAGCCGCATCATCTCCTGGATTTCTATTGTAAAAAGGTAACATAAACGCTTCGTCACCTACATATGCTATCTCGACGACGTTAAAGCCAGGCTCGGGGAAAATAGAACGCCTCTTTCGTGAAATAGTTGGGTTGTTGTCTGGTTGAAACGCAGAACTCTTTACAATTTGGTTATTGTCATCCAGTGCCAAAAGCTTTCCATCACTAAAACCCTCCGAGTTTTCGCAGTCTGCCGTATTGGAATTTGGTGAATTATAGCAAGTTTCGTTGTTCTTGTTAATGATACCAGCTACATCACATTTAACCTTTCCATTCCTACGTTTTACATTGCAAGCAAACGAATCTCCTGTATTGACATCGGTATAAAAGGCATATTTTCTTTTTCTCTTTCCATTTTCTCCAGGCATTTGCATGTAAGGATTGAGTGCTAGGTCCAGATCACTGCTTCCCTCACCCTCTATATTGATGGTGTACTGAAGTTCACTCGGGAATTCGACACTTCCATCACCCATTTCCTTTAGATTCTCTTGTCTCATTTGGAAACGTACTTCCCTGCGACGTCCTGTGGAAAGAATAAAACAGGTTTGTTTTTTTATTGTAATCTATATTTGGCTCCTGAGCATTTTGGTCATACCAAAGACTTTATCAATGGTCGTAATGGCTGCCGTCCTTGCAGGGTTAGCATTCCGACAGACTGGCTGGTTTTAGGATAAATGGATCATTAGTACTGGTAACTTACCAATTAAACGCCGTGATATAACTGAGAATTTGTTGAAGCGTTGTAAAACACAAAACAATCAATCAATCCTGATCATTTAAAATCTGAAATAAAGATATACGTGTTCTTTATTGCAATCAAGTCATTATATGAGCCGTGTCACGCGAGAAAAACCAACATTATGGACTCTGCGTAAAGTATCGACCCAGATCAGCCTAAGCATGCCACGCAGGCTTACCCGGATAGACACTTTTCACCTCCTGTGGATTTTCTGTTTCAGGAATCATTACACTATACCTTTATCCCCCTGAGACGGAATGTGTTGGCACGGATCATTCAACGGGCATTGCAAATGTTGATCTGGGTCTATTCATTACGCAGAGGCCATAATGTTGGATTTCTCGCGGACGGATCAAATGTTGATAGGAATAATTTAAAGTACGTACTCTACTTAATTCGTTCAATTGCATCGCCAGTTCTCATTTATTTTTGACAAGTTCCTTTTTTTATTTGTGATAGCGATTAATGCAAAATGAAGAAAGAATACTAAGGGAACGCTGCACATTATGCAGACATGTTTCGGTTTATTGTGAAAATTAATTGACTGGTGACACCTAAATGCATTATTTCGTCCACTGCGCTTGGGTTATTAGGTTATATTGAATCCAGTTCCACTATAAACACTCAGTTGTATATTGCGATAATATATCGCGCTTTGCTTAATGTTCTCCCACATACAGACGCTTTATGGCGCCTTTGCAGCAGACGACTTTTGAAAACACTGTGGAAAAAGGAGAGATTCCTATTGAATATTTATACGTTCGTTCATAAATATTTTTCAATAAAGTCGTCTGTTGCAGATTTTTTGGATGATAGGTAAATGGATTCAATCCGATAATATATCGAGGGCTTGGCGTGAAACGGTTGTAACTTAAATTGGTATTTTTTTACCAAGGTTAATCACCTCGCCATAAAGTCTTTATAAGCGTTAAATAATTTTACTTGGTAAACAATGGAAATTTAGGTGCCATTGCTCGTTTTGAGCAATGGCACCTAAATTTGCATTGTTTACAAAGGGGTCAAAATTGCCCCTAAACCAGGGTTTTCAAAATGGGTTTTTAGTTACAACCGTTTCACGCCAAGCCCTCGATATATGAACATTCACGTACGAATCGTATCTATCTATTTTCCATTGTAGAAGTTATAATAATATATTCATTTGTCAATAAATTCTCACAATATAAATTATAAAAAACGTTGTTCTCGGTCACATAAATGAGGATGACACTCAGCAATAACAAGTGATCAATGCCTCATTAAGAGTGCGAAAGTCAAATGGAAGAATTGAGCCATGTCGTAGTGAGTTAGGTAGGGGTCTAGTTCCAGCGTAGACTGAGACAAGTCTGTGGCATTCGCACAGTCTCTCTAGAGACCTTACAGTGTGTATTATACACGTAAGTTGCTCCAGGATACATTTTGATAACACAAAACCTACAACTGTTATCCCATTACTTTTACGCCAATATCCATCTGTGTGATCCCATTACGGATAATTCATAAGCATAAGACCCCAAAAACTTCCTACCTTTCCCGCAAATAAACGCTTTCTGCGCCTCTGCAGGAAATTGCTCATGATGAGCAATTTCTCCATTTACCACAATCTTTTCAACTCTTATCATTTATTATAATTAAATGTATTGAGATTTTTTATTGTTTGCCTGTATCTTTTCATAGTCGTCTTCTACGGATCAGTTGTATGTGTGGACATGATTTAAATTCATTTTTGCACCACGTCTACCTATCAGCGGGATCATTTCTAGGGTTAATTTTCTAATTGAATCAATCCAATGGCTTCCCCTTCTTGGCGCTTTGGATGGTGGGGTTTAAATTACGACTGACTCACTGGTTGCAGGATCAATCAACCAGAGGTACTGGTAACAAATATATAACTGATAACATGTTGAAATCGGGATCAAATCGCTCAGCGCGAATCAAATATCTTCAATGACCCTAAATACCATATATAGGCGCAGCATGTTAACGCATATGAAGCAAACGACGGTAACAGCCGCGCATGATTTTGACACAATTGTCAAAGTGACTCGAACTCTATATTCAATAATTAAACTCGTATTGAAGAGGCATTCTCTTTTCTTTGCTGCAGACTAATTGTATATGGGAAAGGCTTAATTGCAGAATAGTTTCTACACTTTCTTAAGTTTTCATTACATAGTCATATCGTATTTATATTTATTGATTGGGGTTTAACGCCGTTTTCAACAATTTGTCAGTCATATCACGGCGGCCAGTTAACCTACGCATATGTTTCTTGGCTTTCTCACACCAGTACTTCATACAACATTCTTTCCAAGCAACTGCTGCTTTCCCACATGGACTCATAGCTCATTGGTGGAAGACGAATGACGCTTGTAACAATGACTTTTGTCAAACATCGGAAAGAATGTTGGCCGAGCAGGGGTTCGAACTCACAACCACTGGATTGATGTCGTATTTCTATTATATTGCAAAAGGCAATAATCATTTAGAATAAAATTCAGACAGAACTTTCAATAGTGCATGACCTTTTCCGACATATAACAGATATGTAGCAAATGACTTTGAAAACATCTAGGCACAATTATGGAAATAGCCAGCTATGAAAGTATTATCATTGGATAGATTTGAAAATGTTGTGACATTTTCCCCTCTAAATTTGTATTACTTTTGACACAGAGTTTTCAAAAATCGTCGGCGGCAGATGGGTTACAATTCACAATGTTAGATATGAGACATTACATGTAGAACCAGTATATTTAAACTATTCAAAATTGAAAACAGTTTGAAAATGAATGAAACATTTTAATTGATTTCAAAAACAGATTATATAGAAGCGAAGCTAACGTTTGGTCCAGTTTGCCAAATTCAAATTAGTTATAACTCCGAATCAATTCAGTGATTTATATGATAATAATACTGAAAGTATACATAGTTGAATGTGAAATAGGCATTCAAAAAATTAAGTCAATATAATGGAAGTCGACGTACCAATAGATTCATAATGTCAAGAAAGTTAAGGTCAATAGCTAGACATGTTATAATTTGTCTTTGTGTAAATCATATCTAAAAGATAGTTAGACCCATCGTTGTATGTATATTCTTTCCTTGATACACGTATATATATGCTTTCTTGTATACGTGTAAATGACCATAAAAGTTGTAAAGTTTGAATCAATAAATATATTCCATTTTGTTCTGTTCTTATCAAGTTATAAATACATGTATCTACTTATGAATAAATACATACCTTATTAATGCATACATATAAAATAAACTTCAAATGTAATATAAGTTAGAGCAGAGGTATCCGCTGGTGAAATACTTCATCGAAACGAAATATATTCGAAATAAGTACCCGCAATAATATAACTTTATACTTTATTTAGTACTTTAACAATTCATATACTCAACCGTTTTTAAATTGCATGGTCTTTGGTTTGAAATAAAGATATTACTGTTAACATATTTCGGCAGTGAAAAACATTTTCTGAGATAAATTATGTTCGAAGTTCTTTATGTACTGGACAGTCAACGCCCATTTCATTTGAAATGAGCAATATAAAAAATACATGACTGCTGTACATTATTTGCACGAAATTTTATAGATAAGTAAATATTCTTCGTGAAATAAATAGACTGATTAGCCATTGAAGAAGACATACGTTGCAAAACAATTGAACGAAATATAAAACAATATTTAATAGACAAAATATATAAGAATATATCAATACTTCACTAAAATAAAGAAACACATACTTGGTAGATAAATCTTAATACAATAATAATGTTAATGATTAGTTAATTGCAAGGCAAAAAACAATTATAATCAATAGAAACAAATTATTTTTACATACCATTTCCTCGTCCAGGTTTTGCTTCCGTGTTCAAGAATGTACTGCAAATAACCAAACTCAATAGCAAGAATGCTGCCGTGAGTCTCTTCTTATTTTTCTTGTTCTTAGCTAACTCAAACGTCGAACTAATTCCCTTGATGGTTTCTCCTGGACTTGATCCACGGACCGACAGTATTTATAACACATTTGTACTGGCCTGATGACGCAGGTTGATTATGAAAATAAACACTCTTATAATTGACCCTTTGTTTGGGTTTTGTACAGAAGCCGCACCGCCGATGTTGGGTGTTCACCCTGTTTTTAACTCCAACTCTTACATTTTTAGAGAATTTGCTTAATTTTGATTAGCGGTTTTAAAAATCGTTTACTGCATACTTTTTTGATGTGAGAAAGGGTTATTGTATCTCTATTTTCGCATTACACAAAGAGGGATGTGCACAAATCTCGCGTGCGCTTCATTCAGTCTCTATTTACTTTAGGGGCTAAACTTCAAGCAAGCGAACGGTAAGACATCTAGACCAACCCATGGAACATATCTATAAACGAATCAGACAAGTATTGAAAAGAGTTTATAACAAAGTGACACTCCTAGAAAAAATATTTTTAAAAATCGTGTGCTGCAGATGCGTCAAAGTGCGTATTGTGTGGCAAAGGTTTAAAATTTAAAACAGAAACATTCGCTTCGATAATACATTTATGAAACGTTTGGAGTTTTAAATTAGCAAACAAGTTTATCATTTTCAAGTAATACATACTACATGCCTACATTATTTTCCATTTGTATTATAATATCGATTAAGTTATTGATATCCGCGTAAGGGTTATGCCCGAAGATTGGCATGGTTATGACCGAAGATTGAGCATCTTGATAAAGATGAGGCATAACATTAATTTACACGGTCAAATTGTTTTGATGTCATGTGGTTTGACCTACCCCTTTCTATTGATATATATAGGAATATATATATTTATTGAGATAGATATACATGTACTTGTATATAATTCAAACAGATACAACATATGCATTAGTTTTTGCACATACATGTGTTAAATAAAAGGTATCCTGATCGAATGATTACAATCTATTGACGCATCTGAAATAAGAATGCCAACCAAACAAACTATCGTAAAGATAAATAAGTTGTGTATAACATGTTCTTGCTTCTCTTCGAAACATAATAAACAATGTATACTAACTGCTTAGTCGGACCTTTCTTCACGTTTAAGTAGTATACCTTATGATTAACGGAGGATATGTCGGTACTATTTTCAGTTTCGACCAATGTTCCAGTCAATAGAACAGTTACATCAAGTACAACTTCTACATATGCGTCCTTCTGGGCTGAGTTGGAAAACATTGTTGATGGGGACATAAGGAGAAACGGAAACATGTGTAAATGTTGTGCTGCAACAAGACCCGAAGCTTATCCTTGGATAACGGTTGATCTAGGACAAGATTAGTGGACAGACAATGTCGTAGTTTACGACAGAACGGATGACTCCGCGCATATACATCGTACAATTCAGATATTAAACCATTGAATATTCTATTGGACATATTTAAAAAAAAATGAAATAATGACGGGTTACATACGCCATCATATTGTATGCTGATTAATTGGGAATTATATGCAGTTTACCTAGTTATTAGTTATATCAGCGTGGCCAGGATTCCTACCGATTGTTATAGTATTTCTTCAACAGTACGCCACGGTTATATCCAGGCAACATCCTGCCTTTCACATATCATACCATTTGAAACACATTGTGGGAGGAATAATAAGGTTGCGTCAACTAGCATGTGTCAAAAGTTTAAACAAAAATGACGCAGTAGCGATTCAAATATTCATGATCCAAGAATTCATAACGAAACTCGTTACCTTTTTCAGCTGACTCGGCAGAAGCATAAGTCTGTGTCAGCCGCTTCTATATGCCGGACTCTGTCAGTTATTTAATCCATGAAATAAAAATGCGTCAATTATTAATGAACACTCATGCTCTCGCTGATTGTCCATCGTGTTGACATAAAGTGACAGTATTATTAATCTCTGTATACAGAATGCCAATAGATTGGACGAAAGTTCGTTTAACATAGCATGATTTATATAAATTGTTCAGTGACTTGATTATAACTACGTAAAACGAACAAGTCATTTTGTTTCTTTTTCAGAAAGTTTCTCTGGCTTACAGATTCATTTTACAGACACTTCTCGATTACAGGGTGATGGGATTTACACAGTTGAAGGGATGGCTGTATTGACTTATTATTGAAAGCACATAGTAGGACACTTCTGGTTTGTGAATTGGAAGTGTATGGCTCAGATAGACAAGTTTTCATTAATCACTATCGTTTAACAAGTGATGGTTTGGGCTAACTGTAAATATTGTTTCGTTATTATGAAGATATTTTAAAAACGGAACTGATTGTTGCTTTTATGTATCCATTTTTATCATTCCGACACGACGTATGGAACCCGTTATATTTTCTCACAAATTTTCTGTATTAATAGGAAATTAGTTCTTCTTGGAATGACAATCTGGGATATATTCATTGTTTTCGAGGCGAAGCTCGAATGTAAATAAGTGCCCGATTTCTCGCAACCCATGGTATACTCATCCGAAAAGCATTCGAAGGAAAATAGGTTTCCTTTCGTAAACGCAAATTTAAACTGATATTTCATTATTACTTTAAGGTTTCAAGCATAACATTGTTTTTATTTCTTGTTACACTTTTAACGTTAATATGGAATATTTGAACTCTTTAACCACAGTAGCCGTATACATGGGACGATAGCTATATACGCTGTAGTTGCATGTATGCGTTATTGAGAACAGATGCAAGTACCATATATTCTACCACAGGTGCAAGTACCACATCCTCCACCACATATCCAGATACCACATCCTTGACCATATATCCAGGTACTACAACCTCGACCACATATCCAGCTACAACATCCTCAACAACAAATCAAGGTGCAAGAGTATCGACTACAAATGCAGGTACAATTTTCTCGACCACTTATGAATGTACAATATATTCAACAACAGTAATATTATATGCTATGCATATCAAACGGAAAGTAAAGTCCAACAAAGTTACATAACATCTTATAGCACATATGATCGAATAGAATATACTGCACCATACAATAAGTCAATGTAAGTACGCGCAAGGATATTATCACGTATTATTTGTATCTAGTCAGGAATAAAACTACCGGCAGTATTTAAAGTTATTCCGGGAAATGCCATGGTTTAATGGGACTACCGATGCAAGCGGCATAAACGACCGTGCAATCAAACTGGGTGCAACGACACTGTGTGCAATATCGACATATACTGTATACTGCATCCGGTTTACATATGGAAGATACGTGTAGAAGTAGCAAAATCAAAGTACACAATAAGAACCCCCTGTCGCCAGACACGGCTCATTTATCAAATTCAAACCAGGAAGTATCAGGTTTGATCACAAACCTATAAATTATAAAACATAATTATAGATCAATAGATACGCGACTTAATTGAATTGATTTAAAATCTATTTGGCATGAAACATGGTTGATCATTTTAGTCTCTACCGTATTAGTTTATTTGTTTTTTCTGTTTTTGTTATAAATGGAGTAAAAACAGGTATTTTCTTATGAATTTATAATTGAAATGTATGCACGTCTTAAGAAGGAAACGTGAAATTCGCTGTTTTCGAAGCAATGTTTATATATGATAAATGATAAAAGAAAAGTTATGTTTCAGTAGCTATACAGGATTTAGTATTGTCTAGTCGGGGGCGTGGCCAACTTCACATCCGTCTCGACCTTTGGTCTCGCAATATATCAATTGTCAACGCCGCTCGTTGTACAATACTAAAACATGTATACATGTAGCTACTTCAACATAACATTCCCTATATATATCGTTGTTCTATGATCATCGTTTCTAACGTTGACCTGCATGTTGGTTTGTAGTATGTGCATACTTTTTATAACGGCATGTGTGTATACACATGGATACATACAGCCTTACATATATTATTGTGCATGATATGTATCAAACCATGCATTATTAACTTCCTGTCTTAACACCCAATTATTATACACTATAAATTTAAATGTATATATACAATGCCATGTGATGCTATGGTATTGTTGCATGCTTCTTCAATGTTATAATAGCCTATGATCCATGTATTTGGTATGTGTATGGTTCTTTCCGTATGTAAAGGCAATACATAATTACTTACTTACGTTCTCCTCACTTGCTTTCGAGTATTATGAATAACCGATTACTTCCATAAACGATGACTACTTGAAATATTAACAGCTGCGTATCTTTATTTGAGTACAAAGATAGTTACCATATATATTCGTGAAATTGTTGATGACAACTTGCTAAATGTTCACTTAGACATATGCTTCAAGTGGAGTGATCTAGTGAGTTCCTATCCAGTAAACAGTTCTCGGCGACTTCCATTTCGGCCTCGTCTTTTTAACACTTTATGTCAAATGAAATCAGTGTTGTTCTTGTACATGACGGTTATTTCCGGTGGAAATGACGGACAATCCAATAAATAACTCCTATGTAACGCATTTAAACGACATTATACAGGTATCGCCGAGCCCGGCGAAATGTTCTACTTCAAGCACGATGTTTTAAAAGTAGGCCAAAACGAACACTACATGCTCTTTCTTTCTTCTTAATGGTTGCATCCAAATAATCTTGTATCTATATGTAATACCATGAAGAGAGACCATTTATAACAACACGGTCTTACGTGTTTTCCCCAATTTTTCTCAAACGAATGCTCGAGCAACAATGGTGGAATTTTCATTCTGACCGAGTAGTAAATGAACTGCTAGATATACCGATGACTCATTGCGAAACGGTGGAAACTGCGTCTAAACTTGTGTGTAGTAACAACAATTTAGCACTGACCTTTCGGTGTATTTTTTACCGATCCAACACCATGAATATCTCACTGCATTGTCTTGAAATAGGTGTGCGTTGTACACCTTCTAATTTAAATGTTGAACCTGTTTACGTGTCAACGTCATTCCTAAGCAAAACAAACTTGTAACAAGCTGTCTCACATAAATTCAGCATTACTTGCCTTTGAGTTATCGACATATTACAAACGCCTTATACATGACCAAATAAGTCGCCCGAATTTGAACATAGAATAATCTTCTTTAAAAATTAAGGAGTAAACCAAAAAAAAAAAGAGAAGTAAATTAATTTTGTGATCCGGGTCTAGAGATGTTTGAATCTTATTACGCACAGAGTCACCTGATTCTCCACTGTCCGTCTACATTCATTTAAGTGCTCGTATATGTATGTTTTAACAAAATATCTGCAATTGTAGCCCCATTAGTTTAACACCAATTTACTTACATACGATATCGTTGCATAATGTCAAAAAGACTGCAAATGGCCATACGTGGCTCATTATTTAACCTCATAGCAAGATATTATCATCATGAGACAAGGTAAACAGCTTAATGAACCTTTTCAAAACATCACACAAAATGAAACAAATACCACCGTTCCCGTTCAAAACATGAACATAAAGGTTGTGAAGGTAAAACACTTAACACATCTTTTCAAAACACATCACATAATGACACAAATACCACCGTCCACGTTAAAAACATGTACATAAAGGTTTTGAAGGTAAAACACTTTACGAACCTTTTTAAAACATATCGCATAATGCCACAACCACCACCGTTCCCGTTCAAAACAAAGAACATAAAGGTTTTGAAGGTAAAACAATTAACGAACCTTTTCAAAAACATATCGCATAATGCCACAACTACCATCATTTCCGTTCAAAAAAAGAATATAAAGATTTTGAAGGTAAAACACTTTACGAACCTTTTCAAAACATATCACATTATGTCACAAATTCCACCGTTCTCGTTCAAATAAAGAGCATACAGGTAATGAAGGTAAAATACTTTTCGACCTTGTTCAAAACATATCACATAATGACACAAGTACCAACGCTCCCCTTCAAAACATGAACATAAAGATTTTGAAGGTAAAGCACGTAAGGAACCTTTTCAAAACATATCACATAATGACACGAATTCCACCGTTCCCGTTCAAAAAAAGAGCATACAGGTAATGAAGGTAAAATACTTTACGACCTTGTTCAAAACATATCACATAATGACACAAGGGGACACGCTCCCCTTCAAAACATGAACATAAACAGTGGCGGTCAATCATCCCTGTGTTCCATAGTCACCAAACCCAAAACCTGTTTTGCGAAACCTATATAGGTTTCGTCGATAATCCGTGCATTAGTCGGTAAACCAAACCTGTTTTACGGGAGTACATGCATAATACAGCCCTGTGTTCCATAGTAAACACAACGTAAACACGTGTTGTATATGGAGCGGAACGAAACCTACCTGTAGTATGCATGTACTCCCGTCAAACAGGTTTGGTTTACCGACTAATGCACGGATTATCGACGAAACCTATATAGGTTTCGCAAAACAGGTTTTGGGTTTGGTGACTATGGAACACAGGGCAGGTAGGTTTCGTTCCGCTCCATAGACAAAACGTGTTTACGTTGTGTTTACTATGGAACACAGGGCAGGTATGACATGTTAACCGTATCATAACAAAACAATTCAATCATGTCATAGAGATTAATACGCCCCGTCAGTCTTTGAATATAAGTAAATGCTGTTGATAATGTAACCTGTATCGAATTGTATATACATATATACTCTATGCCGTTGTGTTACTGTGATTTCATTTTATTAATATGTATGTAAATTGTAAAAAAGAAAGATTAGCTTATTTACTCAATTGTTAATGTAGGCAAATGTACGATTAAAGTTGTATTAAGACCTAATCTTTATATTGATTGACAGGAATAATCAGATTGTGTCGTAAAAGCATAAAGGATAATTATAGATCAATATATATTATGCCTGATTTAAATGTACCGTTGTAAATCAATTTGCCATAATTCGACTTGATCTATATGGTTGATAATAAACGTCTTTACATTGTCGGTGTATTTCTCGTTTCTGATTTCCTAATAAATGGAGTTAAATCAGGTTCATGAATACATGTTCAAATATCCTTTCCATTTAAATGTGTACCAGGGGTGATCTAACAGTAATACGACATTAGGTTTTCTTTCAACACAAATCAAACGGTTATAAAATAAATGTTTTGTTAATGCACATGCACTTGTCGCCATGTGTTTGCTTTGAACACAACTTATGGATATTGTATCATTACTTCGCTATTGAACGGGAAAAGATGGATGTAAAAAGAACATATTCTCCATTTAAGCCATATCACTTATATTCAAACGTTATCTATTGCAAATGAATCGACATTAACATCCATGGTGTAAAGGGTAAAGAAGACTGGTTAAACGAACAGAAAGGGTGATTATTTGGACGCGTGTATCAATTTTCATTTAAAGCACATATTATGGTATTCAAGTTAAGTTTACCTTATTGTTAAAACTAGCAGGAAGTTTCACGTTTTGTCGCACAATAAGATACAATTTAGTTTTTACATTTATATCTAGACTGCTGTCAACTTCAGAGTATTATTTTGCTTGAGACATGACTTTCAGTATGCTCTTTAACTATTTTGGTGTATTATTTATAGGTGCTTTAATTTATGGATCGAAAGCAGGTATGTTTATGTTTATTCTATAACAACGGAGTACGTAAATAGGTTTTCCTGAATATAAATATGAACTTAATTAATTATCGTATTAAACTTTTAATTTCATATACAAGTATATAGTACATGTATGATATGGTACGAATTAATTAGAGCAGTAATGTTGGAAACCGTTTATACAATTATGACTGGATTTCCCAAGATGAAACGGTCATAACTATGCTCCTATACCACTTAAACAACGTGTTGTAAACAATCTTTGCATAGTGAAGTCGACACCTCTATTCAATGTGTTCACTATAAACAGTATAAAACTCTTCTTAATGTAGAAAGGTATAGTTCATGTTCTCTACCGTACACATACAGAATAACAATGTCAATGTATAACATAGTTTCATTTGCAGGTCAAACGTTAATAACATTTTGCTTTATTTGTAGACGCTTAAAAGTTACGTAATAGTATGTCATTATCCAAATATGATCAAAAAGGAATTTCTCATGTTTAATGCATAATAAATATATATTGCCAAATTACATACTGTTTCCATTTACTATTGATTATTGATTGGTACATTTAATATAATTCTACCTATAGTCTATATTTTATTATGGTGACTTTTTTTAAAAAATTAGTTTGTAACCTACCTCTTTACAACATGAATTAGTCTGCAGATTGTAGCACTCTGGCCAGCTACATCAAATTGTCCACGAGGAAACAAAAGGAATAACAAAAGATTGTAACTTACGATTCACTGGCAAACGTCTCTGGATGGCTCAATACGGCAACACAATTGTCAAAGTGTCCAACACTACATTTCACATCAGGTCAAATTGTCAAAGTGTCCTACACTACCTTTCACATTACTACGCACATCATGTCTGACACAACACACGTTCGATTGTCCATTGTTACGGCACCAAATAACTTATGTAGCACTCTGGCCAGCTACATCAAATTGTCCACGAGGAAAACACTGGTAAATAAACGAGATCGTATAGTGATACATTTATTTATTTAAATAGGTAAACTATAGTCTCATGACTCTCTCTCTCTCTCTCTCTAAGGCCTAACTGTCATTATCTGACTCTCCCCAGAGCCATACTTCTCCTCCCTATCTCTGCATGTCTCTCTATTTATGCAATGTATCTCCCCCTTCCACAAAAACATACATTTATATACTACAGGGCTGGCGCCATATACACGTGATAACCCTTATATAGTTATACCCTCATGGATCTAATATCTCACATGTATACCTCTATACCTCTACCCTCATTGTGTTACAAAATTGCTTTCTTTTTAGTTACACATTTTCATATGTTAACAGTAAAAAATTGATCAAGGTCTTTTAGTCAAATCTTTCATATTCCATCTTGTTAAATATTGTTATTTTCTTGTGGCGACTATGTTTTCAAAGTACGTCTGCATCTGAGAAAAAAATAAATAGAAACAACTAAGATAATGAAATGTACCTGTGTGCCATTGAACTGGCACATCTTTTAAATAATGTAGTAAACATGTTTGCTTAAAGTGTTGAAGGGACGAATTCATTTACAGAATGGAGTATTCTGTTAATATTCACCAAATTTCCGATTTTAGAATCCTTACAGAGAAGAGCGTGACATTAATGTCCAAAATGCATGAAGCAAATGTCTCCCTTTAATATACTGTGCCCGTCTCAATTTCACCTGTTATTACAGTTGAAAGGACTATTCCTTCAAATTGCAGAGAATCAATGATACGTTAAAAGTTCAAACTTAAACTTGAATTTTCAAAATGTCCTATGTACAAACAGCATAGCTGTCAACATTCGCAACACCTGATAAACCCTGAACAAGTGTACGACTGCTGAAGAAATTGTTCGGGATCAAATTTTACAATAGACGCAATGAGGTTGATGCAAGATCATTGTTCGTGCATGAATATTGGTATAATGTCAGGAAAATATTGACAGGTGTACAATTTCCAAAACGATTTCTTAGCACTTTTACTTCATACAAAATTCTTTCCAAGCAACTGGCTGCTTTTCCACATAAACTGATCAACCCATTAGTGGAAGACGAATGAATGAATTTTGTCAAACGTTGGAAAGAATGTTGGGCGAGCTGGGTTTCGAACTCACAACCCGTGGGTCACAGCCCTCGTCGCTACCGACTGAGCTACCGGTGCTCGGCGATGACAATAATATGCCATGGTATGTGTAACGATGTTTTAACAGTGGAATTCATTCGAAATTTCATATTATTCTAGTATTTACATTTGGATATTTGTGTTCTTTATTAAGGTATAACAGCCACTTTCGACCTCACACTTTGTTTGGACACACTTATCTATCTTAAATTGAACAATTTCACATCGTAGAAAGAAAAACTATTTAGCCGAACTACCTTTAAATCAATTATTTGCGTATTCATGCTAGCAGTTTTTAAATCCCTTTTGACTGAATTTGTTATATGTAATTGATATGTGAAGGACTTCTATAAAAATAAATGTCATTGATCTACACGTCACATTGCTACTCCAGAAAATACGTTTGTATTTACACACAACAAGCGCTATAAATTGACAACATTTGGTTATATGTATGCGTACCGCTTCTCAATGTGTGATATACATGTCAAATAATGGAAAAAATGGAAACCATGGGGGCTGGTCTTTTAAGTCATCAACGTTTGGATTGAAACGAATTTAACGTTACTGGATTTAAATACAAGAAGTTCTGTCCTTAGCATCACGCGAAAAGGATCTTAGTGCAATATCACTGCTTGTGTTTAATATCAACATGTACTGCATCCGGTTTGAATATTTATTTGTATTTTTCTGTTTTTATTATAAATGGAGTAAAAGCAGGTATTTTCTTATAAATTTATAATTGAGATGTGTACACGTCTTAAGAAGGAAACGTTATAATGAACATATCATCTGAATTATATGCTGTTTTCGAACACTGTTTACATTATTAATATTTATAAATGATCAAACCGGATTGAACTGCATATAAGTATTGGTAATTGGTAACATTTTCACATTTTGAGTATATTTTAGAACTACTTCCGAGGTCTTACTTGAGTTTATGAGTTAAGCTTTAGGTTTACGATTAACGTCCGAGGTGTTTGTTCAGTAAACGAGTTCAGTCAAATGGTTCCGATTGACGTCGAACAATTCTGCTTATCTGGCTACTGTCATTAAATTTCAAACGTTTAATAGTTCCCAACCTTAGCGTATGCGTCTTTTGCTTCATATATATATGTACCCCACTGAAACCCTACGAACGTACATGTATTTATCGATAATGTTGTTAAGTTATTATATATTGCAATGTAGACTTTGCTTATAATATATGAACAAGTATCACAAGACGTACACGAAGATTACACCGTAATAGCGTACAACGCCGTTCCTGGTCATCGTTGAATGTGCATGTGTTGTAACGGGTGTTCTATATACCGTACTTACCATTGAACTGATGATACGTGATTTATATAACCGAGTGAAAACGAGTGTGTCAGCGTGAGTTTGTTTACCATTAATGTTCAATATGATTATTTGTAATACAACTAATAACAATCTCGTGAAAAGCACATGCGCGTAAATATTCCTCCAAAGTCTAATGATGAATTCGTTCTTGATAGTATATAATACATATTCGATTGATAAACACTGTGAAGTGTTGCTTAAAGTCAACAACATCATTTAAAGAAAAACAAACAATTTTAACTCGCGTATATATCATTATAACTGAAACGCTGTTTACAGTCAATGTACCTTGACCACCGTGGACTTAAGACTTTCAGTGTCTTACAAAAAATGCCAGGCTCTTTCGACCGGCCATAAATCGGCCATTTCCGTAAGTTTCCAAATATGAAATAGCACGCACAAATATCTTGTTAGCCGATTAGTAAAGATATTTTTGGAAAACTATTATCAACGGTATTGGTGCGACGAATATGAGATACCCGAGATAAGCTATCATTCACAATAAAAGGTAATGCGGTTGCTATATTTATATACAGGTATAACAAGTATCTAGGTCATTGACTGTTAAGTAAGTGTATATTTACTTGCGTATGACACATTTCATAAAACCCTTGTAAATAAATGCATTAAAATAACGTATTGAATATAAGTTAATGTATATAAACCAGAAAGCTATATATATATATATATATATATATATATCTAACAATTTAATGACACATCTGATATATGAATTATAATAGTTAGAAATATCTTGTTCATAATAATGTGTTTCTCCTCCTTAGACGGATTTCTTCACATTCAAAAGTTAAACTTTTCAACTGATTCGACGGATATGACGGTACTTTTTTTCAGTTTCAACCAATGTTGCAATCAATAAAACAGTAACTTCAAGTTCTTTAACTTTTGCCGGCTGGAATGAGTTGGACAACATAGTTGATGGGTACATTGGAAGAGACGGAAATAAGTGTGAATGTTGTGCAGCAACGCAACTCGAAGCTGATCCTTGGGTAACGGTTGATCTAGGACAGGAATATTGGATAGACAATGTCGTTGTTTATGGAAGAACTGACACAGACTATTTACCTCGTACGTATACTATTATATACCATCGTTTTTTTCTATTAAACATCCTTAAAATATGAAATAATAATGAAATGTATACCTCGAAATATTGTATGCTGAATAATAAGCATTATATGCAGGTCACCTAGTTATTAGTCATATCAGGGGAGCCTGGTATCCTACCTATTTTACAGCATTCCTTCGCCAGTACATAGTACTTAGTACCGTCCTATCCAGTCAATATGCTGCATTTCCCATACCCTTTGAATTGCATTGGTGGAAGGAAATGAAGTTGCTTAAACTTACAAACGTCAAATGTCAAAATATAAAAATTGATCGAGTAGAGATTTTAATAACCATGTCCCATGGAGTAAAACCCAAACTCGCTACATTTTGAGCTGCCAGAAATCGGACAGATTGCTTATCCATTTGAGTTTTTAAAGTCTGTGTCAGCCACTAGTAAACAGCCAGGCTGGAGCAAACATACGCACTGTTTATCTAAGCTCGAAGCAGTGCACGTCCCGTTTGGAAACACAGCAGAGATACGAAACGTTGCTTTTATTTAGCTACCCTTGGTCGAAGTATTATGGGCTATCGTTATCTGAAACAACCAGATCTCTACATATTGAATTGTTTCTCGATAGGAAATCACCCCGAGTACTGTTGTATAGTACTACATGTAAATAAAGAGTTATCAGTCTCTAACCTTTCTTATGAACGTTCAGGCGTATGTATTGACTAGGCCGATTCAGCATTTTTAGTTCAGCCAATAGTTTAATGGAATGGTTCTTTAGCATATCGGGTAATTGTATCTAAGTATCTTTTGGGACTATCCGAATGATTTAAACCCATAAACAAAATACGTGACTTAAGAATTGGTTTAAACACGTATGCATGCGCCAATTTAGATCCATTTTCTTTCCTACATATTGACATTAATCTAAGTGACAGTATTGATAGTGTTCGGAGTGTGAACAGATTGCCAAAAAAATGGGCGTCAGTCAATATAACAGGGAAATTGCTTATTACGAAGCATAGTGCTGTTTGCAGTGACATGACAGGGTTCATAGTTTGACTTTTACAATTCTTTATGTACAATTAATTATGTTTTCTTTTCAGAAAGTTTTCTTGGCTTACAGCTTCATTTTACGAACTCTTCTGGCTTACAGGGTGATGAGATTTACAAAGTTGAAGGAGAAGGTTGGATTAACTTTGTTAATGTGACCGTACAACAACATTTACAAAGTCGTTATGTTACCTTAGTATTGAAAGGGAGTGCTAGGGCACTTCCGGTTTGTGAATTGGAAGTATATGGCTCAGGTAAACATGTTTTACTTTATCAATGTCGTTATTGTTTAACATGCGATGGTTGGGGCTAACTGTAAATGTTGTTTAAGTAGCATATCGGTACAAAACAAAAAACGGAATTGTTGGTTGCTAGTTGATGATCATATTTGTATACGTCCGTCACGACGTATGTAGTTCCGTTGTATTCTTCCCACATTTTGTTTTTTAAGGCAGCCTACTTATTGATGATGACAACGCGAGCTTTTTGTTATTTTGAATTCGGTAGACTGTTGTAAAGAAAAGAAATAAAGTCGATTTCAAAATACCAAACATGTATACCATGACTTCTCAAAACTAGTCGAAAGTGAAATAAGGTCTATGCATAATTTGGAAACCGGACTGATATGATGGCATGAAGTGTTACATAGAACGAATTACTAGCTGCCATGGGTTTTACTATTTCGTGAGTGGATATGTTAGAGGATCAACATAGGAACATTTCTACAATATAAAATAAAATAGGAACTGCATATTATATTATTCTTTGAGAGAAGATTTTTAAATTTAGATGCAATATCTCTATCAGGTCCCTACTCCTGGTGGTCAATGTCGATTTCAAAGAATCTGGCACGTAGGTTAATTATTATTACCAAACGTCAGCGCCGTATTATACAGTAATAAATAGATGTTATGTTTTAATCATATATAGATATATAAATATATATAAATATTGATATATATTTATGGAGATAGATAAACATGTACTAGTAGTTTATCATTCAAACAAATACATCAGATGCATTAGTTTATGACATGTTTATGTTAAATAAAAGGAATCCTGATCGAATGATTACAATATATTGACGTATCTGAAACAAGAATGCTAACCAACCAAACTCTCGTAAAGAGAAATACATTGTTCACAACATTGTGCCTCTTCTCTCCGAAACATAATGAATTATACATACTAACTGCTAAGTCGGGCCTTTTTTACATTCAAGAAGTATACTTTTCGATTGACGGAGGAATATGCCGATATTATTTTCAGTTTCGACCAATGTTGCAGTCAATAGTACAGTTACATCAAGTTCAACTTCTACATATGGACCCTTCTGGGCTGAGTTGGACAACATTGTTGATGGGAACATTAAGAGAGACGGAAACACGTGTAAATGTTGTGCTGCAACAAAACAAGAAGCTGATCCTTGGATAACGGTTGATCTAGGAGAAGAATATTGGATAGACAATTTCGTAGTTTACGGAAGAACGGATGACTCCGCGCATATACATCGTACGATTTAGATATTAATCCATTGAATATTGAATTGGACATTTTTTAAAGAATGAAATAATTACGAAATGCATATAGATAAATATTGTATGCTGATTCATTGGAGCTATATGCTGTTTACCTAGTTATGAGTTATATCATCATGTTCAGAAATTGTACCCATTTTTACAACATTCCTTCACCAGTACTACATGATTCTATCAAGGCAACATCCTGCCTTTCCCATATCATACCAGTTAAAACACATTGGTGGAGGAATAATAAGTTTGCTTCAATTAGCATATGTCAAATGTCAAAATTAAAAAAGACATGACGGAGATGCAATTCGTATTTTCATGATCCAAGGATTCACACGAAACTCGTTACCTTTTGAGCTGACACGGCAGAAATACATTGTCGGAGGTATTATGAGGTCTAATAAGGTTGCCACAACTAGCATATATCAAATAAAAAAATGCCCAACCCCTTGATTGCGTTAAGTCAGTGTCAGCCGCTTCTATACGGGACTCTGTCAATTATTTGATCCATAAACAAAACATGCATACATTATTTTCCATCTTGTCGACATAAAGTGACAGTATTATTAATCTATGCATACAGAATGCCCATAGATTGGATGAAAGTGTGTTTAACGGGGAAAACCGCTTAGCGTGATTCATATGAATTGTTCAGTGACTTGATTATTACTACGTTAAACGTTTCTCTTTCAGAAAGTTTATCTGGCTTACAGATTCATTTCACAGACAATTCTGGATTACACGGTGATGGATTCTTCACAGTTGAAGGGGATGGTTGGATTGACTTTGTTAATGTGACCGTACAAGAACAGTTACAAAGTCGTTATGTTACCTTATTAGTGAAAGGAATTGGTAGGACACTTCTGGTTTGTGAATTGGAAGTGTATGGCACAGGTAGGCACGTCTGCATTTATCGTTATCGTTTTTAACAAGCTATGTTTAAAAACGGAACTGATGGTTACTTATATATAACCATTTTAATAAAGACGTATGCAGACCCGTTTTATTTTTTCACAAATTTAACATTTTCTGTATTAATACAATTTCTTTTCTTGGAATGTCAATCTGGGATATATTTCATAGTTTCGAGGCGAGGTTCGAAAATAAATAAGTGCCTGATTTCCCCGCGGCCCATGGTATACGCGTCCGAAAAGCAATCGAAGTAAAATAGGTTTTCTTTCCTAAATGCAAATTTAAACTGATATTTCATTATTACTTTAAGGTTTTAAGCATGACATTGTTTTTATTTCTTGTTACACTTTTAACGTTAATATGGAATATTTGAACTCTTTCACCACAATAGCCGCTTAAATGGGACGAAAAGTATATGCGCTGTAGTTGCATGTATGCGTTATTGAGAACAGATGCAAATACCATATATTCTACCGCAGGTGCAAGTTCCACATCCTCGACCATATATCCAGGAACCACATCCTTGACTACATATCCAGGTACCACAACCTCGACCATATATCCAGCTACAACATCATCTACAATAGATCAAGGTACATTAGTATCGACTACACATGCAAGTACAACTTCTTCGACTACTTATGCAGGTACAATACCTTCAACAACAGTAATTATATGCTTTGCATATCGAAGGTAAAGTAAAGTCCAACAAAGTTACATACAATCTTAAAGCATATATGATCGCGTAGAATATTCTACACCATACAATAAGTCAATGTAAGAACACGCGCTGATATCATCACGCCGTATGTTTTGGTGTCAGGAATAAAACCACCGGTTGTTTGTTAAGTTATCCTGGGTAACGCCATGGTTTAGTGGAACTACCGTTGAAGGCGATATAAACGACCATACAAACAAACTGTTAATATGTATGGGCTTCAAATACATTATCATTTCAATTCAAAAGTAAAGTTAAGTTTTCCTTTTTTTTTTAAATAAATATTTAAATGTGTTTAAGTGAAAAAACTCTTCGTTCATTAATACATTTATGTCTAGAGTTGCCTCTCTTCGCCTAGAGATAGTCAGTTTCGAATGTAAAGGAAAGTGATCAGAGTCATCGCGAGCAGCAACATCAAAATACATGACATACGGAAATAATTCTGATGAAGCTATACAATCTAATCTACTACACTTCTTCAATTGTTTGCAGTGCACGTAAAGTTCCAACACAATCATCAAACAGGCAATCATTTAGTACGTGTATACCATGGATGCAGCATAATTCAACAGGAGACTCTGCAATTCATTATATTTGCTGTTATCTTTATTATTACGTTGATATACATAGACATAGACATATTTTATTTGGTAATAAAGGCCTCCGGCCTAAAATACAACATGTAAATACATCAAATAGAGTGAAGCAAACAATAAATATTGGTGGTATTCAAATAAACATATACATTTGTAAGCTTTTATGATTAAACAATTATAGTTTAGCAGAAAAAGTTGTAAATGAAAATATATTTATTGTTATAGTTTTTAAACATTTCAATATAGTAACAGATATTTGGTTGATATTGAAAAGAATTGTTGGAAATACGAACGTATCTGAATTGCATTGTTTAGAATATAATCCCAAGATACCAGTCTGGATATTTATACTGAAGCAAGTATTCAATATTTTGATTAAGTAATATAATTTCATTTTTGCCATTCATATAATCAGGTATTTAAAATTACTACGTGTTAAGACCCTCAACAATTCATTTTGAGAGTTTCTGCTATTTACTAGTTATTGAAGATTATTTCGATAAAAATACTCCTTTTTAGATTTGCTTATGCGTTTAAAGTTAACTTTTGCTTCAATGTATTTGTTAAGGTAAGAGTTCTAGTTTGTTAAATGAGATTTTAGTAAAAGAAAAAAAAAATTGGCAAGTTAACATGTATTGTCCATCCAGGGCTCGTTAGGCATAATCTTAGTTTGTGTTCCTGAAATATCTTTCATACGAATTGCTGAGACCTTTTATGTATTAATAATAATTTGAATTCAATCATATACATCTGAACCAATTAATAATTGCATATTTTCAGAGAGGAAGGTTAAGTTTTCCTGATTGATTTAAATCAATATTCCATAACATTCATTTTGTCATTTGAATGTGTTGACGGATAATAACTCTTCGTTCATTAACACATACATATATAGAGTGGTCTCTCTTCGTCTAGCAAAAGCAAATTTCAAATGTAAAGGAAAATGATCAGAGTCATCGCGAGCAGCAACATTAACATACTGACATACGGAAGGAAATCAGATAAAGCTATGTAATTGATAATCTACTATACTTCTTCCATTGTGTGCAGTTCGTGTAAAGTTGCCAAAACTATCATCAAACAGGCAACCATTTAGTACGTGTATATCATGGATACAGAATAATTTAAAAATTGACTTATTTCCTGTTATCTTTATTATTACACGGATATACGAACGTATCTCAATTTGTTATATATCTATAAGTGCTACCTATTTACGAAAACACGCACGATAATTATAAACAAAAATTAAAGAGCATACTTTGGCCATAAAAAATGATTTATAAGTAACTGACTAGACGATACTAATGTTAATGTCATGTTTCTTGAATTATCAAAACATATTTGGAATTCGTATTGCTATGGTCTATTATTATGACCAGAAAATAATAAAGTAAAGACTTCCAGAAAATCAAGGAATACATTTATAATGAACAAGATTAAAACATGAGGGCCAAGATGATCATTAATCGATTACCTGCATTATCGTACAGAAGCAAATAGATCAGCCCTTTTCTGATGCCACCTGGCGACTGCCTTTTTCAAAGAGTCAATATGTTTGGAACAAATTATGTAAGGCGTCTCATTTCTGCTAAACTATTTCCCTATTAGAGACGGTTTCTGACGCTTTGCAGCAGACGATTTAGGAAATGATTGTCGCCAAAAGAACAATTGCTCCTTATGAGAAAGTTATCCTTTTCCCACAATGTTTGATAAATAATTATACATTGAATGATTGAGTCTATAGCTTATGTATAGGAATTTGGGGTCTTTCATGTTGATACCACTTTTTTTGCGGGAAACGACGTCACTCCATTGACGTTACGCTAAGATGAATTGTTACGGAAAACACGTCATGTCCTTCTTTGGCTACGATACAGACATAATTTAGGTAAGGGCGTAGTAGGCTAATGCTGTCGGAGTTCCATTCATCTTTAACGTTTCGTACAAATGTTAATTCCCACATAACATAGCACTTTAATGATCTTTGATAACGATTTTAAAAAGTTATAAAGACGACAATAATTTTCAATCCGGGGTTTTCGTCTCATTTTATACATACCCAAAATGGCAGCCCCCATAGATTTGGCCAGTTTCATTTCAGAAAGCTTCATGGGTTATTGAAACAAAAAAATCTCAGACCTGTTATGAAAAGATCCATTTATGTTGTTTTTTTCGTATAATTATGCATTTTAAAATACACATAAACGATCCCTCCAGGTATCTACTAGACATATACTGATACAGTCAATTAACATATGTTTAAAAGAAAAAGAGTATACAATATTTTCTTAATCCTGTTTTATTTGTTAGAAAGAATGTTTTTGCTTACATAAGTACTACTACGATGACCATAGGAAACACCTCCCGATTATCACGGGTAGTGATTTCTTCGTCAGATTGGTTAAACGCGTTGCCCGAATTATGTCCGTTGGCTTTCCGTCTCTTAGCATACCCACTCCGAGGAATATTTTTTCGAGTTTTCATCATATTTGTAAAGGTCAGGTATTTTTATAATTAATTTTAAAAATCTGATAATAGCATAGATCTATTAACTATTTATGTCAAAACTTTCTAGCCTGGTTTAAAACGTTCCTTGTACTTGAACAATTTGACAATAATAGGATATACACCTTTGTTTTTCCATTTGAGCCGATGGGCCCTATCGCTTTCAATACTTTTGTGACAAGGCATTTCCAACTTTCCCCCCGTGAAGTCTCTAACCTTTATCTCGCTATCGTTACAGCTCTTATTTATGTTTGCTTTCAATCCATAAATGCGTAAATTGGTACGTCGGGAATATCCATTCTCTCGCTAAGATAAATTAGTTTATGTATTATTTCACTATTTTCGTTCTTTAACGTCTCCTTTATATCATTCAGTGCCTGTACGTTCTCAGTTATATCATCAATGTTGGTAATAAGCAATGAAAGATCTGATTTCATGTCGGTTTTAAAAGAAGTGATTTCCATTTTCATTTTATCTCTTATTTCCTGTAAAAAAAAAAGTCACAATTTCCTGTTGTTCAGTTTGCTTAGCATTCGTGTAGTAGCAAATACGGAAGGACTACGATCTGGGGTAGCACACGCGTACACCATAATACTTACTTATTGTTTGTTTTTGCTTATGGCCTTTTCGATGCATTTCCATGACCCAAACCGGTAATATTAGCGTTGACAACAGACGAACAAGCCACAGTGTGGTACTTACAGGCTGTACCGCATTATACTAAGTGGATGTACCCAGACGACACTCGGTTGGCATCAAGTACAGTTACATATAGTTGTATTATTGGTATGGCGGGATATATAGAAGCTACTTTCCACATCGGTTACATGCTTACATAAGACCTATTGTATTCAACAGTGTTTGCAATACGCTCTGTTTTCATCCCAATTAATTTACGAATGCTACTTCCTTGCTGTTGACTTGAAACTTCATTTCTGTGTGCCAGATCGAACATATATTATCAGGGAATGATTGGTTTCAGCCAAAATATAAACTTCAACATAAAATATAGATTAACATCGGTTTATAACCCTCAGGTTACAATAACCGATAGCACGATGACTAATGTGAATGTTTAACACACAACTTTCTGAAAACGCAATAATCATTGCTAATTTTAACTTGTATTCCAATTATAGTTACCCCCCCCCCCCCCCCCCCCCCCCAACCCCAATGTTGATAATAGACAGAATGGTAACTTGTTGGCTGAACTGGCTATTATGGTTTACGATTATTCATAATCTGTGTTCAACTTAAATTCAGAATGGTCGTTATTTCCTGACGTATTTTAAAAGTAATTTTAGTCTACGTTCTTAAGGGAACATTCTGACATTGACAGAACAAGTTGCTACTCATCGACTTCCAATAATAGCTAAATACAGTAAAATTTCTTAGAAGCCGGATATGATACACATGCGATAAAATCAACGGAGAAAAGAATATATAACAAATAATAAAAAATAAAAAAAAGTAATGTAAAGGATATGAATAAATATAAACAATTTTCTTCAAAGCAAGTGATCCACGGTCATTTGGAGCGGATTGCAACTCCGTATGTGTAAAGTGTTACGATAACGCTCCTTGTGATACAGTAGCTGGTGTGACCAATGTATGGTCGGATTTAATCGACAGACATGTTTGACAGCTAGGATCATTTGATTCTAAAAATATTGACTCCGCCCGCTTTTAGACATGTCTTGTTAATTAATTAATACAAAACGATTGCCACAAACTTAGAACAATGACTAGGCGTATAGCAAATGAGGCAGGACTACGACCTGGGGTAGAATGCAAGGACACCTTAGACTCAATTATTGTTTTATTGCTTTTGACCTTTTGGATGAGCGTGGTTCATTTCTACGTCACCCAGTAATAGTAGCGTTGACAGCAGCAGTGTGGTACTTACTGGCTAAGTGGATGTACTCAGGCAACACTTTGTTGGCATCAAGTATATATACTGATAGTGTACGGCGGGATATACAGAAGCTACTTTCCAAACAGGTTACATGCTTACGTAAGACCGACTGTATTCAACAGTGTTTGCCACAAAAACTGTTTTCATCAAAATAAATTCACGATTCCCACTTCCTTGCTGTTGACTTGAAGCCTAAATTCTGAGTGCGAGATCGAGCTTTTTATTTCCAGGGGATAATTGGTTTCACCCTAATATCTACCCCAACATAAACTATAGCATCAGTATATGATCTCCATGTTACAATGCTCGATAGCACGATTTACTAATGCAAATGTTTACCACACATCTATCTGAAAAGGCAATGATACTTGCCAATGTTAACATGAATTCCAATTCTAGTTTCCATATTTTCGGTGGGTCCATTCCACCACATAAGCAAATACGAAACAGTCCCCCTCCCTCATATTGACAGACGGATAACTTGTAGGCTGATCTGTTATTAAGAGAACTTGCTGATACTTAGAAAAAAATAATAAAACAAATGATTGAAATGATAACGTCAAGCAAAGGATATGAATAAATATAAACTTTTTACTTCAAAGCATGTGAACCGGGGTCATTTGGACAGGATTGCAACTCCATGTGTGGAAAGTGTTACGATAATGCTCCTTGTGATTCAGTTACTGGTGCCTGTGACCAATGTATGGCTGGATTTAAAGGAGTGACATGTTCGACAGGTAAGTCATTTGTTCCTATCGCGACCGCTCGATATTAGTCATGCCTAGTTCATTAATGCAAAACGATTGCAAAAGAGGAGAAATGACTCGGCGTAAAGCACCACTGTTGCCTAAATGTTGGATTATTGGTGAAACTTCTGCTATGCATTTTTTAGGATTTCATTTCGTTTCATCTAGAAAAAATGTATTTCTTTTATATCATTTCCGTGGTGTTATGTTTAGAGCGATTGCCTTGGCATTGTAGGTATATAGTTCGATCCCTTTTCGAGTCAAAGGTATAACTTCAAACGGTGTAGTAATGACTATTACAACTGGTATGATGGTGTTAGGATAATTAATATTTGTAATATTTGTAAATTAACCTAGACACACCCTGGTATAGACAGAAGCGGTGGTGTAAAAGACTATTCAAACACAAAGTTGCATTATTAGTTTTGAGCAATAGCAAACAAGTACTATATACAGTCGAATTTCGATGTTAATGAACATTGAAGTCACCACAACTCGTAAGCTGCATGTCGTCCGTATTATATAAATAAATTTCCCATGGAAGACTAGACACAACAGCTTGCCTAAGACGGGTACATGCTTATACCGCCTCGTCAGACTGTACTGGACGATGTTTGAAAGCGTCAACGAAATAAAGCAGTCCATGTAAAACTTTGTTACCGTAGGTTGTCGGATCATCGGCGATTTGCGACACCAATGCTTTGTTGAAAACATCAAGCCAGAAGTTATTCTGAAGTGCGCAATAATTTCACAACTAGCAAGGATTGGATTCGTTGTATTTCACTAAATCGTAGAAAAACATTAAATGCGACAGAAAAAGTTTCTCAAAGGATGTATACGATTTTGTTTAATTAACGTTTTCCTTTTAAAAAGGGATGTGTATTAAATCGGGTTTTACCAAAAGGTGAAACTTGCTTTATCTTACATAATTATTAAAGCAAACAAAGCCAACAATAGTGACTCTGATTAGAAACACGCGTAGGTTATATCAGTATGCATAGCATATCTGGAAATACAAAGCTTTTTAAAAAGTTTTTCGGTCATATCGCGGCGGCCAGTTTGAGTACCAGTGCATTTCCTGACTTTCTCATACCAGTACTTCACACGATATACTTTCCAAGCAATTGGATGCTACTGACTGAGCTAAGGCTGCTCGAATTACCGCGAGACTGATCACTAATACCTACATATGTTACCGTTACGTCAGTTGTTACTTTAATTCTCCGTATATGATTACACCTTATGGTTTAGTCAGTGTAGTCAGTGTCTATTTATACACATATACACTATGATTTCTGTATGATTTAGCCTGTCAAAATGGTACCTATGGGATTAACTGCCGATGGGATTGTGGGCATTGCTATGGTGACCAACCTTGCAATAAAGTAGATGGAACATGTGAAAGATGTGATCTGGGCTATCTTGGAGACCTATGTGAAACAGGTAGTAAGCTTTGGAAAATAAAAGAGAAAGAGAAAAATAGTCTTAAAAATTAATGTTAAATCAAAGTACTGAAAATACTTAAATGCGGGGGATGTTGGCTCTATAGTGTTAACAAGATTTTCCTTCAGTTTGACTTACTGACCTACTTTTGACCCAACACGACCCATGTTAGAACTTGACCTAGATATCATCAAGAAAAATATTCTGATAAAGTTTCAATATGCTCAAGCTAAACAAAATTTAACCCGGCATGACCCATATTCAAACTTGACCTAGATATCATTTAGATAGAATTCTGACCAAATTTCAAACTACTTTAGCCAAAAAATAAATGCTTCTACAGAGTTAACAAGATTTTCCTTCAATTTGGCCTTGTGACCTAGTTTCTGACCCAATGTGATCCATATTCGAACTTGACCTGAATATCATTAATACAAACATTCTGACAAAAGTTCAAACTGTTGAATTAAAAATTGCGGCCTATATAGTGTTAACAAGCTTTTCCTTCAATTTGACCTAGTGATCTACTTTTTGACCCGACATGACTCATGGTCGAACTTGACTTACATTACCAAGACAAACATTCTGATAAGGTTTCAACATGCTCAAGTTGAAAATGTGGTCTTTCGAGTGTTAACACGATTTTCCTTCAATTTGACCCGCTTTCAATTTACTCGTTTTTCCATATATATAAAAGAAACATTTAAGATCCTTATGTCTAACTTAAATTTCTAAATTATGTATACAACTTCATGGATTAAAACTTTACATTGTGTACGTTTACTTTGTATAATGTGCATACTGTTTGGCTTGTTGTGAAACGTATTTAACTGATCCCTGGACAATCAAGAACAATTATCCATTTTGAAAAAACAGAGGGCAGCACAAACAATTTACAAATTTACACTTCCTGAAAGCTGGGCATGACAATATACGGAGATATTCAGCATAGCTGAATTCCCCGCATAACACTGTCACGGATATATATGTGTGATAACGAAAATGTGTGTTAGTTACTTACATGTTGTAATACAATTACATAGTACAGTTAATGGTTTTTCGGAGCTTATACTATGAATGGCCATGTCTATTTACTTATAGAACACTTCTATTCGAAATGATAAAATAGTACTTTTCAGAGTGTATATCAGGCACTTACATCCACGATTGTTTGGACTATTTAGTATTTAGTTATATAGCAATTATTTGTGAAATGATAAAATACTATGTTTCAGAGTGTATATCAGGCATTTACGGCCAAGATTGTTCAATCTTATGCGGATTGTGTTTGAAATACGAAACATGCAACCATGTAACTGGTTTGTGTTCCAACGGTTGCGCTGCAGGTCGTCAAGGAGACACATGTAAACAAGGTAGGCAGTTTCGTATTGAAATTGGAGTACACATTATTTTAAACTAGAAAGTCAAAACATCATTTGTATTAATTAAGTAGATATATTGTAACTTACAATACACGTTTGGTGTGAATTGTAAACAGCAACGATATACATGATGGCACGAAGTCTATAAATTGACCAATATATAATCTAGTATTGTTCTGGTGAAAATATTTAACTGTTCTATTTCTATTTCATTCCTTTATCTGATATATTTTAAATTACATGTACAGCATGTGGAAAATACACGTTTGGTGTGAATTGTAGACAGCAATGCCACTGTGTCGATGACAAATCCTGTGATTCGATAAATGGAGAATGTGAAGATGGCTCATGTGCAGAAGGTTTCTTTGGTGTGGACTGCCAGCAAATGAACGGTTTGCACTAAATACTATAACATTTTAAAAAATCGACAAAATATGAACAGATGATAAAATATGTGTTGTATTGTCTTAAACATCTTTAGTAACAGCATAAATATAATTATTAAGTTTTATTATTAAAAACCATATATTACGAACAACAGAATTGCAAGGATTTATAGATTTGATAAAGTATCAAATGTTATATTGATTTAAACTAATTCAATAGACTTTCACATTCTGCCAATTACATAACATATCAACTTATTACTTTAGACAGGGGATTAACATACCTCGTGATACTAAGCTTCGAATAAACTATGATGCCTATTTGCTTTGCGCATAATAAGAATCATTCGAAAAGAAGCAATCCATTATCAAAAGACAAAAATGAAAATCAGCTATATATGCTTTCCCTTTTATAGGGGGTCCCGACAAAAGCGATGGAAATAACCAAGGTATTATTATTGGAGTTGTGTCTGGTGTGGCGTGCATCATTATTGTACTTGTAATAGCTGGTGTTTGTTTTCTGAAGAGAAGGTAAATATCGTTTTGATAGATAAGTAAGTTATACTGCAAACTAGAATAAGTATATAAGCGTTTTTGTTACATGTCACCTTTAATTGTTTGAGTGTTACGTTTTTGAAATATCAATCGATATAATATAACTTGCGACTTCAAGTAGTATCACCAAATCCTCGAAATATTTATTCAGTGTACTTAATGATTAATTTACACTATAAGCATTATAATATAAGCGCTTTACTTATGACATATCAAGTAAATAAATTACCACCAATCACTCGTACTAAATTTTACGGACTCAAGCCCATCAGCAGGTTTTCTTTATCATTCATTTTTAACATAGTTTTATGATTTGTTTTGTAAATCTAAAAGAGGTTAAAATTGTATTTGTAAAAGGACTGCAACTCAATTTATTGATCAGCTTAAACAAGGCTAATTGGTCAAGTTTTGTAAGGGCTGGGTATTTCAATGAGAAGTTTACACTTATACATTTTTCATCGATTGTCAAATAACTCAATTTAATCAAGTTTGATGTCTGATTCTTGACACAATTATAACGGGATTCAGACCCTAGAACATTTGTTACGAGAGAACGACGCTTTATCTCAGCACTACTGTCTTAATGTTTCTGACTGGTATCATAACTCCCATACATAAGTATGTACCGCTTTAGCTGAGAGAGTTTATACACGTATTGTCAACGTATGCTAATACAATTATAATGAGATTGTATCCAAAATTATCATCGATATGTCAATGTTCATTGAAGGCTTGGGTCCGACTGGATGTGTGCATAGGCTAATCTTTATTTTAACATGTCGCTTATACGAGATTAGATTAAATGTTCGTATATCAAAGTTCATTTAATTTCATTTGTAGAAAACGTGATGACAAATCTTCCGAAATAGTAACAAAACCGACTGATGAACACCACTATGAGGATCTTCACATACATCTACGTCAATTGTAGATACTGGATCTGACATGATACTTAAATGTTTCCTCACGTTTAAAGTTAAGAACAAATGTAGTTGTTGATACAATTCGTACTATTTCTAAATATAGCGTATGTACCATGGGTATATACATTGCATTACATAGACACATTTACTATGAAGTGACGAAATAACGTTCAAGTGGCTACTCTATGTCAACGTTGTGCCAAATTGTAGTTGCAACAAGAACAAACAAGCACAATCCGATTCTAACAAACTGTCAACAGAGTTCGTGTTTACTACATAATTTGAATTGCGAAAATCCATATACTTGTATTATAAATAAATGAAACAAGTATCCTTCATCATTACTTATACACACGCTAATATACATTCTATGTGTATACGACTACGTAGTTTGCACAATATTTCGGTTACTGACACATATTGTGAACATGAATTAACCGGTACTCTGGAATACATTATTCGGTGTACTACACAAACAAACACAAGCATTGTCGATATCATCATGAATGTTTGAATTTCCCAGGTAGTCTACTGTATACAATCTGACAAACATTCACGAAAGTATGGTATTTATCGATCATTCGAGTATAGGCAAGCGAATGACGTATTCATAGTTCTCGATCATATAATGATGACAATGTGTTATCTGTAAAATAAAAGTGTAAGGTCTTCTAAAGTATGTACATGTTGCTGTTACTTATTGTACATGTACAGCGATCCATGTAGCCTAGGGATTAAGTCAGCTTCGGCAGCAGAAGGTTGAAGGTTCGAATTCCAGCGTTGAAAGTTGTTTTCCGTACGAAGTGATTACATATTTTACCCTTTGAACGTACATGTATTATTCTTATTATCCTTTATCCCTATGTTATAATGTATGAGCTGTACTATACAAAGAATGTAAATCTGTCCAACCCTTTGCTAATTATTACAAAAACAATTTCACACAAGAGTATTTCAAGGCAATCGGCTGCATGTTCACAACAACCGTTAAACCATTAGTTAAAGACGAATCACGCTTGTCGCATTTACATTTATTTAGAACAAGTCTTCAAAGCATGTGAATATCATAATTATGTTTATATAAGGGTTTTTTCTGCAAAGAAAGTAAACATCTGCATGCTTTTTGATAGAATGGTTCATCTCTTTAAAACGGTAAATAACTTTATCGTTTGGATAGAATGCTTCTTCTTGGCAATTTAACATTTTGACAGAATGCTTATTTCCTATAAAGAAGGTCACCATCTTTATTTAGTTCATTTGTTACTTGCAAGGAAGGTAAATACCTTTATCTTTTTGATATAACGTGTGTGTTCTATGAAACAGGTAAAATAGGTTGAATCTTTTTTGTGGGCTAAAATTTAATTATTTTATCATATTGTTTGCATAAGGTATATATCGTGTTCATTGAATGTTTGATTTATACAAAAGCGTAATTATCCGTCTTTTTTATATGTTTTTCTTTTTTTGTGGCAAATACTATAAATACATTTACTCTCGTCCTTACAGTTCGTACTATCGCGACTCAACCCACCGTGTGCAATGAACTCTTGCAATGAAGAGATAGTGACGAACTCACCTAAATTCTTTTATACCAATCATCGACATTAGTATATAAAGTTGTATTTCTCAAAGTGGATACACACACATTGTTCCGTTTGGCCAATATTAATATGTCAAATCCAGTTTTGTCTGCGTGATTCCTTGTGTTATTACAACATATAATTGAATTTTCAAATTACTACATACCTGTATTTTCAGAAAATATATATTTATCATCAGATATACGCATATTCAGATTAAAATAATAGCTACCCATCTGTTACTGTTCTGCTGAGAGAGAATAATTAGAGCATGTGTGAAATAATGTATAAGAGCCAACATGAATGCAAATATTTAGCTCGTGTTATGCATTTCGACTAGTGGATAGCTACAAGGGTTAATATGTTTTGAATAAACTGTAAACTGTATATGTTCATATTAATATGAAATAGACAAACTTCCGTATCAAATATACATGTCCATACTATTTTACTTTGGTTATATATAAGTATAAAGTTTAATGTTTGCATACACACACGTTCACATATCCAAACGGATGAATACTATCATATGCTATGTTAAATCCGTTTTAATACAGTTTAACCGTTTGTTTAACATAAACTTGTATTATATACCTGCACATTCTCGGGCGCAAAAACTTGCAAATAAATGGAAAAACTGTTTAACCAAATAATAGTGACATGCTACTCGTTTAATCATGTTTGTTTGATATTATACAGAACATGATTATTTACGTCGCATATATCTTTCCAGAAGGCTTAACTATTTATAATAACTTAGGAGAGAAAAATGGCATAACTGATCTAGAAAAGAGCATAACATTTATTCGAAAGCAATATCCAAACTAATACTTGTATATAGCTGGAGATGTAAATGCACTGACAACCGACTTCTTTGATTATATCCCAAAATATTCGTTAGACTTCGTTTTAAGAAGTGATTTTGATGATGATTTCGACAACTTCTGTCTTAAAAAAATTAATAATGATACCGAATGCACAATTAAGCTTTATCGGTCAAATTGTTCTCTTTAACCCACTAAATTTAAGCATTTAACACATGTATTTTATTTTCCAACAAATACATGGAAAGAGGCATATAGTCAAAGCTTTAACAATTTACATTCTAATGAATTTTTAATAAAATCAGCTAAAATAACGACATTTATACCAAACGTCTGTTTAAAAAGAATGCTGATAAAACATTGTTAAAGCAAAGAGCGTTTTATCCACCAGCCTTGATGGGACGACCAATGTGACCAAGAAAAGTACGCCAAACATGCTGATCTAAGGAAATAGTTACACAAACTTTATTGAAACACTTATAGCGCTTAAATTAATTAGTCTTCAATAAACTCATATATACTTAATGAAAATAGGAAATAGTTACTGTCCGCTAAACAAACTCCTTAATTGTTTTGGTCAGTTTGAAAAAAAAAATGTCATATGCTACAGGATTAAGATAAAAGATTGGAAAATATCGAGGGTTTATTGTTTCAAAATAACCAACATTAACATATTTTAAATATGATTGTAAAGATGAGAATGAGAACAGTACTATTATGAATAATTCAATACACACTGATGAGGTATATCAAAGTATAAATAGACTAACACATGGTAAATCATAAGGCCCAGATTCCATCGAGGCAGAATTCTACAAATAGACACGTTTCGAAATAGCTCCAATTGTATTTTGTTCGTGTTTTAATAGTATTCACTCTTCGGGTTTGTTTCCCAAACACATGGAGAGACAGTATTATTGTACATGTATACATGTCAGGGTCATGGAATGACCCTGTTAATTATAGAGGGATTTCCTAAGTTAATGGTGTGCATACAAATAAGGGGTACAGGGGTATTTTCGTAACAGACAATATTCCTAATATAATATGTATACTTTTTGCAGATGATGTTGCAAAGTGTGCCGAAACAATAGCTAATATACAGATACAACTTAAACTTAAATCTAGTGCCAATTATGTTATCGAAATAGTATGAATATGAATCAAGGTAAACAGGAATAATTGTCTTTAGAAATGGTGAGCGACTTCGTAATACTGGAATGCTTTTTACTGAAAAATTATCATCGGTTAGAGCAAAGCTAGACAATCCATTTTTGAAATAAGATCTTTTTAGATAATCTTTTTCATCTTAAATCTTTATGCCATGGTAAAAGCTTTTATTATGTACGGGACTGGAATTGAGATACAGAATTCTCGGAAAACATTAAAGGGTACTAGTAAAGTATTGTATCGATTTTCTAGGGGTATGATCGTCACCAAATGATGTTATTGATTTAGATTAATGTGGCATCCTCACTTAAAAACATGTATTGTATCTTTTTGGCTTTGGGTATGTCTGGCTAGCGTACGACGTGGATAACACGAGCGTGTTTTTAGCTGCATTCAAACAATGAGTGAGAGACTGCTTGCAACACAATTTGTTAGAGTTTATAAATAAACGATGCTCAACTTACATACATTTTAAGTGCATGTTAAATCCAAAACAATATTTAACTCTAAACCTATAATTTTATCTTTGGAAACAACTTGCAAGGTTCAGACTTACTAGCCACACATTTTGCATTGAAACTGCCAGGCATATTGGAATATTAGGAATAGTCAGACATGGAAATTGCATTTATTGTCTGCATAATTTGAATATTTATTGTATTGAAGACGAAAATTATGTATTTTTCAACTCTTTTCAATGTGCTGATTGACTTACACGTTTGTTCTAGTATTGGTATATTGGAAGGGATAATTGTGATACCTTTAATTCATAAACGAGCAATACCGATGAAACGATAATAAGGACAATTAAAATCTTCATTTCAGCAGTCAGAAAAATGATAATGTCTAAAAATAGTAAACAACAGTAATTTATTTAGTTAACTGTTACCAAAAACTAAATTTTAAAAATGTATTGTATTGTATGAATTATTTTGTATTTATCGTCCGAAATTCGAACACGACGGATTAAAATACTATATTTGATAAGATCAAATACGGTATGAAATAAGGAAATTTACGTCACTGAAATATGATATGACGTCATTGAAAAATTATTTTAAGGTTTTCAAAATATGATATTAGGGCGTGGTACACACGCTAATCATAACTCATAATTTAAGGGTAAATTATATTATTTCTTTATTTAGAATAACAAAACTCGAATTGCATTATTTAGTCTTAAAAGTTAAATATGATACATAATAAAAGGAAACTTATGCTTCAGTAGCGATACACCTTCGGTATCGCGATATACCAATTGTCAACGCCGATCGTAGAACAATACTAAAACATGTATAGCTACTTCAACATAATATTCCCTATGTATATTGTGTTTTATGATCTTCGTCTCCAACGTTGACCTGCATGTTGGTTTGCATTTTGTGCATATTTTTACTAACGGCATGTGTATATACACATGTATACATACAGCCTTACATATATAATTGTACATAATATGTATCAAACCATACATTATTAACTTCCATTCTTTAACACCTACTTACTGTATACTATAATTTTAAATGTATATATACTATGCCATGTGATGGTATGGTATTGTTGCATGACAACTTGCTAAATGTTCAGTTAGACATTTGCTTCAAGTGGAGTGATCTAGTAAGTTCATATCAAGTAAACAGTTACGGTACAACATTCCTGATGTACTCGGCGACTTCCATTTCGACCTCATCTTGTTAACACTTTATGTCAAATGAAATCAGTGTTGTTCTTGTACATGACGATTATTTCCGGTGAAAATGACGCGGACAATCCAACAAATAACTCCTATTTGTGACGAGTTTAAACGAGAATATACAGGTATCGCCGAGCTCGTTGGAATGTTCTTCTTCAAGCACGATGTTTTAAAAGTAGACTAAAACGAAGACTACTACTCTTTCTATCTTCTTAATGGTTGCATCCAAATAATCTTCATATCTGTGGTGTTTTAATTGGAATGGAAGGTGAATCTGGGCAGTTTTGTATATTCAAATTACTTTTTGTAAAACTCCCTTTCTATATGTAATAACGGTATTATGTTATATTATAAAAATAGCATGGATCATAAACATTAATAAAAATGACGCGTGATAAATATGTATTTGTATCTACATGTTATACCATGAAGAGAGACCATTTATAACGACACGGTCTAACGTGTTTTCACCAAATTTCCTCAAACGAATACGCGCCAATGGTGGAATTTTCATTCTAACCGAGTAGTAAATAAACTGCTAGATATACCGATGACTCAATGCGAAACGGTTGAATCTGCTTCTAAAATTGTGTGTAGTAACAACAATTTAGCACTGACATTTCCGTGTATTTTTACCGATCCAACACCATGAATATCACACTGCCTTGTCTTGAAATGCGTATGCGGTGTACGTCTTCTAATTTAAATGTTGAACTTGTTTAAGTGTCAACGTCATTTCCAAGCAAAACAAACTTGTAACGAGCTGTCTCACCTTAATTCAGCATTACTTGCCTTTGAGTTATCGACATATTACAAACGCCTTATACATGACCAAATGTTTCGCCCGAATTTGAACATGGGAGAATCTTCTTTAGAAATTAAGTCATTGATCGAAAAAAATGAGATGTTAATTAACTGTGTGAGTCGGGTCTAGAGATATTGGAATCTTATTACGCACAGAATCACCTGATTATCCACCGTCCGTCTACATTCGTTTATGTTTTCGTATATGTATGTCTTGACAAAATATCTACAATTGTAGCCTTATTAGTTTAACACCAATTTAACTTCATACGATATCGTTACATAATATCAAAAAGACTCCAAATGGCCATACGTGGCTCATTATTTAACCTCATAGCAAGATAATCTTATCATGAGACAAGGTAAACAAATAACACCGTTCCCGTTAAAAAAAACACCATACAGGTAATGAAGGTAAAACCCTTTACGAACCTTTTCAAAACATATCACATACTGACACAACTACAAACGAACTCCTTCAAAACATGAACATAAAGGTTTTGAAGGTAAAACACTTAAAGAACCTTTTCAATACATGTCACATAATGACACAAATACCACCGTTCCCGTTAAAATAAAAGAGCATACAGGAAATGAAGGCAAACCTCTTTACGAACCTTTTCAAAACATATCACATAATGACACAACTACCATCGCTCCCCTTCAAAACATGAACATAAACAGTGGTGGTCAATCAGGTATGACATGTTAACCGTATCATAACAAAACAATTCAATCATGTCATAGAGATTAATACGCCCCGTCAGTCTTTGAATATAAGTAAATGCTGTTGATAATGTAACCTGTATCGAATTGTATATACATATATACTCTATGCCGTTGTGTTACTGTGACTTCATTTTATTAATATGTATGTAAATTGTAAAATTGTTAATGTAGGCAATTGTACGATTAAAGTTGTATTAATACCTAATCTTTATATTGATTGACAGGAATAATCAGATTGCGTCACAAAATCATAAAGGATAATTATAGATCAATATATATTATGCCTGATTTAAATGTACCGTTGTAAATCAATTTGCCATAATTCGACTTAATCAATATGGTTGATAATAATCGTCTTTACATTGTCGGTGTATTTCTCGTTTCTGATTTCCTAATACATGGAGTTAAAACAGGTTCATGAATACATGTTCAAATATCCTTTCCATTTAAATGTGTACCAGGGGTGATCTAACAGTAATAAGACATTAAGTTTTCTTTCAACACAACTCAAACGGTTATATAATAAACCTGTTAGATGTTTTGTTAATGCGTGTATATGACCAGGAGATATTGTAGTCAAGTCGCATAAAGCAACATAAGACAATTCTGTTTTAATAATATACAACGCATGATAAAGAAAATTGCAATTCTAAAGTACTAAATATGCTGTAGTCGTTAAGACCATTTAATGACGCAATGGTGTATATTAACGTAATGAGTGACATGATTGATGTGGAGTCAATTGATGTTATGCGGACAACTAGTAATATCCCATTTGATTTATTGCTTAGTAGGAAATAATAATTTGTCTGAATATTTGAAGTATATTTAACATAATTTGTTTAAATACGATGCTTTAACAGTGGCATGATTCTAGGCCTAAACTGTGAATATATCTCTTTCCATGAAATGTATGCGCCCAACATGTCTGCTGAACGTGTTAAACCGACGACCAAACCAAATGGTTTATCAAACCATAAATCATGAAACACAACCTGTCTCCGACACATTGTATCAATTGTAGCAGCCCTTAGTTAGCGCACACCTACCTGATTAACCCTACTTAAACCAGCCCAATACAATTTTAGTTGACTGGCGTGCTTATAAACAATTAAGTAGTTTCAAACTCGAAGCACCGTATGTAGACACAGTGTTTCAATGGCCTCTCGTACCAAAGGTGTAGGGTTCAAATCCCATTAATAGCGGATTCTTCCATTTGACTGTTTCCTCACAAATGGCGTGAGTACTCGTTAAGCCTTATATTCAAATAGTGGAGATGGAAAAGTAAATGAGCATAATACAGGGAAGATCATGTTTTAGAAGCACTACGTCGGTGTGCATTGTACTACATTAGCCCTGTGTTCCATAGTCACAAAACTCAAAACCTGTTTTGCGAAACCTATATAGGTTGTGTCGATATACCGTTCCTTAGTCGGTTAACCAAACATGTTCTACCTGTTTTCCATTCATAAAACAGGTAGGTTTCGTTCCGTTTGATAGGCATAGCTTAAACTGTTTATGTTGTGTTTACTATGGAACACAAGGCTGGTCTTGAGGTATACAAATTTCGCCTTGCTTAAGAAGTACAATGCAAACGGAAATACCAATACCGGTACAGAAACAGTGTATTTGCTAAGTTTTTATTATGTGTCTCTCTTCCGGAAACGTTTTCGGAAACTATCACTTTATGTCACGAATTGGTATAGAGCATTTTTGTATCAAACATTTACATTTGCAAACTAAAACAGTACAGTTTGATGCAAGGGATATTTCAGTTAAAATGAATGTTGCTCTAAATAAAGCAGTACTTTCCAGTTCCGTGTATGTCCCCCCCTGGACTGACTCATTGAACATATTGAACGGAAACGATAGCAAAGATGAAACCGCATGGGATTGTTGTCCTGCAACAGTTTGACAAACTAACACTTAGCTAACGGTCGATTTCGGAAAGGAATATGGGATAGAAAACGTGATAGTCTATGGAAAAACTGATGATTCCGAGCATCTTAGTCGGACGTATACGATATATGAGTATACTTTCACAAAAGTGACAACATGGCATGACCATACAATGATTCCGCATAATACACGCAATCAGGATAGACATTATGTCCAATCTTAACAAACATGAGATTACTATTACGATTGATTGCCGGCTGAAATTTCATTTTAAATTAATCCTATACCTTTTTATTACATTTCATAGTATAAATTGACAAATGGGGATTCTGAACAGCACACTGGTATAAGGAGCATTACAACTATATCTCACAGTGGCCAGTCAATCTAACCATGCTTTGGTAGTTTTCTCACACCTTTAATAAACATAATACATGTTCTTCCCAACCATCTAGCTACCTTTTATCATATCATTCGAAACCGATTGGTAGAAGTTGAAGGAATCTGGTATCATTCACAATTGATTTTATAATCTGTCATATAGCTGCAATATCTTACCAGTAGTTGACCTATTTTGTTTCATTTTGTTTCATGAATGGGTCTCTGGCTTACAGCTTTATTTGACAAACGCTTCGGCGGTACAAGGTGATGGATTTCACGGGTTTGAAGGGAATGGTTGTATTGAATTTATGAATGTTTCAATAGGAGAACAGTTGCAAAGGCGCTTTCTTACCTTATTATTTATGATAAAAGATAATCGACAATTGCAAGTATGTGAATTTGACGTTTATGTAGGAATATGTTTATTCATCATCGACGCTATTATAAAACAAATGGAAATGGTGTATCAAAGTAGATATACTAATTTCGCAATTCAACGTTTTTAAATCGGTCGGATTCCTTTACGCCAGTAAATGTCTTACAAAACTATATGCGCATTGATATTGACTAGCTTGAGTTTTGGTAGTTTGATAACAATGAAAAATATGAAATGGCAGATAACCTCCTTCAAGCGAAACATCTTATACAGGTTATTTCCATATACAAAAAGGTCTTCTTGACTTGATGCAATGTATTATAATTAATGGAAGACACTCAGTTAGAGACAAGTTGATCCATGGTTACAATCGGATGATAAACTTCCTATCTCTTTATTATATTTCAACGATATCCCGTCAGTCAAGTTTAAACGGGGTTGCATTGTAATATCAATGATATCGTTGACAAATTTAGAGTTTAGGGATAGAATAGACAATTAATGGTTGAATTACAACTTATTTATATACAATTGTGTATTACACATATTAAGACTTGGGGTATACTGAACGACTTACTTTGTTTTGTCTGTTTGCTTCGCGTACTACGCATATTTACAAAATGTCGAGTTCAAGTTCGAATAATATTTAATTACAAATGACAAATGCAGTAGTATCCGGTCATATCGGAAAGTTCTGGCTCTCGTCACTAGTAATCGCAACTGATAGGCTAAAATCAACACGTAAACTCAGTAAAATTGCATTGGTTAGGACATAAATGGAAACGGGAAATAATGGTTAGGGGAAAAGTTCAATAAATATGACCTACAATAGCCTGCATGTGTGGTATGTTACTTGTATGTTTACGTCTGTAATTGAAAGGATCTGTGTATTGTCAATCAACAGGTTAAGAACAGCATACAATGTACCTTGTAAAAGGTTTAAGACGGAATATAGAAAACAAAATCGTTTTTTTTTTCTTTGAGTACAAGCACAATAAAAATAGATTTTTTATGAAACTATTGATAACCCTATTCAATTTTGCTTACTCTTTTATTTTTCAAATGCAAACTAACTGAACTTCCTTTCGACTTTATTCTCAGATCAAAAGTGTCTTTAAATTGAGTGATTATTTATAGTTGTATACCGTTTTCATCAGTAATTCTGTTATATCACTGCGGAAATTTACGTGTGATTCCTGACATTGTCGCGTCAAAATATTCCCACGCAACTAGCTACCTTCTCACATCGACAGCTCAAATGCTTATCAGTAAATAATCTAGTTTGATTTCATATCCAGTAAACAGTAAACGAACAACACCATTGATGTATTAATCACTACTAATTGAAGTAGGATAAATCTGTTAAATGAAATCAGTGTTGTGCATCTACTTGACATTTTTTTTTTTGCAATATAACTACGATCCCATAAACCCATATACCTACCTATAAAAATCTCTTAATACTTCATTTGGAATTCGCCAAGTAAGAATATTCTCGCTTCATGCACTTGTTGCCATTTGTTTGCTTTGAACAAAACGTATGAACATTGTATCATTACTTCGCTATTGAACGGAAAAAAATGGATGTAAAAAGAACATATTCTCCATTTAAGACATATCACTTATATTCACACGTTATCTATTGCAAATGAATCGACATTAACATCCATGGTGTAAAGGGTAAGCTTACGAACTAATATTTCTATTTACATTATAAAGAAAACTTGTTAAACAAACAGAAAGGGTGATTATTTGATCGCGTGTATTAATTTTCATTTAAAGCACATATTATGGTTTTCAAGTTAAGTTTACTTTATTGTTAAAACTAGCAGGAAGTTTCACGTTTTGTCGCACAATAAGTTAACATTTAGTTTTTACATTTATATCTAGACTGCTGTCAACTCCATAGTATTATTTTGCTTGAGACATAACTTTCAATATGCTCTTTATCTCTTTTGGTGTATTATTTATAAGTTCTTTAATATATGGAGTGAAATCAGGTATGTTTATGTTTATTCTATAACAACGGCGTACGTAAATAAGTTTTCCTGAATATTAATATAAATATTTTTTAATTATCGTATTAAACGATGAATTGTATATATAATTATAAAGTACATATGTATGGACGATTAGTATAATTCATAGTTTTTATAAAAATTGACATAATATTTTTATATGCACAGTATATCCTTTTACAAATTATGATGCTTCAACACGGAAATATATCCAAACTTACACTTTGCAAAAATGTCTTAACAGTTTATAGTTAATTCAAACGTGTTGTATAGGCTACCGACCACAATACACGATAAACAACATATATACAAAGTATGAAAGTGAGGACGGCATAACATAGTCAAATATATACGAGGCCTCCGATTATACCGGGACATGCCGAGTCTATAATTAGACAAAGTAGTCACACAAAAGGTACATGCTACTATGTATAGGGAAATACATATCAACATTTCGACATGGAACATGCAAGTGTAGAAAAAACATTTACAAAATATATTTCATATCAGATGATACTTTAGATGATATTATCGGTGAAGTTATTTTTGCATTAAATGAGGGGTCAACGTTTCTGTTTATGTTGTCTTTTTGCCATTTATGACTGTATAACAGGTTGCAAAATGTTGCTGGTGTAAATTCACTTTACTGTACGAAGTGGCATCAATATAACCTAACACGGCTCATGTATAGGTTATATTGTGTACTTATGCATCCTGGACTTCGTTTAGATATGCATACAGTATAATAAAACATCATGAAAAAGCTGGTGTATCTTAAAATTGCCATCTGATATGTCGACTATCGTAAACAGATCCATGTTAAATCATAAACTGGTGCGTGATAGCCCCGCGCAATGAATATGTATACTTGATATACATGGTTGCAGCAGACGACATATAAAACATCTGCGCAAATTTCGTGATATTACAATAAATAGAAGCTTAATTATTGAGCCCCAGTACCACAGTCGGTAGCGAGGCAGGCTGTCAATCAAAGGGTTGTGAGTTCGAATACCAGCTCCGCCAACATTTTCAAAGTTTGACGACAAGCGTCACTCGTGTTTCACAAATGGGCTAACAGTCAATGTTGAAAAGCAGCCAGCTGCTTTGGAAGTATGTTGTATGTAGAACTGGTAGCTAGAAAACACACAAGTAAGTGAACTGGCACCCGTGATATACTGAACAATAGTTGAATAGCGTTAAGCCCCAATGAATGAATCAATATTGAATAAAGTTGAAAACATGTTAGTAACATGAGAAGTTTCACATTTTGTCACAATGTTTTCATACGTTATCTGCTGTAGAGGCGTCGACAGCGTCTGTATGTGTTAAAATTACACAATAGATTCCCGGCATTCCAAACACTTTAACACTACTATTAATGGCTTCCATCATACGCGCTATTAGATGCGGGAAGATATATTGTACTGTGTCAGGGTAAATAAAATAGTTAGTATTGGTAACTTAACAATGAAATACCATAACTGAAATACAGTTGAAAGTCATCTACAGGAAGTCTGGGTAAAGGGTTGACATGTCTTGTAATAAACAGCCACTTACTCTTAATCCGTATATAAGAATGGTACACCGTTAATTACTCCTATTCTATATCTCAAAAACAGGACACATTATGTCAGCGAGTGGTTGAATTGATTTATGACTTTATGATACATGGATGCTTCATAAAAGCCGACAGCATGTGTGATTAACCGTTAACAAATAATGAACACAAAACAGATTTTCGACAAGTGTTTAACACCTACTGATTGAAAGTAAATGTTAACGTTCACGTATTTTGATCTAATTAATCGCGTCTGGCTTACTGAATGGGAAATACCTCTTGATTTAAAACAATTTACTCCAATTGTGTGGTGTTTTGTATGGAATTGAAAAATGAGACGCGCGCAAATATATCATACATGCATACGTACACTTATAAATAAATGCAGGATTAAATGTTAAAAAAGAAGGTTGTTAAACTGACTAATAAAATAATCGGGAACACGCATCAAAACTAATATATATCGAGTCAGAATAACTTACTCGAAAATATAAGCAAATCAAATCCCAGCTGTCAATCATCGTGACGTCATGAATCCTTATCAGGTAGATACGTTTTCATTTATGTCGTTTTACAAGCGATGGTTGGAATGAATGTAAATGTTTAAAAACGGAACTGATGGTTGTTTATATATAAACTACTGTTACATCTCTGACACGACGTATGGAGACCCGTTTTTATTTTTTCACAAATTTAACATTTTCTGTATTATTAGGTAATTAGTTCTTCTTGGAATGTCAATCTGGGATTTGTTTCATGGTTTCGAGAAGTTCGGATGTGAATAAGTGCCTGATTGCCTGGCAACCCATAGTATACTCATCCGAAAAGCATTCGAGGGAAAATAGGTTTTTCTTTCGTTAACGCAAATTTTAAACTGATATTTCATTATTACTTTAAGGTTTCAAGAATAACATTGTTTCTGTTTCTTGTTTGTTAAATTTATTTTAAACGTTAATATCAAATATTTGAATTATTTCACCGCAGTAGCCGCATATTCAAATGGGACGATAGCAATTAACGCTACAACAGCATTGGCCACATATCTAAGTACAACATCATCAACCACAGATCAAGAAATAAAAGGATCGACTACAACATCAAGTACAACTTCCTCGACCACTAACGCAGGTACAATATCATCAACAACAGTAATAATATGCTATGTATATCAAAAGTAAAGTAAAGTCCAACTAAGTAAAATAAAATCTTGAAGAATATATGATCGAATAGAATATTTCGCGCCAAACAAAAAGTCAATATAAGTACTCGCAAGGATATAATCACGTCGTGTGTATCGGTGTCAGAAATAAAACTACCGGTAGTATTTGAAGTTATGCCGGGAAACGCCATGATTTAATGGGACTACCGTTGCAAGCAGTATAAACGACGTTACAATCAAACTGTTATTATGTATGAAGCTAAATTAGTACATATACTGTTTTCAACAAAGAATGAATATTTGTGTAAAGATTGCAAACTGATGAGCTAATTATATTTTCTTGTAAATGTTGAAAGGAACATTTTGTTTATAGTTTTAAAACATGCTGAACGTTTCCAAAGACATCTTGAGACAACCAAGCGTATCCAAAACGAAACGTACTTAACGTTTTTTCATTCTTCGTTGTCCAATTGCCTCTTCCAATTTCATCATGTGTTTTTAGCATTAAATAGCATTGCTTTTGATATCGAATATTAAGCAGGTTTACAAGTTTACTTCAGTATTCTCTAACTTTTGTTTTATAAAATACACATAAATATAGTCTTCCACTATCTGATAAAGTCATGATGGACTTTATTAGAAAGTCCAGGTGTCAAGTTGTTTTAAATAAATATTTCTTTACATTTTTTCGTCATTTTAATGTGTTTAAGTGAAATAACTCTTTCGACATTAATACATTTATGTAAAGAGTTGTCTCTCTTCGCCTAGCGAACTTGAGTTTCGAATATAAAGGAAAGGGATCAGAGTCATCGCGAGTAGCAACCTTTGTTGCACTGTGCGACCGATATATTTGTTGCGGTTAACGTAGAAGTTGACGTACACAAATAAAATATTTTCAACAATGTGATAAGTAATAAACGAATATCATTAATGTACTATCTCTAAAGAGACTGAATATGCAATTCAAACATGCAGCAATCAAGTCGGTGCCCTTTCAGAACAAAACCTTATGTTTTCGGATAACAGATTCTTAAACCGACTTTGATTGCGTATTTCTCAAACAGGATACGAGCCGCCCACGAACTCTCAATAAAGAAAGAAGGAAACGTGTTCCCGTAGCTATGCTCTGACTATTCCTCGAAATACAGAATAACGGAGATCTTACATGCATGCATAGCTTTTTTCTAATTTACATGTTTTCAAAATTAGCTTAGTCATTTCACGGTGATAGTCTGATTCACGTGATATGTCCTTATACACAATATACAACTTGTTCATGTATTATAGAACTTTTCATTTCCAAATTTGAACTTAAAGTTAATTAAAGTTAACCGTCTCGTGGTCTGCGTAGAACTGATTATTCTTATCACAAATAGCCTCCAATCACGTGACACAGCTGGTTATACCAGTTTTGTAGAGTTTACAGTGTATTCAAAATATCACCAGATGGTCATAGACGCATTTGGTAATTAAAGCATACAACAGTGAAACATACGAAATAATACAACAACATAATGGTATATACAATGCATAACATATACACGCTTGTTTAGATGTACCTAAATACATACATATAAACATGTTTTTTTATGCAGGCAAGACCCAAGATGCAAACTGAATTTAAATATAATGACATATACAAGCTAATATTAAAACATCAACCGTGATGATAAGACACTTTATATGTCACAATGTAGTTATGTGTGAAGTAAGAGTGTAAGCTATTGTAATTTTGATTAAATATCCTTGATAATTTGGTATCAAACTAAAAGTATATAATGGTAATTTTGCATGATAAGCATTGCATCAAAGGGGTCGTAATGCATACATCTGAATAAATATAAATATTAACTGGCTTATAAAGTGTGTCTAGTACCAGAGATATATAAACACATGTTTATCGTTCCAGCTCTTATTTATATTCCCCATCAATTCATAAATGCGTCAATTGGTACGTCGGGAAGATCCATTATCTCGCTAAGACACAATAGTTCATGTATATTTTCATTATTTTCGTTCTTTAACGTCTCCTTTTTATCATTCATTGCATGTGCGGACTCAGTTATATCATCCATTTTGGTAATAAGCGATAACATATCTGATTTCATGTCGGTTTTAAAATAAGTGATTTTCATTTTCATTGCATGTTTCATTTCCTGTAAAAAAAATCACAACTTCATGTTGTTCAGTTTGCTCAGCAGGCGTTCGTGTAGTAGCACATGAGGAAGGACTACTACCTTGGGTAGCACACGCGTACACTATATATTTACTTTTTCTATTTATTTTTGCTTTTCCACTTTTGGATGTTCTTTGTTCATTTCCATGTCCCCACCCGGTAATATTGTCGTTGACAGCAGAAGAATAACGGCAGTGTGGTACTTACAGGCTGTACCTATACAATCTTAGTGGATGTACCCAGGCAACACTTGGTTGGCATCAAGTATAGATACAGATAGTTGTATTAATTGTACGGCGGGATATATAGAAGCTACTTTCCACACCGGTTACATGCTTACGTAAGACCGACAATGTATTCAACAATGTTTGCCAAACACACTGTTTTCACCAACATTAATTTACGATTGCTACTTCCTTGCTATTGACTTGAAGCTTCAATTCCGAGTGCCAGATCAAACTAATATTTCCAGGGGACGATTGGTTTCAGCCTTATATGTATATCTCAACATAAATATAGACTAACATCAGTATATAACCCTCATGCTACTATAATCGATAGCGAATGTTTAACTCACAACTTTCTAAAGAAAGAAATGATCCTTGCCAATTTTAACTTGAACTTCAATTTTTTCGGTGGTTCCATTCCAACATATAAGCAAAAACGAAATAATTTAAACCCTAAGCCCCCATCCCCCCTCCAACCCCCCCCCCCCCCCCCCCCCCAAGAAAAAGTGTTACGATAACGCTCCTTGTGGTGATACAGTTACTGGTGCCTGTGACCGATGTATGGCTTGATTTAAAGGAGTGACATGTTCGACAGGTAGGATAATTTGTTACCATGAACAGTGTAATTAATTATATTTTTACTTCAAAGCATGTAAACCGGGGACATTTGGACAGGATTGCAGCTCCATGTGTGGAAAGTGTTACGATAACGCTCCTTGTGATACAGTTAGTGGTGCATGTGACCAATGTATGGCTGGATTTAAAGGAGTTACATGTTCAACAGGTAGGATCATTTGTTTCTATGAAAATTGCTACCGCTTGCTATTAGACATGTCTAGTTCATTAATGCAAGTCGATTTCCAAAGAGGATAAATGACTCGTAAAGCACCAGTGTTTGTGTCGTACGTTACGCTAAGTAAACGTCTAGTACGTTCAATGTAATACGTGGCGTACACCAGGGAGGGGTTATGTCTACTTTCCTTTACCTAGTTTACATCAATACAGTAACCTATGCACTAACGTCATTTCCATACCTGTTAGTAACCCATCATTCGCTGACGACATATCTCTGTTGGTCATTTCCCCACCTACAGTTACAGAAAATGGTTGATATTGTGTACCGGTATTGCAAAACATGGAGAGTTGAGATAAACGTAAGCAAATCCAACGTTATCGTTTTTAGTAAGAAAGGTAATGACTCCAGCGCATATATAATGTATGGAGAACAGATTCTAACGCAGGTGAAAACAATTGTCCATTTGGGTATAACCCATGATTCCAGGATCAAATTATCCGTCCGTATAGAAGAACGTATACAAAAAGCCCGCAACGCTCTATTTGCAATAGTTGGTCAGGGTCTTCATCCACAAGGTGTTAACCCACTGGTTTCCGCCAATCTGTACTCCAAGATAGTCCGTCAAACACTTTTGTATAGATCAGAGCTTTGGACTAATTTATCAAAAACAGAACACAATAGCTTAACGAGTATTCAGCATTTCGTTGCAAAGAAGAACCAAGGACTTTCAGTTCGAACGCGATCGGACATAGCTGAGTCAATGACTGGGCTTTACAGGATAGACAGCGAAATCGAAAAGCGGAAATTAATGTTCCTACATGAATTGCTTTGTCTACCTGTACATTGCATTACAAAATAAATATGTGTTAGTAAATATTTAATGTACCTAAATGACCAACGCTCTGTCAAGCTTTGGTTCATCCCGGATATTTGCCGTATAATAGCAAAATACAACTTACATTTTATATTGAACAATTATTTCCGGGATAGTTTACTGCCCACTAAATCAGCATGGAAGAATACAGTTCGCCAAGAGAATTGGTATGCGGGAGTATTTCTTATGGGTACAACGCCTCACCATGAATCAAGAGTACATGTGTTTTCAAGTGTTACAGCCAGGGATCGAACCCAGCATCGTCTACAAAGTTTAAAAGTTGAGTGCATTTAGATCAAATATGACAACTATTGTCAAACTATGGTCAAGGCCCATTACACTTACACATTTTACCTGCAGTAAATGTGGCATGCTATCTATTTGATATTCAATTTGTTAACGAGCTTAATGCTCTAGACCATTTTGAGTGAGTGGGTACTCCGCATCATGGGCGCACCACTACCACCAGTCGTCAATTCGAGTATCAATATAATGTTTCTACAGCTCACGTTCACTTTTGTGAGTCGCTTTGTCCAGTTGTTTTCGACAATTTAACTGTGTCAGAGTTCTGAACGACAACCAGTATTGTTTAACATCAGGCTTAAACGCACTATGTTTGAGATTGATGTTAAGTATTGATAGTTCAATACTAATGTAAATTTGTATCGAACTTGTATATATAACCCTAGTAGTCAGTAATTGTCTTTTCTTGTTTGAGTGTATGTTAATATATTTTCTTCTATTGAAATTGTATAATTTATTTGTGTAGTATGAAATTTATCCTACGATATCTCCAAACATGGAGGCAATACACAATTATATTGTATTGTGTATTTTAGTGTGGAAAACAGCATTGCTTTTTATTATTTCCGTGGTGTTATGGTAAAGCGTTTGCCTTGGCAGTAGGGTCGAGAGTTTGATCCCTTATCGAGTCAAATTGTAATTTCAAACAGTGTATAAATGGCTGCATGTCGTCCGTGTTACATAATATCTCCTTGGAAGACTTGACACATCAGCTTGTCTACGATGGGTACATACTTATACCGCCTTGTCAGACTGTACTGGACGGTGTTTGAAAGTGACAACGTATTGCAGCAGTCCATGTATGTGTTTATAACAGTAGGCTGTCGGATATTCGGCGATTTGCGACACCATCGCTTTGTTGAAAATAGTAAGACAGACGTTATTCTCAAATAGTAAAGATTGGATTCGCTGTATTTCACCAAATCGCAGAATTTCGGTAAAATGCTGATTGAATAAAAGGGCCAAGATGACCCTAAATCGTTCACCAGAATATTTTTAAAGTGTTAACCTAAACCAGTCTGTAAAACCAGTGATCCCCAGATTCCCAGGGCTATAATTAGAACAATCTTGGTATATGTCAACAAGATGAAGCTACATACCAAATATCAAAAGCCTGGACATTCTACATTCAGAAAAGATTTTTAAAGTTTCTCTCTATACGAGTCTTCGTAAAACAAGTCACCCCCGGGATGGAGCCATTGTTGACCCCATGGCTTTAATTTGAATAAGGTTCGTAGAGATTTAATAGATGAGGCTACATACCAAATATCAAAGGCCTGTGCCTAATCCTTTTAGACAAGAATATTGTTATAGTTTTTTCGGTATTCCTATATGAGTCTCCGGGGAGGAGTCATTGTTGACCCCAGGGCTATAATTTGATAACTCCTGGTAGAGATTTACTAGATGAAGCTACATATCAAATATAAAATGCCTGGGCCTTTCACTTAGACAAGGAGTTGTTTTAAAGAAAAAATCCCTATATGAGTCTATGTAAAACAAATGACTCCTGGGGAGGGGCTGTTTTTGACCGCTGGGCTATAATTTGAACAATCTTGATAGAAACTGACTAGATAAAGCTACATACCAAATATTGAAGGCATGGGTTTTCTACTTTCAAAAGATTTTTAAAGTTTGTTTTCCTATACAAGTCTATGTAAAACAAGAAACTCCCAGGATGGGGGCCATATTTCATCCCAGGGCTATCATTTGAACACGATTGGTGAAGGTCCGATAGATGAAGCTTCATATAAATTTCAAAAGCCTAGGTCTTCTCCTTTTAGACAAGAAGATTTTAAAGTCGTTTCCCTATATGAGTCTATGTAAAACAATTGACCACAGGGGTGGAGTCATTCTTGACCTAAGGGTTATAATTTGGACAATCTTGGTAGACGTTTACTAGATAAAGCTACATACCAAATATCAATGGCTTGGGCCTTCTACTTTTAGACAAGAAGTATTTTTAAGTCTTGTCCTTATACAAGTCTATGTAAAACAAGTGACCCCCGATGAGGGGACATTTTTTACCCCAAGGCTATAATTTGAAAAGTCTTTTAGATGATGCTACATACCAAATATCAAAGGCATGGGGCTTCTACTTTCAGACAAGAAGATGTTTTAGGTTTTGGTTAAATTCCCCTTTTTTGTTGACGTGGCAACCAGAGTTCTACATGGAATTTAAATTGTTGAACAATTTTGAAAGAGGGCCACCAAAGGGACATTCCTGTGAAGTTTGGTTGAAATTGGTTCCGCGGTTAAGTAAGGAGATGATGTTTAAAGCTAAAAGTTAACGACGGACGGACGACAGACGACGGACGAGTGATCAGAAGAGAGCACAAAACGTTTCTCAAAGGATGCATCAGGAATTGTTTTAATTAACGTTTTCTTTTTTAAATATGATGTGTATTAAATCGGGTTTTCCCAAAATGGAAATAGTTAACATAAACATACCTTCTGTTTTAACTCGGTTTATCTTAGATACTTCTTAAAACAAACCAAGCTAACAATGGTGACTCTGATAACATACACGAGCAGGTTATCTCAGTGTGCGTAGCTCTAGTTGCTACTGAACTGGAATTACCAATTTTTAAAAATTGAGGTTAAACGCATTTTTAAAAGGAAATCAGTCACATCGGGGCGGTCAGTTAAACTATTTCAGAATTTCGTGGGAATACATTGCATTGTTTGAATTAAACCGATTCGTTGATCTTAACAAACAGAATTTGTCGTTGTAACACAAGGCGACACTTATTTAAATGTCACTATAGATCTCGCGTGCGCGCTCTCTATCTGTCTGTCTCCTTCTCTCTGTCTGTCTATTTCTCTATATTACTTTCACTATGTATCTCTCTATATATATTTCTTTCTCTCTCTCTTTCTCCCTCTCTCTCTGTCTCTCTCTCTCTCTCGCTCTCTCTCTCTTTCTCTCTCTCTCTCACTCGGTCTCTCTCTCTCTCTATACATATATATATATATCTTTCTCTCAATCTCTCTCTCTCTAATTATATACATATATAACTTTACTTATCGGGATGAAAGTATACCATATGTTTTAGCCAGTGTATAAGTTATATGCGTATAGACTTTGATTTATGTATGATTTAGCCTGTAACAGTGGTACCTATGGGAGTAACTGCCGATTGACTTGTGGGCACTGCTATGGAGACCAACCTTGCAACACAGTAGATGGAACATGTGGCAGATGTGATCTGGGATATCTCGGGGACTTATGTGAAACAGGTAGGAAAATATTTAAAAATGCCATGAATATTTGTGTGTTAAAGAAAATATTCTTTTTTGGTACTGATATGTTAAAAATCAATAAATAACAATGTTAATGTTTTTTCGGGGTTTATACCGTGACTTAGTGTCAGGACTATTTACCTATTTTCTTATATAACACTTCTTTGCGAAATGATACACTTTTATGTTTCAGAGTGTATATCAGGCACTTACGGCCAAGATTGTTTAACCCAATGCGGATTATGTTTGAAATACGAAACATGCAACCACGTAACTGGTCTTTGTTCGAAGGGTTGCGCTGCAGGTCGTCAAGGAGACACATGTAAACAAGGTAGGCATTTTTTAAATTGACCAATTCATGTTATAGTCTAGTTCTTGTGAATATTTTGTTTGTACAGCTTCTTACTCATGGCTTGATCTGATATACTTTAAATTACATGTACAGCATGCGGAAACTACACGTTTGGTGTTAATTGTAGACAGCAATGCCACTGTGTCGATGGCAAACCCTGTGATTCGATTAATGGAGATTGTGAAGATGCCTTATGTGCAGAAGGATTCTTTAGTGTTGGCTGCCAACAAATTAATGGTAGGCAATAACACTTTTAAAATAATGAACGAAAAGAGGAATTATGTTTATGTGAAAGATCTTTGTATGTATGGCTATACTTATGATCAGACAAAATGCGAACAGAAAATAGTATCTGTATTGTATTAGCTTAAATATCTTTATTAATATCATAAATATAATTATTAAGTTTTATTATTAAAAATCATATATAAAACGACCAACAGAATTGCGACGATTTAGAAAGTGCACTTTTCTAGAAGGACATAACTCGTTCGGAAAGATTTGAAATTATTGTCAAATGTTATATTGATTTAAACTTATTCAATAGACTTTCACATTATGCCAATTACATATAATATCAACTTCTTACTTTAAACAGGGTATTTACATACCTCGTGATGCTAAGCTTCGAATAAACTAACATGCCCATTTGTTTTGCGCATAATAAGAATCATTCGAAAAGAGCAATCCAGTATCACAAGACAAAAATGTAAATCAGCTATATATGCTTTCACTTTCGTAGCAGGTCACGAAGAAAGCGATGGAAATAACCAAGGTATGATTATTGGAGTTGTGGCTGGTGTGTCGTGCATCATCATTGTACTTGTAGTAGCTGGTGTTTGTTTTCTCAAGAGAAGGTAAATATCGTTTTGATAGAGAAATATGTTATACTACAAACTAAAATAGGTATGCAAGCGTATGTATTACATGTTACCTTCAAGTTGGTTGAGTTTTGAATACTTGAAACATTAATCAATGTTACATACCTCTCTACTTCGATAAGTATGAACACAATTTTCGATATATTTATCCAGTGTACTTAATGATTAATTTACACTATAAGCGTTATAACTTAACAATGACTGGTACTATATTTTACGAGCTCAAGCGCATCAGCAGGATTTCTTTATCATTCATGTGTAACATTGTTTATGAGTTGTTTTGTAAAAGTATAAGAGGTGAACAATTGTAATTGTGAAAGGACTGTAACTCAACTTAAACAAGGCTAATGGTCAAGGATTGTAATGGCTGGGTATTTTAATGTGTAGTTTAAAGTTATATATGTTTCATCCGTTGTCAAATAATTTAAATTCAGACCCTAAAACATGTGTTACGATAGAACGACGCTTTATCTCAGCACCACTATCTGGTATCATAAATCAAATACATAAGTGTGTACCGCTTGAGAGAGTTTATATACGTATTGTCAACGACTGCTAATACAATTGTTTTAATTAGAGAGTATACCCACAAGTATCCACGCTTGGACCCGAATGGATGTGTGCATAGGCTTATCTTCAATCTTCATCTTAACATGTCACTTATCAGATCTGATGGCCGTCTAGGGAAGTTCTTTTAATTTCTTTTATAGAAAACGTGATGAAAAATCTTCCGAAATAGTAACAAAACCGGCTGAGGAACACCACTATGAGGATCTTCACATAAATCTAAGTCAATTGTAGATACTGTATCTTGTTGCTTCTTCAAGTTCAAAGATAAGCAAAACTTTGAAAACAATTAGTTCTATTTCTAATCATAGTTTTAGTACCATGCATTACATAGACAAAATAACGCAATCTTGGATTACATTTAACTCATTATGGCATGTTTTCAATTCAACATCACTATCGACACCATCGAGTTGCGTGATATAGTTTGGAAACGACATGCATAGGATACGAAGAAATCGTAAAATGGCGTGAGCTTCGACGATAATTTAAAATCAGTTGTACCTTTAGGCTTAAATGGGAACGTACGCAAAATTGTCCGTTATTTTGTACTTACCGCGCACAAACAATTCCACGAAAACGTCCCTCATTGCATCGCCAAAGTGGTCACCATGACGTGACGAAATTACGTTTAAAGTGACAACCCACTTTGTCCAACTATTTGCCAATGTTTTGTCATCGATAGAACAAGAATCGTGAAACGCAGACGTCAAGATTCCACACCGATGTTTCAAGTTTTTGATAAATAAATCTGTAATAGTACCAGAATATTCAAGATGCGATCTTTATAAATGTTTTTCTTAAACTAAGCAGCTGACGAAGTCTAGGGTTGAGCTTTCAGCGGTTGTGTGCACTAGTTGCTATGCAACATGAGACGAGAACAAACGATCAAGAACGGTTTTAATAAACGGCCAATACAGTTCGTGTTTTCTTATTTCAAATGTACACATTTTTAGCATTTGAACAAATGTAAACATATTATATGCACATCTCATATTGAGCCCAGGACATCTGAGCGTCCTAAAACATTTATTTTAAGTAAGTGTCAAATGTATCCTCAATTTTATTCATAACACACGTTAATGTTTAGTCTGTATTTATATGTATTTTGCACCTTGTGTTCAAGCACAAGTACCAGTTCAACTTGTATTCGTTCCTTTTTTTCTCGCAGCAGTACTCCAGACAGCGTTCTCACCAGGCATATGGCTAGCATTCAACACACTAAAAGCATGATCAGAATCGAGCTCAAAATCCCTTAAATGATTGCTCTCGCCGTTGCCGACTGAAGCATTTTGGCTCTCGGTTACATAAACATGTTTTACACAAGTGTTCCCCATTCTTTATACAGCCCCACTTTTAGGGGTATGGTTTAGATAATATGGTTAATAGTGTTCGAAGTAACACTTGTGATATCATCCAATAGATCGGTTACATATTGTGAAAACTTGGTGAGCTGGTGGATAAATGGGCAGACAGGCAGATTGACAAATAAACACAATGAGAGAGCTTCCTAAATGAGCAAAATGCTTTCTGCTCAATTCGGTTTATATTTATATTTGATATGAAGTGTTATAAAATGTACATGTAAATTAGAATAAACATAAAATATTGTTTATACCAAATCGACAGCAGATCAGTGGTTCATGGTCGCCAATACAGGTTACGTAAACGTTATAGTACAGTGTAGTTGCTTGGTTGGTGTTTTATGCCGCTTTCATCATTTTTTTTAGTTACGTCATTGCGTTTCCACGGTAAGTTACCAGTAATCCTGGTCGATTTATACTGATACCAGCGAGTCAGTCTATATCCTTCCGTCCACATGCTGAGCATCTAAGAAGGAAAACCAATTACTATCATTTCTACATTATTTGGTAAGACAAGGACGGGGATCGAACCTACGAGGTCCAGCACCCGAGACGGACACTCTAGCAATATATCTCCAAGGCAATCTGTATAGAATAATTAGTCCATGAGTTTTGTTGGATTACATAGTACGATAATGTTTACTGGTATGTTTTCATAGGTTAACATAACCGCTACACATTAAGGTTGACTCATACCTTTAAAATAACGTCTTTTTTTCTTTGTCGAATTTTTTAATAAATTTGAAATAACTTTATTACTGATAAAATATTCTAACGACATTTTTTTCATTTTAACTCGTATTATATTATTTCATGACAGTTCTATGCATTTGATATCCTCACGCATGTGATTAAATTATCTATAGTTTGCTGTTTTCTTAAACCACACTATCATTGTTGCAACAACGTTCGTTTTGACGTCAAAAACGACGTTATTTCGAAGGTATGATTCCACCTTAACGTGTGTTGTTATACATTTTGAATCCCTACAAGTTCAAATATCAAGAATTGAATCAGGGCTAAACGCACTCGGTAAAGAGGTCAGAAACATGAAAGAAAACAGAGTAAAAGAGGAATGGGACTAAGCCTAATGGCAAAGCTTTAACACGAAAGCGACCCATGCCGAAGGGCAGATTGGACGTTTGGAGTTACAAAGGTAATAATGTATCGGTACAAATTGAAGGTCTCAGTAATGAAAGTTGTATCCTAGTCAATGGTCATTATGTGTGTACAGGATATATATAATGCCAACCATGGGTCGTGAACAGTTCAGGTCATCACGAGCAACCCATAATTATATCTTGACATTTTAAGTGCAAATGGATCTCAAATACAGCATCCCTCTGTCCCTGTCCCCTATTCCGATGTACTCGATACACAGTAGTCAAGAACGACACCATAACACAATGGGCCCATTTGTTAAATCTCGTGTCCTTCTAAGCCATGGCAACGGACGAAAATGCGTAGTTTTTATCTACAACGAGGTAGTTATGGCGAGTTAAACAAACACATATAAATCGTGAAAAGTTATGCCCCTATCAAGCCGAATGATCACTGCCCTGTTGGAACAGCCTTACCTTCGTCTTTCACTGTGTCGTCTCTACAGTGATTCAATTCAGAATTGTAAAATGAGAGTGATTTAATGATGGAACAGCGTACACATGTTACCTGCACGATTTGAATGACGGATGCTTCATGTATAACAAAACAACTAGTATCTGAAGTTGACCTTCATGAAAAGCTTTATAAACAACAGGTATCCTTTGACTTTCAGAATAATGATAAATACAACTGCACACATTGTATTCTCTCTCATGCTCTCTCTCTCTCTCTCTCTCTCTCTCTCTCTCTCTCTCTCTCTCTCTCTCTCTCTCTCTCTCTCTCTCTCTCTCTCTCTCTCTCTCTCTCTCTCTCTCTCTCTCTCTCTCTCTCTCTCTCTCTCTCTCTCTCTCTCTCTCTCTCTCTCTCTCTCTCTCTCTCTCTCTCTCTCTCTCTCTCTCTCTCTCTCTCTCTCTCTCTCTCTCTCTCTCTATATATATATATATCTTTCTCACTATATGTACGAGTATATATCGATCTCCCTCTATCTATATTCCTCTCTGTCCCTCGTTGTCTCTCTCTCTCTCTATCTCTGTCTCCCCCTCTCTCTGTATATGTATGTCTATTTTTCTCTTGCTCTATGTCTGACTCTCTGTATCTCTGTCTTTCTCTATATCGATCTGTCTCTCTCCATGTCTTTCGCTCTCTATGTTTATGTTGTACACCAAACATCTCCATTTATATTCAAAGGACACCATATTATTCCAGAGTTAAAATATAAAAGACAGTCGATGTCATACTGCTGTCGCACCATTGCCAGTTTCCCGCTAGAGAGCCATGCGCATCGACAAACGTTCAGTCCAAATTGACGGGCATGTAGTATTTCGTTGGAGCTAGCGATGGTCGTTCCATGTTCGACACACGCTTGCATTCCTTGGGAAAAAGTCAACGTCTCTTGTCCATACGGTCCTTCATCCAGAAAAACTGAATTATATAAATAAAGAGCACAGTGATTCTAGATGTTGTACATAATAATCTTACGAAATAGCGGCTTTGCATAAGCGGAATTTCAAATAGCATTGTCGAGATGTATCTCATCAGTAGTTTCATCGAAATGTTCTTTTTTGAACACTTCTTAAATACAAAAAAGCACCATATATATATATATATCATTAAGCCGTCCCGCGAGAAAACAAACATTATGGTCTCTGCGTAAAGCATCGACTCGGGTCAGCCAAAGCATACCGCCCCCATGGCTTACCCGGACAGACACTTTTCACCTCCTGTGGATTTTCTGTTTCAGGAATCATTACTTATACCTCTATCCCCCTGAGACGGAATGTGTCGGCCCCGTTCAGGCTGCACGGACTGCTCAGGCTGATCTGTGTCGATACATTACGCAGAGCCCATAATGTTGGTTTTCTCACGAGACGGCTCAATATAGGTTAATTGCATTCATAGATAATATGCATAAAAACAATCATCATGAAACTTTCTGAAATGACTCCACCTCGCCGATTTTGGCTGCCATTTTGGATGTGTGTTAAAAGCAAAAACACGGATTTGAAATCATCGTTGACTAGTCAAGTTGTATGAAACTGGGGTATAAAATATTCTATGTTTATTTATTAATATATTCCTTACTTCAATATAGACATCAACAATACGCGGTCCAAATATTTAGTGGTCATGCAACAAATAGGAAATGAACATTAGCATCATTTTGTCAGATGTTTTAACTGTATATTAATAGCCATAATAAGCTGTATATTTATCACGTTCAAGACATTTTACGTGGTTTCGTAAATAGGTAGAATCTATGGACATATAAGTGAAACGGGGAGGATAAGCCACATTTTTATTATAACAGAACAGAATACAACATTATTTATCTCAACAGAACAGAATACAACGTTATTTATCTCAAAACAATACACTGGTAAATCCCAGTTTACCGTTTATAAACAAATAATTAGTAAGCTTTACATATACATAAACCAAACGCATGTTTCATACCTGGGAGTGTTTCATAAGTGTACGATGACCAACTCGTTGATGGTGTTAAGTAAACATTCCTCATAGCTCCCATGTCATGTATTGTTTCTATCGTTCCCGCCAGAAGACATCGTTTACTGCCCGAATGCCAGGACACGGCTCTGCATTGCAATTGCGAGCAAACACCACAACACGCTGTGACGCTAGCAACATATTCTTCTCGTACAACATAGCCCCACTGTAAATAGTACCCATTTATTCTCCGGTATTTGCCAGGTAATGCACTAACCTTGGCAAACAGCACCACCATAACAAAATATACTATATTCATTATGTGCTGTATTGGCAGTGTTCTTGCCTTCGACTTTGTTTTAGTTGTGGCAGATTTGATGATCGGTTCCGAGCACTGATTATTATGTCACGTGCTGTATTCCAAGACATAGTGCCACGCCTCAATAGCTCATTATTTCTTGGGATAATTGATTTTAAATTGAGACTGAATATTTCACGAAGTTTTTTAATTCAATTATGACACAACTGTTCGTGCACTGAAATCTAAAATCAAATTTACTAAAACGTCCAGTGTCTCTAGCTAACTATCGTTATTAGACAAAACAAAAATGAATTATTACACGTGTTAATTACTTGGACGTATGAGCGGGCATTGGGAATCAATCTTTTTTAAATCAATCCTTTTAACAAAATTTAAAAAACCTAGATGTATCTCGTCGATAAATGAATAGGATCGGCCATACACATGAAGGGCAGGCAGGTTACATGAAGCACCGGTATAGTATTTGGCCTAAAGTCCCTTCGATTCTATATTGGTCAAGGCGTATGTGACCTTGGGGAGAAGGTTTTTTTTCATAGTGGTTGCCTTCACACAGGGGAATCCAATAATGGAGTGAGCCAATGACTTTGTTGATGTAGAATAACAACACATCACAGACCAGACTGTGTTAATGTAAATATGTAAGTTTATTCATATAACCAGAAGGTCAAAGACCTATGTGACAACGTTACAATAACAACCAACATGAC
>JASEVX010000364.1:152500-164094 GCA_031761405.1 Serripes groenlandicus
ACAGCAATTTTTGCACGCCGACCTTGAATATCGAGCTAGGCCATCGGAGTTCGAATTTATATAGAAATCTGAACGCGGACCTGGAACACCGAGCTCGGCCATCGGTGTTCGGAATATATAGTTCAGATTACTATATAAATTCGACACCGGATGGCCGAGCTCGGTGTTCTAGGTCGGCGCTCCAGAATTCTATATAAATTCGAACTCCGATGGCCTAGCCTCGATATTCCAAGTCGGCGTGCAAAATTGCTGTATAAATTCGAACACCGATGGCCGAGCTCGATATTCCCAGGTCGGCTTAAAATTGCTACAAAAATTGAATTCCCGATGGCCAAGCTCTGTGTACCAGGTCGAGCGTTCTGAATTGCTATATAAATCGAATTCCGATGGGCCGAGCTCGATATTCCAGTTCGGCGTTCAGATTACTTTATAAATTCGAACTCCGATGGCCGAGCTCGATATTCAAAGTCGCGTTCAAATTGCTATATAAATTCGAACACCGATGGCCGAGCTCGATATTCAGGTCGGTGTCCAAATTGCTAATAAATCGAATTCCGATGCAGAGCTCGATATTCAAGGTCGGCGTTCAAATTGCTATATAAATTCGAATTCCGATGGACGAGCCTGCGGTGTACCAGTTCGGCATTCAAATTGCTATATAGATTCGAATTCGATGGCCGAGCTCGATATTCCAGTTCGGGCGTTCAGATACTATATAAATTCGAATTCCGTGGCCGAGCTCGATATTCCAAGTCGGCGTTCAATTGCTATATAAATTCGAACCCGATGGCCGAGCTCGATAATTCCAAGTCGGGCGTTCAAATTGCTATCAATTCGAACCACCGAGGGCCGAGCTCGATATCAGGTCGTGTTCAAATTGCTATATAATTTCGAATTCCGATAGGGCAGAGCTCGATATTCAAGGTCGGCGTTAATTGCTATTAAATTCGATTTCGATGGCCGAGCTCTGTGAACCAGGTCGGCGTTCAAATTGTTAATAAATTCGAATTCCGTTGGCCGAGCTCGATATTCAGGTCGGCGTTCAGAATACTATATAAATTCGAATTCCGATGGCCGAGCTTGAATTCCAAGTCGGCGTTCAAATTGCTTATTAATTCGAACTCTGATGCCGAGCTCGATATTCCAAGTCGGCGTTCAAATGTTATATAAATTCGAACACCGATAGGCCGAGCTCGATATTCCAGGTTGGCGTATCAAATGCTATATAAATTCGAACACCGTTGCCGGAGCTCGATATTCCAGGTCGGCGTTCAAATTGCTATATAAATTCGAATTCCGATGTCCGAGCTCGGTGTACAGGTCGGTGATAATATTACTTAATGTATCCGAACACTCCGGATGGCCGAGCTAGGTGTACCAGTCGGTGACCAGATTAATATATAAATTCGATTCGATGCCGAGCTCGATATTCCAAGTCTGCGTTCAAATTGCTATTAAATCGAATTCGATGGTCGAGCCTCGGTGTTCCAGTCGCGTTCAAATTGCTATTATAATTCGACACCGATGGCCGAGCTCGGTGTACTAGGTCGGTGATCAGATTACTATATAAATTCGAATTCGATGCCGAGCTCGGTGTACCAGGTCGGCATTCAAATTGCTATATAAATTCGAACACCGCTGGCCTACAAACTCGGTGTACAGGTCGGTGATCAGATTACTATATAAATTCGGATTCCGAAAGCCGAGCTCGATATTCCAAGTCGACGTTCAAAGTGTCTAAATCGAGCTCCTAGCCGAGCTCGTGTTCCGGGTTGGTGTTCAAATGCTATATATATTAGAATTTCGACGGCCGAGCTCGGTGTTCCAGATCGGCCGTTCAAATTGCTATATAAATTCGAACACCGATGGCCGATCTCAGGTGTACCAGGTCGGTGATCAGATTACATATAATTATAATTCCGATGGCCGATCTCGGTGTTCCAGGTCGGTGTTCAGCTTACTATATAAATTCGAATTCCGATGGCCGAGATCGATATTCCGATCGGCGTCAAATTGCTATATAATTCGAACACCGATGGCCGAGCTCGGTGTTTCCAGGTCCGGCGTTCAGATTAATATATAAATTAGAATCGATGTCCGAGCTCGATATTTAGGTCGGCGTTCAAATTGCTATATAATTCGACCCGATTGCAGAGCTCGGTGTAACCAGGTCGGCGTTTTTTTTTTGTCACCGATGGCCGATGACCGAACACAGAGCATTAACCATCGAACAAAAGTCATTCCGACCATCAAAACTTTTACCCGTATAAACACAGTTTTACGCATTTTCAACGAGATTTTTGAAAACATTGAGCAAAAGGAGGAATGCTTAATAAGAGCAATTTGACCTTTTACAAAGTCTTTTCAACTCTTTTCAGTATTACCACTAATATTAATAATATAACTGTTCTCTGCAGTGTTGGTGTATGTGGGAAAGAGCTAAGGACACATAAATGAATTGTACTGCAAAGGAGAAAAAAGTGATATATGACGGCATGGTATATACAACATTTTAATCTTCGCCGCTAGCGTTCGGGACCAATGGTTCTTTTTATTCATTTGCTAAAGATGTGATTGCTGAAAGACGTTAACTTCACGGTTACTTCATTAGAACACATGATGTATGTGGTACGAAAACAAACATTAGCGTACGGAGCCCCAATAACCTAAGACGGTTGCCACGAGGGCTAGATTATTTCCGTATAATAAAGGACGTTACTGACGGTTAATTCATTAGTACACATGATGTGACGAAAACAAACTTTAGATTACGAGCCCCAATAACTAGACCGGTGCCACGAGGGCTATCATTATATCGTTTGCTAAAAGACGTACATTGACGGTAATTCATTAGTACACGTGATGTATTTTGTACAAAACAAACTTAAAGTTTGAGCCCCATTATAACTATGACGGTTGCCACGAGGGCTAGCATATTTCGTATGATAAAAGACGTTAACTTGACGTTTAATCATTAGACACGTGATGTCTTTTGTACGAAAACAAACTTTAGATGTGCGGATGCCCCAATAACTAAGGACGGTTGCGACGAGGGCTCGCATTATTTCGTATGATAAAGGACGTTAACTTACGGTTTCTTAATTAGTACTCATGATGTCTTTGTACGAAAACAAACTTTAGAGTACTATCCCCAATAACTAAGACGGTTGCCACGAGGACTAGCATTATTCGTATGATAAGGACGTTAACTTGAAGTTAATTCATTTAGTACACGTGATGTCTTTTGACGAAAACAAACTTTAGAGGTACGAGCCCAAATAACTAAGACGTTTGGCCACGAGGACTAGCATATTTCGTATGCTAAAGGACGTTAACATGACGGTTACTTCATTAGTACTCATGATGTCTTTTTTACGAAAACAAAAGCTTAGAGTACGAGCCTCATAACTAAGACGGTCGCCACGAGGGCTAGGCATTATTTCGTATGATAAATTACGTTACTTGACGTTTAATCATTAGTAACGTGATGTCTTTTGTACGAAAACAAAACTTTAGAGTACGAGCCCTCAATAACTAAGACGGTCGCCACGAGGGATAGGCATTATTTCGAATGCTAAAGGACGTTAACTGACGGTTACTTTCATTAGTACTCATGATGATTTTGTACGAAAACAAACTTAGAGTACGAGCCCAATAACTAAGACGGTTGCCACGAGGGGCTAGCATTATTTCGTATGCTAAAGAGACGTTACTTGACGGTCACTTCATTAGTACACGTGATGTATTTTGTTCGAAAACAAACTTTAGAATACGAACCCCAATAACTATGGACGGTTGCCACGAGTACTAGGCATTATTCGTATCGCTAAAGGACGTTAACGTCACGGTTACTTATAAGAACACATGATGTATTTTTGTACGAAAACAAACTTAAGTAGTACGAGCACCAATAAACTAAGACGGTGGCCACGAGGGCTAGCATTATCGTATGCTAAGGAAGTTAACCTGTCGGTTACTTCATTAGTACACATGATGTATTTTGTAAGAAAACAACTTTAGAGGTCGAGCCCCAATAGCTAAGTCGGTTGCCACGAGGGCTAGCATCCAAGGGATCGTGGTTTCGATCTTGGACATTGATTATCTCCGCGTAATTGACAAACGGACAATGTGACAGCGCCATTCTCTTCCACCGAAGGTCTAAATATTATGTGTGGAAGATGCCAGTTACTTGTGAAGAATGTTGCCGTGAAGATAGATCCTGAACAAATCAAGAAAAGCGTGTTATTGGATTAGCCGTCGTGATATACTCAAACTACTGTTGAAAACTACTATAATTGCAATAAATCATGACCCTTGTTCAAGTGTTTATCTGATTTGTAATCATGAATTCATGTTCGAACCTGCTTTATTCGTATCAGAGAACCGCCATCCACTTGGACACGTTACAACCGATGATTTAGAGGTTCAAACCCAACCTCAACGCATGGTTAATATAAATGGGACAATTCTCTTTGGAGGTGGGGGGTGGGGATTGATGGGGGGAGTTGTTTAGAAAGGTGGGGGGGGGGGGGGTAAATTGGGGGCAGGGGTTGTCTTTGGGATGGGTTTGTCTGATAAACATATCGCTGATTTAATGTAATTTATTTTGAATATTCTTTTTTCTGTTAGAGAAGATTCAGATACGGATGTGCCAGATAAAGACATCAGAGATTGTTCGCCATTGACCATTCCAAGACAAAGGACGTTTTTGACGCGTCCGCAGCAGACGACATTTGAAACAGTGTGACAATACCTAGAGTTGCTCAGAAGAGGTTTCTCATTTTGCACACAATAGTTTAGACTGTTAACTGATGCAGAAATCCTTGAACCACGGCTATGTAATTTAAAAATGGCCCGACAAAACAGGTATCATGTAGGCAATATGATCAAAACAGACTCTCAGGTTAAATTCTCCAAAGGTTGGTTTGACTGTGACGTGATCTATTAATTTTCGAAATATTAAGAGCATATAACATGTATAGATGTTTTTATACAAAAGACGTGTTAATAACTATGGACAACATGCAACATGATTTATAAGTTCTTTTTTTTTTTATCGCGGAGAACGTTTACATCAAAGTTGAGGAATACTTATGAGAAACACAAACGTATCATTTTACGTATCATTATATATAGTATTGCACCACACTCGTGTGGAAACATTAGTACCTATATCAAATTTCATAAACGATGGTCGCATATGAGTGTATGTAACTTATGAAACACACGGGAGAAAAAGATGGCTCGGGAATTATTCCGACGAACAACTATTTCAGACTGTTAAATATAAGATGTTGTGTTAACCAGGTCGAGAGTAAGTTTTACATTACTGGGTTAGACATGCACCAATATTAGCGTGCTGTCCGTTGGACATGTTGTAGCCAGCAACATGTAAAGCCTTTACCTTTTTTCTGACCAACCAGACTACATTTCAAACTCCGAATTAGTAACTAACCTTAATGTTTGTGTCGATTCACAACAAAAGTGTGTCCGTATTGTATATTTACATATTTACTTTATATCTGATATCGATTATAAGGTAGAGGGAACACCTATAGTTGCCATCGTAGTAAATGTCTGAAGTACCATTTGACTATAGTACACAGTTCCAGACTAGTCTAGAGTCAGTAGTTTTTATTGTAATATATATAGTGATAGATAATCCCGCTTGACGAAACAAAGATCTGCGACAAAAGATCTAAGGACATTATGTGCGATCAGTCTAATATGCCTCTACGCCTTCGCCATCAAAGCATTCAAGAATCATCTGCAACGCAGTGTTATTTTGGTCCTTAGTTAGAAGGAAAAACAGATATATATTTACTTTTCATTGCACTTATTACGAACGTCTGTTTTGCACAGAACCACCGCTTATTCAACTTCTTTGAAGATGTACCGTATATATTGTTCATCACAGTTTTTAATTGTTGCACTGTTAGTGCGTCCACGCAGAATTAATTCCTTTTCATCAAATGTTAGGTTTATGTAAAATCCATTGGGAACGGAATAAAGTTATTCCTGCAGTAATACATGACACGTTTACTTGCGAGTTTAGATCACAGACCAGACCCGTACACATTCCTCGCGTTTTTCTTCGAAATATTTTCCTCCCGGAAAGAAATACCTTTTCCGTAAAAGCAACCTGAACTTGAAAGGTGCTTCCGTAACAGGCGCCGGTGTTTGGCTAGGAGTCGTCGTTGTTTGCTTGGTCGAATCCGAACGGGTGGTACCGGTTTGATGGATCCGGTTTAGGGCAGTTGGTGTTGCTCCAGTGTTTGGTATGGCCATCCAAATCGCAATATGCCCCGTAGCATTGTTACCCCTTCTACCGGCTATTGATGATGGCTCCAGCCGGTACCATTTTGATTCGTAAAAGCATTGATTGTGACATCGGTGGTACGTGTGGAGGAGGCCAAGGGTCCGGTGTTTTGGTGTGTTATCTGGGGTGTGCGACTGTTGCTTGTTGCCGGATGTGTTGAAGGGTGCTGGTTTGTATAGTTCGGCAACATACTCGGTCAGTGGTCAGCAAATAGTGTAACACTGGTAGCCACCTGGAAAATAAAACACAATACAACAATATATAACCATTTTACTGTTGAACCGATTTTGTTAAGCATGTGTCACAAGTATATAATCAGGCCAGTCGGTGCATCGCGCTGTCCTGACCTGGCCCTATCTGTGGCTGCTAAAACTAACAACGTTATCTTGATATATGTAGATTGGCTTTGCACTATTAAAATGCAGAGTCATTTCAAGAATTCAGAATTGCAATTGTTAATTTGTGAGGGACTCAAAATGGAAGTAAAATGTTTTTTATTCAACTTATTATTTCTTATTTAGTTAAGCCCTGTTTTCATCAGTACTTTAGTTAAATTACGTCCGGTCAGTTAGCTTACGTGTGGTCACTTGTTTCATCGCATCTGTACACCACACAAATGTTTCCCTTGTACTGGCTACCTTTTCGCGTATACTAAGTGGCATGTTAGTAGATGCGCAATCACATTTATTTTTGTCATAAAAAATAATTACGATTGCCGAGGTCGGACTCGAACTCAAGACATGTCAGTGATAACTTTGTCGTTACCGATTGAGAGTTTGTTAGTGTGGTTAAATTTGGGTTTTGCGGCTCGTGTTTAACATTATTTAGTTATATCACGCGACAGTTCCATACTCATGATTCCTGGGGGAACGAACCAGTACTAGGCTAAGAAATGTGCCTTGACCAGAAGCAAGCCAACCATGAAACCACAGCGCCGCAACAGGTGATCGAACTCGGACGCCCGGTACCCATTCCCGACGCTAACAACAAGGTACGGCGGATTCTTGTAACCGAAAGAGCTATGGAGCTTTAAGCTCTTTATTATATAATCAATTAACCGAATATTGAGTTTCACTAGGGACCCCATAATTTATGATTTGGAGGTCAAACGATTTGTTTTTTTAAAATGCTAAACAATATTTGTCAACAGGATAGATAAAGATTAGCATGCACTAACATTGCGTTTGTTATTGAATTTCACGTTCGTTTCCTACGTAATTTTAATTAAACGAAATGTATCAAACCAAGAGAAAAACGTATTCAAGATCAAACGAAAAAATAAGAATTCGTGCAAATGAGCAATATGAAGGTGCACCTGCCCTGAAATGGTCCAACTTTTTTTAAAGTTGCATCGATTGTGAAATAATTCTTTATGACGTTAATTACTATAGTCGATAATGGGAAATATCCCTTTTTTACATACACAAAATATAAATCAGACGATTTGATATAAACCAGACTTTTTGCATCAGTCATCAAACTAGCTCTTATAAACATTTAGGTTTCAACAGGAGAGATAAACTGTATGAATCAAGGATCTACTCTCCACCTCTCTATCTATATCCCAGAACCTTGGTTGTATCGTAGGATTTCAATGATGGACAGAAACAATGAGAACATTCTCATAAACATTACATGAAAGATGGATAAGGTCAATTTGAGACGACATTTTATATGTCTTGTCAGATCCAACATACGGCATAACGAAGTATCTGGTCTGGTTTCTGAGATTTGTTTTAACTGATTGACGATTTTTTAAGTAAGTAAGTAAGTAAGTAGTAAGTAAGTAAGTAATTATTTTATTATATTGGACATGTGTATAGTTCATAAAAAGAACAATGGTACAGAAAGATGGTCCCACCTACAAAGGCATTATAAGACAACTACAGTAGGCGCGCAGTTAGTTCGCGCAACGGAGAATTGCTTTATTCTTCGATGCCATGCCAGGAGCTTCTTTTTCAAAAACCTCCACTGCAGACCAATTTTGAAAACATATCAAAGGACAATCAAACATGCGAATCATAAGCGAGTTTTCATTTTCAAAAGGGTTTCTTTTCTCCTTTTTTTCAAATTCACACTACTGTTACAAGTTTGTCCAGTCTTTCTATAAATGATCACCGGCCGACAGCAGAGAGGGGACGAATTCCGATACACTGCAGCTCTGTTAGATGCATGTTTTGCTATAAAAAAATCCTTATTGATCGCTTAAAGAAAATGTTGTTAGTACTCAATCATTTCATTCAGTGAGAGTATTCTTTTGAGTACCCTCACCATAGGATTTGAGTTGCTAACAAGATAGATAATGACGGGGGTGGGGGGGGGGGGGATATGTTTACCCTCCCCCATATTTAGAGCTCTCGGTACACAATGACAGGTAAAGTTATCGTAAGACAGACTCAATGTAGCCATTATAAGATGTGTTGCACAATCCAATCTTGTTTTGTCATCGGACTCGAAGGTCACTGGTATGAGACCAGTATTGATACTCATTGATGGCACAGTGAAGGCTCCTGTGGCTTGGGTCTTCATATGTACACACTCACTGGACACTCTGTTTTCATCAGACACGGTTCATACACATACATCTGTTATGGCTATATTCATGTCGTTTGTGGACGTTAATTGTGGATAATGTGTATACCGAGGGGCTTGGCGTGAAACGGTTTGTAACTAAATACCTATTTAGAAACCTAGTAGAGCAATTTTGACCCCTTGAAACAATGCAAATTAGATGCATTGCACAACACGAGCAATGGCACCTAATCTTCCATTGATTACCAAGAAAACGATTTAACGATTTAAAGATTTCATGGCGAGATGATTAACCCCTGGTAAAAAAAAATGACAATTTACTTGCACCCGTTTCTCACTAAGCCCTCGATATGATAACACCGTACACCTTTGACCGTTCATTATCTACTTTATTTCTTCATGAAACACTGTTGGTTTGGCGTAATATCTTATTGTGTTCTGCTATAATGTATGTACATGTATGTAGTTTTCAAGAGTTTGAACTCCAGATTATAGGATATTACTTCAAGGGTTTTAAAACTGTTCAAACGTTGCCTTGAATATGAGGGAATCATAATTCTGGGATATAAATAGAGAACTACTCCCACTTTCGAGAACAATAAACATCTAACTATTGCCTCTTTTATGCCTCGTTGATTACTGGGTGACATACCCAGTAAGCCGTTATTTTGTAGTCTAGTTCATGAGTTTAATTGACTGTTTTTAAACATTTACTGCCGAAATATTGTAAACTTTATTATTTACTTTGTTAACACATCAGCATTTTTTCGGAAGTTAAAAATGTCAATGTGTTTGTATCTCTATCTAGAGGATCAGTAACTTTATGTGTGTTTACTTGTTATGGTATCACACATTATCAATTTTCATTTTTTTAGTTGTACAATTTGTATTCTCAATTAATGAAGTATGTAGTTGCTACAAGCTTTGATGACATGATTAAACTTGGTTTGTTAGGGTTTAACGCATTTCTACAGTTTTTAGTTATATATCATAAAGGAAGTGTTCTAATGCCACAGATTATCTTCTGTATTTTATGCTCTCGATTTATTTACGTGTTTAGATTTAATTTGTTTTCATGGTTTCATCAAGTATGCATGCACAGGGAATTACTGATCATTTCATTATGTACGTGCTTAACAAATATATAATTAATAATTCACTAATAATCTAGGTGACACTATGCCTTAATGATGAAACAATAGTGTTGCTTGACGAGGTAGAATGTTATAAATTTAGAAATATGAATTGTTTATAAGCTCATGTATACGAACCCAATTAGTTTAAATGTAGACGGGTCTTAATCATGTTTTACTGATTCCGGTTAAACCTTTTCCTCTCATACAGACGCTTTCTGACGGTCTGCAGCAGGAGGCTTTTCAAAACTTTAGGGCAAAAGAAGAATTTCTCAAACGAGCAATTTCTCCTTTTGCCGCAATGTTTTTCCACTTTAGTCATGGGTTATCCATTCAATTATAGAGATTTTCTATTTTTTGACTAAATATGTCCAAAGTAGTCTGCTGCAGAATTGTTGTATAGGGGAAAGGGTTAACACCGTTTCAAACTGTTGTCGGTCATGTCATGTTGCCCCGTCACATACCCTTGTATTCTTGCTTTCTCATATGTGTGTGATTTGTTATATTTTCAGCTAGTGTCGCATTTACTTTTGTCTAGCGTTGAAAAGAATGTTGGTCGAGCCTGGGTTGAGTATAAACTCACGACCCCTGAATCGACAACATGCGTCCGCTGCCGACTAAGCAACCGGCGTTCGACGATTTTTAAAATGTTGAAGTGCCCTAATATACACAGTATGGGCATTTAAATTATCGGTAGCTAAGCTGGCAGAGTAGACGGAAGTCATTTGTCTCCTTAATTAAATAGCAAATGCCATTTGCGACATCGTGAACCGCCCCCCATTATTTATATAACAAATAGATTGTTTACGGAAGGAAAAATGGTCGTAGTTGTTCCGGGCATTTGTTTTGCGTTAAATTTGAGAATTAGTTCTTGCATTTCACTATGACTTTATCTATACTAGAAAATTTGAATGTTGATGATGAATTAATTGTTACAGTTTAGCATCCATGCCTCAAACGGCGATCCGTGTCCAAGAAATATCAAAAGGATATTGGATATTTGTTAAGTTTGTATAATAATTATTATTCATAAACCTTACTTAATTATATCCCCTTTCTCAGACATTTCGGACTGGAAAGTTAACAATAATTGTTACCAATGCCATGTGTCGCCTTGAGCTGTTTTAGAGTGATTGGACACGGCCATCTTATTTGTTATATTCTATCCAATGGTTACTATTGAGTTAATTAATCTATGTTATTGGTTGGTCGGTTGATAAAACCGAAGTTGATGTTGTTAGTCAATTTTACATAATTGACATTTCTATTTTGAAAACAGACACTTTTTACAAGGAATTACCTTGACTTTGATTCATACTTTCGGATTATATCTATCTACTCACTATACACTCTCTAGACACACCACACACAATCACAACACTCTACCCACCTCTGAGTTCAAGTTATATTTTGTGTTACAATTATCTTAAATTGTTGGGAGTGCCATATCTGTATCGTTTAAGTGATAATTAATTAAACTTTGTTGAACTTTTCGTGGAGTTACGTAACATGTATTAACTCAGAAATAGCAGCACAACACATATTCAATGCTGGCGCAACAATCAATAACTATTCTGTCAACTTAACTGTATGTAATGGTAGTTGTAAGA
>JASEVX010000365.1:0-161855 GCA_031761405.1 Serripes groenlandicus
AGACGACTATAAAAGTATTTAGTCAAAAGTAAGGTAAATCGCTATAAATGAAAGAACAATTCTGAATAAAGTTGAAAACATTGTGACAAAAGGAGAAAAATGCTCATTATTTGGAATTATTCTGTTTGCCACAATGTTTTCACAAGTCGCCTGCTGCAGATCCGGCGTCTATATGTGGGAAAGGGTTAACCTTTAATGGCCCTATTCCACTACGACCACGAATCCCACGAATCACCAAAAATAGCTAAATTTTAGGATTCATAGATGGATCGTAATCATTTCGCGAAGTTCTTAACTCATTCGTATATATTCGTAGTCGGTTCTTGCAATTCTTGAGCGATCGGGAATTCGTGACAAAAGTTTTGAACTGTTCAAAGTTTTGGCCCCGAACTCCACGATTAAAACAATCGTAGCTTATTCGTAACAACTTCGTAGTGCGTTCTTGGGCATCGTAACTGAAACGTAATCGATTCGTAGGTAATCCCACAGAATATGTATTCGTACCTGATTCGTACATGCATTCGGTGTGTTCTTAGCGTAGTCGTAACTGATTCCTAACGTCCGGGCAGTATTCGTAATAGATTCTTATACATCGTAGTCAATTCTCGCGGGACTCCAGCCGAACCAAATATATGTATCGTAAATGAATCGTCACGAATTAGACCAGAAAATTTGCAAAATATCACGAATCCTCCCGAATCCTAAAATTTAGCCACTTTTGGTGATTCGTGGGATTCGTGGTCGTAGTGGAATAGGGCCATAACATGAAAGGGTACATATTTAGAATCGACTGCTTTGAAAACACCGGAAGTACATTTATGTGATTTTATCTTAAATGTCGAAGGAAAACAATTTATACCGGAAGTTGAAATCATTGCGTGAAATGGAGAAACTACTCGTTGAGAGCAATTTCTCCTTTTCCCACAATGTTTTGTTTAAAAAGTTGTCTGATTATTAAGCGTCTAATATCGTATCAGGGTAAGGGTTAAACATGTGAGCCGTCACGCGAGAAAACCTTCAGTATGGCCTCTGCGTAATGTATCGACCCAGATCAGCCTGCGCAGTCCGCGCAGACTGATCCGGGCCGACACATTCCGTGTCAGAGGGATGGATGTATAGAGTAATGATTCCTGTTACAGAAAATCCACAGGAGGCGAAAGGTTTCTGTCCGGGTTAGCCTGCAAGGCATGATTAAGCTGATCCAGGTCGATACTTTACGCAGAGTCCACACTGTTGGTTTTCTCGCGGGACGGCTTATGTATTATTGCAAGTGACACTAACATTCCAGGCTACCGTATTTTAAAGAGACTAATATATCCATAGGTACTACCTATTTACGAAAAGACCGTTTGATGATTGTAAACAAAAACTGTATGTACCGCGATGTACGTTATATGTTTTTTTTTTGCATGATCACAAAATGTTCGGAATTCGTATTGCTGTCGTCTATTTTACGAACAGAAAATAATAAAGTAAAGACTTTTTTTGCGGGAAACAACGTCGCCCCATTTGACGTGACGCCAATATGAAGTGTTACGGAAATCACGTCACGTCGTTCTTTAGCTACGGTACAATCAACATCTATGTTCTGACGTCGAATTATGGTCGTCTTTTATTACGAACGGGAAACAATATTTCGTCACAGTTTCATTTATTTTTTAATTTGTTTGTACAAAAGTTAGATCACACGAAAATAACACAGCACCTTTATGACTTGGTTGTCGATTTAGAATTATAAAAAAAAGAATAACTAGACGACAACAATATTCATTTAATGTTTTACATCTGACGGACCGCTTTTTATACATAACCAAAATGGCGACTCCCATGGACTTTGCCAGTTTCATTTCATAAAGCTTCATGGGTTATGAAAAGAAAGAAAAATCTCACACATGTTAGGCTACCTATGAACGAAAAAAACCATTTATAGGTTTGTTTCGTATAATTGAGAATAAATTCGCTTATCTCATTGTGTGCACATACTATGACGATATCAACATCTTCATAGTGTTTGTGAATCTATGTATACTATGAGTGTGCAACTATGTATACTATGAGTATAGGTGCTACCTATTTCGGGTAAACATTTATCATATGTTGTGATCGGTGAATAATTCCCCGCGAACTTCAGTTAGCCCCTTGCTTGCAGCACGATCAGTCATTTACGTTAATTACGAGTCCTACCGACCTAAGCAAATAAAATAAAAATCATCATCAGGTTAAGCTTAAATTTAACTTTAAAATATAGCCAAGATTTTAAATCCATGAAATTATGATGACAGGTACAACAAATAATCAACTTGCTTTTCATAAAGTACTTCAAATAAAACGATTCCATAATTTACTGAACTACATTTTTGCCAAGTCAAACTAACGTTTCCGATAATTTCTGTCGTTTTCCTTTTGGTTATTTATTCATAATTTGCGTTACGCTAATAGAATGACGTCATATTACAGGAATTTGGATTTATAGCTTCCGGAAAGTAAAATAACCCTTATGAGTTGTTATTTGAACTCGTTTTAGAAATAGACGACGTATTATTAAACGGATATTATCACACATAAACTTACTTGTGCTCGTTCCTTTATCGAATACGTATTATCATATTTAATTATTTCCTTTAGAAGTTATTTTTGTTTCGATATTTTCTTTCCATACAATCAAAACGTAGCAGAATCGCGACTGCATCGAAAAATCCACTCTGGACACAATTTTTGGAAAGATGGTATAGCAAAATTGTGCAAAGTTCATACACATTACCTATTGATGGCTTCGCCGTCGATTTGTTTACCCGTATCATATAACGAACATGTACGATCATCAAATAAGGGGGTTCAGAGATGATATGGAGTTACCCTACCCACCTTTAATTCAATACACACTTATAATGGAAGATCTGTACAGTTTGCAATTGCAGGGGTATAAAATCATGCCAATCTTATTTGTAAATATAATTGCATATGGGCCGGAGGCCTTAATAAAGCAAATAAATTGAATTGAAATGGATAGAAAGCCTCTATTTAAGACTATCGTATTGCAAACGATTATTAAAATCCGTTTGTACCACGACATGGGCCTTTTGGAGAGGCCATCTCTGTACTCAGGTTTATAAAACATATCTGTTTGTATGGTGTTTTACGCCTTCTTAACAATGTTTCGTCTATATCACGGCGTTTCCCGGGTAAGTTAACCTTAATACCTGCCTTTCAATTGTAATGCCAACCTCCATAATCCTGTTCGCCAAGGAGTGAAATCCATCAATACCATCTTTTAGAATGGTTTTGGTATGACTCGGATCGAGGATCGAACTCGCGATCTCCGGGCACCGAGGTGGAAGCTCTTCCCACTTTTACACCACCGAAGCGGCTTCAGGGGTACAAAGCTTCTATATAAGACTGCGAAAAACATCAAAAATCAGTTAGTCCCACGAATGGGGATTAATGAAGTCCCCCTTCTTCGCGATCTGTTTGATGAGGTGAATGACACCCACTTCGAATTTGATTGATTATTTGGTGTTTAACACCGCTTTCAAAAATTCTTCAGTTATATCACGACGTTTCCTGGATAAGTTACCAGTACTACTTGTTCATTTTATCTTGACACCAGCCTCTCAGTCGTAATACTAACCCCTAAACCCTTATCGCCAAGGGGGGAAACAATCAATAACAGTTTTAAGTCTTTGGTATGATCGAGCCCTGGATCGAACCCACGACCTTAGGCACTCGATGTGGACGCTTTACTTCTACACCTACGAGGCGGTCATTTCGAAATTGATGACACTGCATAGACATCTTGATGATAAAATAGTGGGCTCGGAATACTTCGAACATGTTATTATTCGAATATATCGTTTAACTCAGACCAATTCCTGGAACGGATCTGTCTTTTGAAAACAGCGTAGAAACAGTTTTTATTGCTCAGACGCTCAAAAAATCAACATTTAAGCATGAATACATTACGAAACTAAAACTATCAATGAATTTATCATAAACCGAGGTATGACTCGAACACGCCGATAACTCGAAGTAATGTAAAGAGCTATTGTTTGTTTGTATGTATGTGAGGAGCTTTACGCCGCTTTCAACATTTTTCAGTATTATCACGTCGTTTCCTGGATAAGTTACCAGTAATACTGGTACATTTACCCCGACACCAGCGAACCAGTATCAATACTAACCCCACACCTCTGAGCGCCAGGGAGGGAATGGCATTACCACCAATTTAAAGTATTTGGTATGACCGGACCGAGGATCGAACCTGCGACCTCCCGAAACTGAGGCGAACGATATAAGACGCCTTTGCCGCAGACGACTTTCGAAAGCAGGTTTGAAACAAAGAATAAATTGCCAAAAGAAAGACCGGGCTCTCATAAACAGACAATGTCTCATTATACAAAATTAAACTTCCACTTCCAGTTATGTTTTATTTCTTTACTTTTCTTTTTTTAATAATAAAGCTTTTCAACGCAGACAAAAGAGAAATTAAAAAATACCATATTAAATATACAGTTGAAAGCGTGACAATTGTAGGTAGAATTTCGGATTGGAAATCGAAGACGTCGTCAAAGACTTTAAAGAACACTGTGGCAATGAACACTTTTTCTCTTTTCCCATAATGTTTTCAACTCTATTTTATAATATTTATGGCGATTTTTCATAATTTTGCAAAGATGTTTTGAAAGTCGTATGCCACAGAATTGTTGTATGTGGGAAAGGGCTAAAGAATATGATACTTACATCTGACCCGGGTTGACACTTCCGATTCGAGTCGACCAGAGCCGGTGTTATGTAATCCAGGGTGCCGGTCATAAAACTCCGACCTCGAAACGTGGGACTCGCCCACTGCCCGGTTACCGGTACTGCCCAAGTTACTCGATCCACATCCCATAGTGAATTAGAAACTCCTGCTTCTTCTATTTGTGAACAAAATCCAGTTTTGAAAATTAATATTTAACTGTAGATTTATTTGCCTGACCAAAGTTCTAAAATTTACTTTTTAGATATTGCTATGTTTCACTATGTATCCAATGTTTATACTGTATTTTGTACAATACTTATATTTTCAGCTGATAGTAAATTGTGTTCATACGCTGGCTATAATGTTTATGAAAATGTATGTGATATCTGAAATACTAATGTTATATATATATATACACTGTCTGATACTGCAGTACTTGTGTATTAAATGTACACTGTCTGATACTATATTACTTATGTAATAAATGTGCACTGTCTGATACTATATTACTTATGTAATAAATGTGCACTGTCTGATATTATATTACTTATGTAATAAAGTTCTGTCTGATACTGTATTGCTTATGTAATACATGTGCACTGTCTGATGCTGTATTACTTATGTCATAAAGTTCTGTCTGATACTGTATTACTTATGTCATAAAGTTCTGTCTGATACTGTATTGTACATATATAACATAAGTAATACAGTATCAGACAGTGTATATATATATATTCATACAGGCATACGCACAGAAAGACATGAATACATTCAGGCAAATACAGGCACCCTAGATGTTTACATAAACAAAGATTATCACAAACTGGGGGATTTTTTTTAGGGCCATCATATAGTAATAGCTATACCGTATGTATATACATGTACGTGTTGGGTCGGGACTGTGCTACACGTACATACCAACAATATAGTACTTGTACACACCGTACAACCCTCACATCTTCCTATTAACTGACCCATAATCTAAATACAAAATCCAGGAATCCTAACACTATCCCTTAATACTGTGGCCAACAATGGTCATGAATGCAGTGTAAAATAATATTTGTATGATCATGCCATCTAAGATATCGGATGTAAAGTAAGATGTTCAGGTGCATAGTGTACGCCCTTGATGGTCTTCTCGGTATATGTCGGTATACCCCAATCCCCTGCCTTCACTCGTCAATGAGTGGAGGGGAGGGACCCCTAATTAACCTGATCGTGGGATACACCGACTTGTCCGTCAGGAAGAAAATGAACCATTTCTTCAGGAAGGTTACACCATAACCCAGCTATAATAACGCATTTCAACGCTATCCTTGGTGCTGCTGAACTTTCAATGTGAACCCTCATCATTCATAAATGTTACCATCTTGTCTTTTCAGTTAACCCCACTGACATGGATGGACTACCCATTATTTCTCAAGTGAAATCACTCGTTCAAGTGATTGGTGGTGATGCGGACGGGGCTTTGAGAACATATGATAACTTCACCAAACGATGTTTCATCATATCGCAAACGCGGTCGGTATTAGAAGCTATTGCTGGAGACCCGGAAGCTGCCATAAAAACTCAGAGAGAGTTCGTCCATGGCGTGAGTGCCTATGCCGATGGATTACCTTTGGTGGGACACGTTAAGGGAGTAATACACTACGCAGTTGGAGACACTGATGGTGGTAATCAAGCAATGAAATCCGCGTCACGTTCAATGGGTGCTATGGCTGGAGGTGTGTGTGGTTTCTTAGTGGGTGGACCGGTGGGAGCATTCGCCGGCGGTGTGGCGGGTGCTACGGCGATGGATGGAATCACCACTGGTGTTGATTCGGTCGTACACAATGAGTATCGTCCAGACGGTATCATTCATCAGGTAGAAGATGTCGTCAATCATCCAACCGATCCAGGAAAGTGGTTTGACCTCGTATCCACACCTGTTTTTGACGGCATGACTGGGATGGCTGCCGGCGATTTGGTGGCTGAAAAAGTACCTAACGCTAAGAAATCTAAAGCCATGGATAAGAAGATCGGTAAAGAAGGAACGAAGGACGTGGTGAAGAGTGCAGACAATGTGCGGAATCAACTAAAGAAAGGAGAACTGCCGGCGGATAAATCCACAACGCAGACAATGGTACGCGACCAAAAAACTGGTGAATGTTACTATGGCGAGAACAGAATGTCCCGGGAAAACAAATACGTTGAGGCGAGACCAAAAGGTACCTCTAAAAATAAAGCAAAGAAAAATTTCCGCAGAGCGGAAAGAGAAGCGCCGTATAGTGCGTTGCAACGATGGCGGCCGGATCTGTGTAAAAATGATGCGTCTTCGCATAGAGGCTGTTCTGAACACCAAGCCAATAATGGTTACTATGGAGGGAGCTTTGCCGTTGGAGAGCACTGTCAGTAGAGTGCGCTACCTTCCCGATTCTGGGAAAATCGTGGCACAGAAGCGGTGTGGCAGATGTGTGACGTACAGCAATGCCATGGGTAATGTTTTCACCGATTTAACACACGATATGACCGTCTCGACTAATTACGTGAGCCAAAGTCAACTAGCAGCTTCGGCAGTGGCAACAGAGGCACTTGCAGGAGTCAATGCAACAGCTCTTTACGGTAAGTCTTGTCGAAGATGTTAGCAGGGAGGCGTTACATAGGCGTTCTAACTAGGTGGTCGGCCATAAAACCCGAAAAACTTGGATTTCCATTTTCTTTTTTATAAAATTATTTTTTGGTTAGAAAGTCTTTGATATCGGAATGAACGGGAATCGAGTGTGATCGGGCTTGAAGAGGTGTGGTGATTTTTTTTCGGAGCCCACGAATCGATGACTTTTTTCGCTTTCTATATATTCTGTATTATTTCATCGTCATTTCAGAACCATCGAGTGTAGAGGAGGTCACCGTCGACGACATCAGCGAAACCAGCGCCATCGTGAAATGGTCCGACGCTCCGGGGGACAAGACCCACTACCTGATCACCGTCATGCCTTCTTCCGGCGTCACCGTGAAATCCAGTCACGTCCGTGGCAGTACGAACAAACGTCAGAGCAGGCTGAGCGGCCTAAAGCCGGATTGTACGTACGAGGATAGCATTTTGACGAGGAATGGTGACAGGGTGAGCCTTCCCACCGAAGTTAAGTTTACAACCAGCCGCAGGAATGGTACAGGAGCGTAGGCAGGCTGTTCAGTCTGTCGCAAAGACACGGCGGTGAGAGGCCGTCAGGTCGAGTTTAACCTTTCACATGATTCAGCTCTGACAACTTTGTCCCAGGTTTTTCGACTTCTATGACTAGACCACGGTTGAAGCGATTCATGTACTATTATCGATATTCTTTGCAAGGGTTGCTGGTCCCATGTTATCCATGGATCGAATGGCGATATGTTACTATGAAAACGACGTTATAAAACATGTTCCTGGATCGAACGCCGCCTCACCGATTGATCCACCGCTATTGTGTGTCTGCTCGCGATCGAAATTGTTTGTGAAATATGTCTACGACTCTTGGTGCTTGCATACAGTTCAAACTTTTGAGTCACCGACTCCACACTTTTTGTGGAGTCTCGATATAACCTATTGTCGCCAATCGACGCCACAATATCCAAGCCTGGTGCTAATGTTTACACCCCCCCCCCCCCCACCCCCCCCCCCCCCTAATAATTAAAAAAACTCCTCGGATTCAGGACACTATAAAATCTCGGATTCAGGACACTATAAAATCTGAACCAATCATTCATTGACATTCAAAAAGAAAAAAAACATCGAAAAGAATCCCGACAAAGTTTCGATCGTTTATTATCTTCTTCGTTTTCACATGCAACTAAGATATCACACGCCTAACATACTAACATATAGATAATCTCTTTTCCTATTTGATCACCAACGAGGCGATTTTCTGGTAAACATATTTAAATCCCGGATGTCAGTGCAGAGCACAGCAGAGTCCAGTGTGGCTGATGCGACCGGAATCCCAATTCCAAATTATCCGTATCGGGCTTCCGATCACATATTTTCATTAATTTCATTATTTCGTTCTAATTCTGACCTTAGAAGGCACCCTGCCGCGCCTCATATGTCTGAGGAAGAATGCTGATGCAGTAAAGAGTGGTAACAATCTGAGAAGGGGCAGGGAACAGTATACCATTATATATTTAAAAAATGTTAGGCGTGTGCTATCTTAGTGATATTTCGTTTTATCCATGAATCGCAGGTGATATTATTTAATTTTCATCTATTTATCTCTAATCCATACCTACACGCCCCTATGGACAGTCAGTGAACAGAGACAGGCCTACATTGTCATATGGTTAGTTGTTTGGCCTTCTACGAACAAATGAAGATTCTGTCCAAGAAGTTGGGCGCAAAATTCAATTTAGACGCAAAAGTCAATTTGGGCGCAAGAAACTCAGACCCAGCGAGGAATTACTCCTCCCTACCTCGCCCTCACGTAGCCCCTGCTAATGCGAGATTGTCCTGATTTACTGTGTATTTTATGGTTCATAAAGTCGCGCATTTATGATTATATTTAATCTAGGTGGTATTAGTAGGTAAAGGTAATTTGATAATTATGCTTTTTCATAGAGCTTCCCTTTACCCTGTCAATAAGGAAGCGTTTATTATTAAGTAAAATGCGGACTAAACGGCGCAGAAACGTTCGCGCCATCGAGTGCTGTCCAATTCCATGACAGCCAAAATCCAAACACACCCTATCTACAGTTATATTTTAGTTATTCTGATGATAACTTTCTAGAGATATATGTCCACAATATTGGTACGCATGATCAGGCGCTCCATTCCTGTTGGCAGATATCTCCGCACAAACCTCTGTTTCAAGCGATGTTTAGAAATGTCTGAAAATAACGGTATCAGCAGATACAGCCTTTCTTGGGGAGGTTATTTCTGCCCCTACCCCTCGCCGCTATACTGGCAACGTCGACAGTGCCCGACTAGATACGCGACTGGTCACATGTCATCATAGTATGCCAATGTCATCCGAGATCACTTCAATTCAAAATGACGTACCGGTATGAAACTGGGGGGTGGAAAGGGGTTTCCGTGTCCCGCGTCCCGCCCCGTATGTCCCGCGTCCCGCCCCCTCCCCCTTATGTCCCGAGTCCCGTCCCTGTGTCCCGCCTCCGGACCCTTCTGTCCCCCGCGTCCATTCTACATGTTTCCAGTACAAAACAAACCCCAGCATGGTTAATACTTCAATATTTTAAGATATGGGAGCAGTATTTGATTTAATTATTGATGCATTAACAACGCCGAATCACAACACAACGAGTAACCCTGAAAGTTAAATAAGGACAGTTACCTTAGATGACGTCGTCTCTGGATTTCAGACGTTTCTTGGTACAGCCAAAATCGGGGGTGGGGGGCTAAAGCCCCAGCCCCCACCCGCTTCCTACGGCCATCTGACTCCTATATATAGCCACCTAGCCAACTGGAAAAAGGACAGTAGGCACAATTTAACGAAGAACCATCTACATCGGAGTCACTGCCGGCAGGCGCATCGCCAGTAATCATTGGGGGCCCGTAGTCCAACCAGCTTACAAAATTGTTCGCATATAATGTCACTCACCAAAAGACCCTCCCCACCCCCCCCCCCCCCACCCCCCGGCTCCCCAGCAACAAATATGAATTTGTAAGCAAGAGGCTCCTTTTGTGAAGTCTTGAATAGATGAAGGGCTGCCGTGATCATTTCAGTACACAATGAGAAAAAAATTAGTGAAAATATGATGGAAATACCAGAAAGAAAGACAAGAATCGACGTCGAAATGTTAGGATACCAAGCTAACGTGCGGAACATACACCTGATTCCGTTGCACTGGAGACAGACGTTTGGTATTCGTTGACTGTCGAAGACTACGCGACCTCCAAAACCATCCGACCACAGACCGGTTCCCGAACAGAGGGGCTCATCAACTGTTTCCGGGCATGTGTGTCCCGCCCCTTGTCATTGTGTCCCACCCTGTCAGTGTCCCGTGTCCCGCCCCAACTCTTCCCCGCGCCCCACACCCTATGTCCCGCGTTCAGCCCCTTATGTCCAGCGAGAAGGGACTTGGGAGGTTCTCCCCCCAGAACATTTTGAAAAATGGTATCGATTTGGTGCATTCTGACGCATTTGTCGGGGCAAATGTCGCAAAAATATAAAGCCAGAAAAAGGGGGAAATCGGCAAATAACGATAAATCGGCTCGAACATCTTGAGCTCCCCTTGGATCAGCCTCTGTGGGCTCCATATCTCCTGCCTGAATCGAATCACGAATACACACATTTTTGTTTTAAAGTACTTTCGAGGAGGGTCTCCCCAAAGGAAAACTTGGAAAAATGAAGTAATTTGGCGCATTCTGACGCATGTTTGAGGTCAAACTTCTCGAAGATAAAAAGCTGAACTCTAATTATATGTTTGAGGTAGAAAAAACAAGTGTTTCAGAGGGGCACAACATTTATCTTGTCGGGGAGGTCACCACATTTTTGGGGGCACACACAATAGTTTGGGGGAGCAATTGCCCCTGATTGCCCCCCCCCCCCCCTCCCGAACCCTCCCGAATTCGTGGTGCAGGGTGATTTTCCTGTGAAACTACATCCTTTAGGCTACTAGAAAATCAGAAAATATCAAAATCTTCTACCTACGCCATTTTTAGTTATGATAACATTTTATTTTTCTCAAGTGATAATAGTATAGTAGCCGGGTCAGAATAATATACAATCAGCAGGCTTGCGAAAGAAGGTTTCTCAACATATTCTTGTAGAACAAGTCCTATCTTGGCCAGCCCAGTAAATATGAAATCTTAAGACTATGAAACACGTCATAGGCCTCAAAAAGTAAAGAAATTATCACCAGAGGCGGATCCAGAGTAACATTTTGGGGAGATGGTCAACATGGGATCAGGGCACCTTTTTGACCATCGAGCATGAGGATTTTCCGATGGGGTAGCTGAGAGTCGAATTGGTGCACTCTGACGCACATTTCGCGAAGATAGAAAACCAGAAAGAAGGCGAAAGTGGCGGAATTCAGCAAAAAAAAACGATAAATTGGCTCGAGTCCCCCTTGGATCCATCCTCCTCTATGGGGCCCCATCGTAATACGTGAACTTTTGGTCGGTCGTCGGAATTGAATCACGAATGCACATATTTTATATTTTGGAGTCCTCTCGAGGAGCTCTCCCTAGACATTTTTGAAAAATGGGGTCGTCATTTAATGCATACTGACGCATTTTCAAGGGCAATTATCGAGGTGGACCATAGACAATGACAATACATAACCATGGTTATGTATGGTCTATGAGGTGGACAAACAAGTGTTTCAGATGGGCACCACATATTTTTTGGGAGCACCACATACATTTTTGGGGGGAAGTTGCCCCTGATTACCATCCCCCTGAATCCGCTCCTGATTATCACTGTTTAATAAGTTACTTCATTGACCACTAACTAAACACATGCTCTATGTGCGGGAGATTGCCCGCGCCAGATGGTGACACGGACAGGCGGACGGACAGAGCATGGTGAATTATAATTATAGTCAATCAATTTTTAATGAGGTCAAAAGTTGTATCCAAATTCAAGTGTTGCACATTTGAATTGGAATTCAGGTTTACGCCAGTATATGTCAGTGTTGTATGATATTCGTGTTTGTGTGTAGTCGCCTGAAATGTGGCAGACCAGCAGACCAGTCCAGTAACGATTTTGGCCAGCCCAGTAAGGTTTTTTGTGCTCAGAACTGTTTAGTACGGATTTCTTTCCAGCCCAGTAAGCCATTTTCGTACCAGACTAGTACCAGTACCTTTACCTTCCTCTTTTTAGTTTGCTCCATATGCTGAGAATCTCGGCTCGATTCAATGGTAAAGGGTATCAGAAGGACTCAAAATAAGCCACTGACCCACCAAGGATATTATTGACGCCCTCATTGTCGAGTTAGGAATCGTTTGGAATATTAAAGATCCCTTTAACCCCCACGACGAGGCCAAAAGGGAATGATCCTTTACAGTATAGTGAAACCGACGAGACATCAGGGTTGGGGAAATGCTTGAGCTGTTAGTCTTCAAAGTGTTTTTTGACGCGTTCCCTTGTTTCGGCTAAGATTTTTCAATTCGAGAGTATTAATCCGATCGTGTTGAGATTTCGCACATTGAAATTGTTGATGAAATTATGTTATCCGGCAATTCAGGAACTGTGACACCGAGGAAGTTCGAAAAATCCCGAGATATTTTGTTTCAAATTCCTGCCCCTACGTGTCCAACACTCCTATCCCATGTCCGCCCTCATACGTTCTATCTCAGGCTGAGAATGAATGATACTAAGTATATTGAAGACTGTTCATTTGTTTTCACATAGGACGTTACCAGTTTGTAGATGGAAACAAAAAATATCGTGCCAGTTATGAGTCGTCAAAACAGATCCAACTAAAATCATTGCGCAACTCTCGCTCAGACTTCCATTTAGTTGGTCAGAAACCCTGTAACATAGTTAGGTCATCACGTGTATGATACAGTAATATTCATGATATTGACTTGGTGATGTTTATGTTAATGAGCTGGTGATGTTTTTCAACATGTGACCCGGTTATAGTTTTGTTTACTTTCAAGGTACAATTGAAACATTGCTGGAATCAACTGACAACTTTTACCATAAAGTGAGAGTTGTTGGGTGTGTTGTAGTCCATACAAGTTCTCCTTCATATTCGCCTTTTGGCCGGGTCAGGCCTGTGGATATTGATATATTCTATATGAAGATAACGACAGTGATCTTACTCGACACAAACCTATATAGTACGACCGCCCCTCGTCCGTTACATCGGAACCAGTTTCTCCCACAATCATATCCAACAATAGTATAGCATCTTGCAATGTTCGAGTCGTTGATAAGTGTTCCAAGTTCTTCACATCGCTTCTCAGCATCGTTTCATGTGATTTTTCCAACGATCCACTTTTACGATGTGATTCCGAACACTTGTGGAATTGCTCGAACCTATACAATACAATGATATTGCATATCGATAATAGGCATACCCAACTTTCAGTTTCAGCCACTCTAGAAAAGCCGATATATTTTGTATATAGAACAAAGAAGGGCCAATTTACTTTATAATTGATATCTCAAATAATAATGGCAACATCCTTTAATAACAAACGAAGTATTGAAGCTTAAACCCTCCCCGATTTTATGATATTGTTTTCATAATTTACAAATAAAAACATTTTGGTCCTTTTTGCAGTTAAAGTAAGTCACCTTACCGAAGGTACCGAAAGTTGGACATGTATACAATATTATTTTTGCCATATTTTATGGTTATGGTTACATTGCACAAAGTGGCCCATGCCGGTCCTCCGTTTTATGGGCCGATTAATCAAAACCATAATCCTGGTTTCCGAGATGCCTCCGGAGACTCCCCTACAAATTTGTTCCATCAATAATAATTGAAGACCAAAGTTATTTTTCGAGATTGGTTTGTAGCACGACCGAAATAGTTCAAAAGCTATCACTAGTCCAGTTGTATTATGCAGTATAGTTGGAACAAGCTAAAACTAATGGCAATACAGTAATACGATGCAATACACTTATCTTTCCCGCTGGAACCTAGCTAAATTTGAGATTTTCGTACAAAATATTATTTTTTGGGACACCCCTCACCTAGAAAATAATCACTGGGTAACCAGAAACGAACAGTATATTCTAGTACGCCTTAGGCATTAGGGGGTCCAATATAGGTGAACCTCCCCTACCTATAGGAGGGTGTCAAAGGGGGTTGGGGGTCTGGATTATAATTAATAGCTATTTTTTTGCCCAAATAATAAAAATAATAGTGATTTTCGCCAAAATAATGATAATAATAACTTAATTTTCACCAATAATATTTATAATTAATAAATTTGCACCAATAATAAACAATAGCTAAATTTGTGCCCGAATTATAATATTAAGAACGAAACGTTCTAAAGGATCCGACTCGAATCGGAACAATATGACCACCCAACAACTGGAGACCAGACGCCAGCACTATTTCAAAGCGTAGTCGAGGATGTAATGTGTACAATTTGAGGATGCAACTTTGCATTGTCTAATGTGCGATTTGCGCGCGCGATTGCGATTGCAATTCAATTCAATTCAATTCAAATTTTATTAGGCATTAAGCATTACATATGCTTCTGGCCTTAATACAAACATTCAAATTAAATGTGACATACATATGGTATAAACATGAGAAATAAAGATTTGCTTATCAATTTTGGCATAATTCTAGATATGAAATATAATTAATTGTCTAATTGATCTCTTAACTGCGATGCAAAGTAAATATATTTTGATAGATTTAAGGTGACCTTTTGGATCACTGATGAAAATAGTGTTTCAAATTTATTTAATGTTGGCCAACTACAATAATAATGTTTAAAGTATTGTTTCCTTATATCTCTATATAATGGACAGACTAAAATGAAGTGGAACTCATTTTCTATAGATTTTAAATTACAAAATTTACATATTCTATTTTCCTTATCGATGTTATTATAACGACCGCGTTCAATTTCTAATTTATGGGATGAAAGTCTAAATCTACTTAATGCAATTCTAAAACGTTTATTCATAATGCTGTCTAGATAAGGTTCTAGGTTGAAATTGTGTTTAAAGATACTATAAGTGCTTAACCTCTGCGAGTTATTAATATTACTGTACCAAGATTGATGATACTGATCAAATAGTCGTTGTTTTATGGTTTCTAAGCGTATTGTTAAAATGTCTTGGTTATGCCAAATTTCTGTTAAACCTAAGTTATCTAACATATTCTTTATCTGAAAAGCCCAGTTTAATTTATTGTAGCTTGTGTTATTATTCGCATCATTTTTTAAAAGGAAGTATACTTGTTTTACAGGTGACCGTTCATTTAATTTAAGTATTTTTAACCAGTAACGAAACATGTTTACTTTCCTTATGATAGTTAAAGGGACTCTACCGAGTTCTCCATAGAGACCCGATAAATTAGTAGACTTGTTTACACATAAAAGTTTGCGTAAAAATTTAACATGTACATTTTCAATATCTTTTGCTTCAAGGTATCCAGAAACTTCTGAAGAGTAATTTAGTACGGATGAAACAAGTACATCAAATAGTTTTAACTTATCTTTAACAGGAAATTCATATTTATTAAAAACAGAGAATAATCTTTGCATGGCTTTAAGCGCATGTTCAGCAATGTATTTATGGGTTTGATTCCATCGGCCGTTTTTGTAAAAATTTACACCAAGGTATTTAAATTGATTTACTATTTCTAGCTTGCTACCGTATAACTTAAACAAATGATTCGTGTATCTAGATCCCTTTTCAAATATGAGAACCTTTGTTTTATCCGTATTGATTTTCAGGCCCCATCTATTGCAGTAAGCTTCGATATCATATAACATAGACTGTAAAGATTCAGGAGAGGTCGAAAATACCACTTGGTCATCAGCATATAATATTAAGAATAATTTGATTTCATTTAAGGTGAATATCCCTTCTATGTTTGTATTTATGTTTTCATTAATATCATTGACGAACATCATGAAAAGTAGAGCTGAACTTGCATCCCCTTGTTTAACACCTAAAAATGAATCAATAGGATCTGAGATAGAGCCGTGGTGTTTGATAACAGACTTAACAACTGAATACATTGATTGAAGAGCTTTTGTTATTTTAGTACTGATATTTTGTGACAAAAGCTTTTGCCAAAGGTACGCTCTATTGATCTTATCAAAACATTTTTCATAGTCAATAAACGTACTATACAGTTTTTGACCTGAATTTAAAACTTTTGTGATAACTGCATTTAATATAAACACACAATCTATAGTACTCTTGCCTTTTTGATATCCAAATTGACACTCAGATATATTTTCATGTTCGTCATTCCATTTTGTTAATCGATTTAAAAGTACTTGAGAATAAACTTTTGATAGGATATTATTTAAAGTAATACCACGATAATTTTTTGTCTGGGTTGGATCTCCACCTTTGAAAATTGGTACGATATAGCCCAATCCCCAGCTTTCGGGGTATTCACAGTTATTAAATAGCTTATTATATAATGTGAATAAATTGCGAGAAAGAGATTTAATTAATTAATTACTCGTTAATTAAAGATCAGATAAATTCGTCATTCACCGCATCGTAGCTATGACCCAAGTCCCTTTAACAATGCTACCCATGTGTCCTGCTTCAAAAGACTATTCAAAATTAAATGCCGTTTTATAAAGTTTAATTTATTAATTACTCGATAATTATAGGTCAAATATTTTCGACATTGATTCTATCGTACTCCCGACTCCATTGCCTATCACACGATACCCATAGGTCCAGTCTCAAAAAGTTTTTTAAAAATTAATTGCATCTTAATTTGTCAATTAGTCACGAATTAGGGATCAAATAAAAAATCCCTAAAAGGTCAACTTGTGGGGAATATCATGAAGATTATATATCCGAAGTATCATACCGATCGGATTGGTATTAACAAAGCCTTAGGCTTTTTTTTGAAGACCGTCGCAAGACGAAGAAGAAGTAACAACAAGATGAGTAGCGCTTGGGGACCCGGGCCTTCCGGCCGGGTCCAAACAGAGTGATTTTTGCCCAAATGATAGTTATAACAAAACCCCTCTAAAAGGTAAATTAGTTTGTTTTCTTTACTAAATGAGGCTTACTATCTATAATCACAGTAGAGTATATTTTATAACTAATAATTAAATAACACACAGCTGTCATATTTTTTATAATTACACAAACAAAATCAAAAATGTGATTTTATAGTTAATATTCACAGTAAATTTACTTTTCACACTTAATAATAACAACAAAAAATGGCTCAAATAATAATTAATACTCATAGCTTAACTTCTTGGGCCCCTCCTACAGTGTAGCACTGCAAGCGATAGTTACCTAGTATAGCACCAGTCATGCGATTTTCCTTAATATGAGTAGCATTATAGTACAATACCACATGCATTGGCAATAATTCAGGATAAGGTATATCGAAATGAACTCTCACTATCAGTACTTGCCATCGTGATTGATTTTGAATCAGGTTCCGAGTGATAGCTGCAGAAAGGCCCAGCATCCCCGTGTCTTGTTTTTTTGATCAGAATTGTTAAAAAGGAAAATAACCGGTTGCGGCATTCTAAAATACATTAGGCGTTGATTCCAATATACATGTATCAAACCCTGCCCTGTATACTCGGCAGACACAGGCATCCTGAACCGAAACGTTACCAAAATATCTATCTCAAAGTTATAGAAGATGACCGGCAGTGAACACATCTCACCAGCAAATAACGAGACGGGCACTTCCGTCCTTCTTGACGATCAAAGTTGTTTGCTGCAGGTGGAATTCGAACTACGAGACAATATATGGAGATGAGCTTGTCCGCCGCACTGATGATATGAATAGTAGCTGTTTTAATACTGGCAGAGGCCGTGGACGTGTAGAAGAACCGAATACTGGCATTGTCGTCATTACATTTGCTATCAAAGTGACCGCAAGCAGTTGTAAATTGTGCTGGATAACAAAATAATTCGTTGAATGAGCACGCCTGATCCATGACGCTGTCGACGCGTGAGACAACATAATGATGATAGTATGCTGCGGGTTCTCATATCGAACCGCTGGGGTTCGTGGTATATGTTACCTTTCGTTTCTCGGCAGACCATCCACATGGCTGTTACTGGCATATACAATTCTTTTCTATAGTCTTCAAGATAATTCACGCTGTTGTTACAGTTCAGGGAGAAATTCAAGAAGATTAATTCTTGATTCAATATTTCTGGGGCTCATATAACCTGTCGACAGATAGGTTCGGATAGGCTCGATGTAGTATTAATAGTTACCAATAATATTGGTTGTATATACACATAATAGGAGTGTAAATACGGGTGGAGCCGGTGTGCTCTCGATGAAATGGTCTCCAACCACAAATTCGCTGAGCTCTTCTGTGGTCTATATAACAAACGCGGAGGGAATGTAAGTGCAGTGTGTTTGAAGGCACACCTATATACAGTATCAGGTTTGTTACAGAAACTCTGTACATGTGGTATTATGTTTTCCTGGGGTACACACGCTCTATAGTTGTGGATTGTATCGTTTCCGTACCCCAAACACCGACAAAATAAACTCAGATCTGTATCACTATCCTGCATGAGACACCGTGAAGTTCCAGGTGTGGTAATCCTTCAGTGGACGTTATGTAGTTCAACTCATCAGTTGGGGATCGGAAAAGTTGAATTTGAGGTTCTGAAATAAATAAGTAGAGGGTCTTAGGTAGCGTGCTGAGGAGACACCTGGTGGTCTTTTACTGCCGAATTTCACAAAGTCGTCTCTTCCTTGATAGTTTAAACTTATTTATTTTACATCGATTAGGAAAACAAGAGATCTATGTCTCGATGTCTGCTTTCTGGAGACATAACATGTACTCGCGCGGTTTGTGTGACGGAATCCCAAAGTCAGAACCCGTCTCGTCACGGGACGCGAACCCTGTTACGAGAGAAGCACTCTCTACCTCTGAACCACTGCAGAAAAATGTGAAAATGTTGTGGTGATAAAAAAGGTATCGTATCAGTGTCACGGTTCTTTGGTTTACACAAACACAACATTGTGTTTTTTAGTGATTATGGAATAAAAAAAATGATGGTACGTATTGGTTATAGTCAATCAGCATCGTAATAACCATAATGCTTAATGAGCAGCTGGGCGATTAGATTTGATTCTGATGTTTGATGAAGGCAATTGTGACTAGAGTCTTTCCAATTCCACACCGGGTAAAACATTCTATGTTTGAATGTAACCAGTTGTCCGGAAATAACGTAGTGTGTAGTAGGTTGCTGGTGCGGACAATCTGAAACACGATTCAGCAGAAGTTGACGACGTGATCTAAGTGCAATATGGTTGAAATAACACTAACATGCTTGGCGCCAATGTAACGAGGATATTATTAGAATTGATGATAAGACAAAACCTTATGCTTGTACTGGTACTTTATTGGCGCCAATGTATCGTGGATATAATTTAGAATTGATGATAAGACAGAACTTCATGCTAGTTCTGGTACTTTAGGCTTGACAAGTCGTGCTGTCACATTGATACATAAGCATGTTGGTAACCGTCTCTCTCCTCCAGGATATAAAGATGGAACGAACGCCCTCGTGAAAGTACCCGGATTATTGGCATTGAACACAGTGGAGCATTACCGGACATTACCATTGATCGGATGGGAAACCACATAGGTCATTTTTTTGATACATCCTTTCTTTATTTTGTTCACATACACGTTAACGTTTGATTATTTTGATATGTAAAACCTTTTCCGCATGCAACATATCTGCAGCAGACACTGAAAACAAAAAAATCATGTGACTTTAAGTGTATTTATAACAAAAATAGCTGAAAACATTGTAGCAAAATATGAAATTGCTGATAATGAGAAATTATTCCTATTACCATAATGCTTTCAAATGTAGACTGCTTTATCGACGATCAAAATGTCAACCAGTGGGAAAGAATTTTGTTTTTGTCAATTTGCTCTCCTCTACGCATTTATGACAATTTTGGAAAACAGTTTGTATGTGCGACAGAAAGTAAATATTTGTATACGATTCTTCGATTTTATACCTATTTTTTGACAAATATGCCTCATATGGTTTGGTTTCTTACAGCGTGACTTGAATTCAATTTTAATGGATATTTAAGTGCCATCAAATTTGATCAAATCAACATATTCTTTCTACCGTTACGGATTATCGTTCTATTAGGATGCAAAATAGAATCCTTAAACTTATGTTAAATCACGTTATTTTCAAAAGTAAATCATACCTCCTAAAGTTATTAGCAACTCTGAAATATTTATGTCTTCATTCGGGATGCAATAACTGCATCTTGTACAAGCTGTAGCTTCGACCTGCTCATGCGAGACCATCGATATAATTATAGATGTGTATATATGTGTATATATATATATAGACTGCATGAACCACAAATTGATAAGAATGCATGAACTTACGTACATAAGACATTACCTTTATATATAGTGACATATAGGCCCAAAGGGGACGGGTGTATTTCCAACAAACTTTGTATTATGTTTTATTATTTGATATACACATGCCACTTTAATAAAAGATTTACTTACTTTACTTACTTGCTTATTCTTTCTACATTATGAAATATCATGGAGCAGACTTTGACGTATTCTGCCGCACACAATTTCAAAACTATATCCTACGATGCAATTTCTTGGGTTAAGCAGTGTGATTCTTCTTGTTTACGCGTTCTTTCCAGTATTTATTACAATTCCGACATCTCAACGGAATGTTCAAGCCACGGAAACCAGTCGGAATATGTCCTATGGTCATTTCATGGTACCAACGGTTAGTTATGTTTGTGTATTCTACATTTATGTTTGTGTTTGTATCCCAAACCTAAATGTTCGTGTTGAATTCAAACCGTTACCCTTTTGAAGCCAGTGGTTAAGTATCTAGGAAGCGTATAGCGATCGTGATTAATACAAGATGATTGCATATTAAGTTAAAACTAACTGTCGCCCTTCGGATAGCTTTTCAGTCTAGTCGGGCGGATTAATAATGTAGGCAGTAACAATGGTTTTAACCAAATCAGAGTATTTAGATTGTTGGATCGGGCGACATTGGCGTTCACCGATGGCTGCGATTATGGTCGAGTTCCCTTATATAAAGCACATTTCCTAACGTTCACGGGCAAGTGCCCTGCGACAATGCAACTTTCCTATCGTTCACCGCTTCCTGCGGTCATGGTCGAATGCCTTCAAACAAGGCGAATTGATTAGCATTCGGCAATAGCTGTGGTCATGGTCGAGTGCCCTTTTTCAAGAAGCATTTTCTTTCTAGTGTTCACCGCTTCCTGCTGTCATGCTTGATTGCCCTTAGACAAGGCACATTACTTAGCGTTCACTGCTAGATGCGTTGATGGTCGAGTGCCCTTAGACAAGTTTAAGTTTCAAGTTTATTTATACATTCTAGACTTATGAAAACGTATATGTTTTTCTCGTCAATGTATATATGTTCATTTGTTTATCTGCCATATATGTTTACGGCAATGAAAATAACTTTATATGCCCAATAAATAAATTTGAAACTTGAGTAATGGAACATCCCTGTCATCATCGTACATCTCAGTAACATATTGTAGTTTTGTTTCTATTATTACATGTTTTAACCATTTATATATGTTATATCATTTAAGAGAGAGTTGTTGAATTACCAGTAGGAAATCGCATTTTTAAATTTTCCAAACTGAAAACTTAAGAATATTATACAGTGATCTGTTCGGTATCCAGGTAAAGTTTGGGAAATATTTATATCTGTAAATAAAGCATCAAAAACCAAACAGTAATCTAGTCTTGCCTTTTTAACAGGATTTCTTCTGAACCAAGTATATTCCCTACTTTCTTGGTTGGCCTATTTGCAACAGTCAATGAGATTAAAATCAGCCATAAAAATTAAAACATTTTCTCTAGAATTTGGGTTATTTAAATTGACATAATTAAAGGAATCCGTTTCAGGTTTAAGTATCAAATTAAGATCCCTTACTACAATGAAAGTATTTCCATCACTTAATCTCAACATTTTTTTTATAAATATCATTATAAAACATAGGGTTGTCTCTATAAGGTCCATAGATGTTTATTAAATAAACATTTTATCTCAGATTTCACAATTTACAATCAAGAGATTTCCATCAAGGTCTTTTTCAACATTTTGTACATTTCATGACAAATTATTATTGATAAATGTAGCAAATCCTCAAGGCTGACTATTATAACTACTAAAATAACAATCATACCCCATTTGATTCTAATCATTGTTTCTTCTTCTTTAGTGAAATGAGTATTCTGCATTAACCAAACAAATCCCCTCTTCACACCAACGAGCCACGGTAGCTCAGTCGGTAGCGACGCGGCTGTCAATCAATGGGTTCTGAGTTCGAATCCAAGCTCGGCCAACATTCTTTCCGACGTTTGACAAAAGTCACTGTGACATGCGTCATTCGTCTTTCAGCAATGGGCTGTCAAACTATTAATGTTGAAAAGCAGCAAGTTTCTTCGAAAGTATGTTGTGTTGTGTATTGGTGAGGGAAGACCAGGAAACGCATGAAAAGGTGAACTGGTCGCCGTGATATGACTAAAGAATTGATGAAAACGGACGGCGTTAAACCCTAATCAATCAACCCCTCTCCACACCTAGATCCTCCTGGCCAGCCTGCATATGTCCCAATCTTATATTTTTTTTGTTTATTTTAACTAGAAAAAAAAATCCTTAGTAAGAGGATAAATACATGGAAGTTTATTTTAAACCCACTTGCACTGCTTTGTTACATTAAGCTTTACTGATATAACCACTGATTATATTGATTTATCTGAGTTATGAAATTCAAAAATACATATTTATATATAATTAACTTTGACCCCATACAACACTTTTGCAGCAGCAAAGTTTTTAACCTTCTCCAGCGAAAAAAAAACATCAAGCAAAATCTCAATAAATATCAGTCAACTATTTAACGTGTTTAGTAAAGAAAAATGTCCGTATGGGGAAACGAACCAATTCTACATAATAATTGTATTTTGACTCATAGAATAGAACAATGGTTTGTACATAATAACTTGTTATCAGTCGCATTATTTTGTTTTCATTTCAAATGCATTTTATATGCAGCCCTGTAGGCTTTAACTTCTGCATTATTCAATCAAAAAGGTTCTAAATGAGATATTGCGCTTCCCCTGCGCATGTTTCGATACGTAAAATGGACTGTGACTCTATCTATTGAAATGCAACATGGTATAAACTCTTCTCTGATATTGGACGGGAAAATACTAAGATTATAAAAGGAAATGTATTCAACAGTTAAATCATGCGTATTCGTGATTTAATTATTTTTTCCTTCAATGTAGCCATCGGGTTTGAATAGTTATATTATATTGTTCTCACTATTTCTAGAAAAGTTCGATTTCTTTTACATACAAATTGACTCGGAAATTATGACATGTATTAATGCATTTGTTTCCTTCTTTTAGCTGTTCGTAGGTAACTACGTAAAATACCTTCACAATAGTCTTAATCAGCCATACAACTATAGCCAGTGTTGGGAGCTGAGAGTTGATAACCGAAACAATGAAGATTGTAGTTGTTCGTGTTATGGGTTATGTACTCCCCCATTAACGGTGGTATTACAGTGGCCAAGTTTCAGAATTGTTCGATGACATCCATCATTTGGGTACTGTTAAAACCACGTGCGTTGGGTGCGGGATGTCGTGGGTTCGATCCCCCGCCGGGGCATATCAAATGCATTAAAATGGTAATAACTGTAGAACACTTTATTGAGGAAAACTGTACAGGTTCTTGTCATGTTTACAATATATACAGAAAATAGAATTAGCACACACACACACACACACACACACACACACTAAAAACGAAAACCATACATAATGATACTCTTAGTCGACAAGGAATAATCTTGATTGTAATGTGTTAACTAATCTATAAATCTCTTTTTGGCAAAATTTATGAAGTAGTAATTTTTGTTTTGGAGCCAGAAGAGAGACCAAATATTTACCATATTTAGCTACAACAAATACATGGTTTCATATATATGCATATGCATACATATACATATACCTATTCATACGCACATATACATTCACATACATATTCACTTATACATGCATATATACATACATGTATCTTTACATTGAAAGCAAATAAAAAAGTCATGATAAAGAAATACATTGTACATATTTAAACCACAAAGAGTATAGTTGATGTAGATGACGTCCAATACTTAAATACACCCCCTTTTCAAAAAGGGAGGTAATTACTCTAAACGTGATCCATTACACAGATTCGTGCCAAATATAATATAAGTTTCTCTTTTAGTGCAATACAGAAATACGAGCCCTAACCGAAACAAATATAATATAAGTTTCTCTTTTAGTGCAATACAGAAATACGAGCCCTAACCGAAACAAATATAATATAAGTTTCTCTTTTAGTGCAATACAGAAATACGAGCCCTAACCGAAACAAATATAATATAAGTTTCTCTTTTAGTGCAATACAGAAATACGAGCCCTAACCGAAACGAAAAGTATATGACACGCATTATTACGTCCACATTTGTATTCCCTTCCTTAACGCTGGCTTCTCTTCATTCTGATTCTATTCTGAGTGAATGCGATGGCAATCTGAACTTTGAAATGTATGAACGCCATTTACGAGGTAAAACTTCTAATTACTTTTATATACCAGTATTGTTTGAAATAAATTTATATGAAACTAATACACTGCAATTGTCAACTTTATCTTCTGTTCTTTTTATAAAAATTCCATCAATCAGCCTATGTTCATAAATATATTATGAAAATGTTTATGCTTTACACTTAAGGTTTTTACCCATACATAACCATATCCGAAATTATTTAAAAGATATTTCTACACCAATTATCATTAAAGTAAACACACACACACACCATATAGCAAACAGTGTATGTTATAAATTCCTTTTTTAAGTTTGCCAAATCATAGTTTCATAATAACTAATGTGATGTAGTTTTCATTTTGGCAAATTCAGAGGTATAACAAAAAAAAAGAAAAGTGGACAATTCAGCGTCAAAAAATGTGTCAGAAAATAAAATCTACCATTATCATTAAAATGTCCCGTAGGTATCCGCTGTTGATCAATCAAAATGTATTTGAGGAAAGGGGTTAACTATCCACAGTTATTTTTTTAAATTATAAGTTTTATGTTCAGACCTTTCTTAGTGTGGGAAAGAAAGCATCGTCATACGACTTTGCGACCCAGGGAGTATCATTTGAAAGACAGCTATGACGAGAACCGACTTTACAAGTCTGCAATTTGATCGTCAGAATGTTTAGACTCCCTGCTCCATTTATTGTTAGCCGATTTTAATAGCCCGCAATTTTATATAATACTTATTGTAATTTAGTGTCTATTGTCAGAAGGTAAGGGTTTCGTGAAACGTGTGTCAATTAAAGAACCATACAAAATGTTCTGCTCCAGTCATTATCATCAATTTTACCCAGGGTAGTAGTACTGCACTTTTAATATCTTCGCTCCATTTTTGGCAATGGCGTTTACCATTTGGTAGTTTGAAATCGCTGTTAGATGCGGATAATCCACTACGTGAACATCGTTTATGTAGACCTACACAGTAATAAATTGGACACTTCGAGTTTTATTTTTGTTTAAATTAATATTTGAATCCGTACGTTCTCGATTGCGATAACATTCTGAACTGAGAAAACATTCTAAATTGCTGGCGATTTAGATAACACAATTGCATTAACCACGTAGAAGGTCGTTACATGATAACAAAAAAAACCATTCCTCATCTTAGCTGAAATGCTGGCTATCATTACTGATTATACGATATATCCTGTGTACTGTAATATACATATAAATGAAGAAAACAATATTTTACTATTTCTAATTCAGCATGGCATGATATTTGTCCTCAACAGAGGGTTATCCAAGCCATTGCGGGTAATCAATTAACGCACTCACTGCGATTGTCGCTGCGAAGCTTCGTGAGAGAGCCAACCAATTTACCGACGTCATTTTGTAAGGCGGATCGTAAAACAAGGAATAGCTATAGTATATAACCGTTCCTCATTCCTGTTACACATTATTCAAATATCTGAACCTGTGTATTTTATAAATTGTTATGGTATGCAATGAAGAATTGCAAGTTTACAACTTTTACAAAACCTATCGTATTAATTAATTAATTAATGTTCTACTCGTTCTACTTTTTCTTTCTTTCATCACCAAATTTATTTTCATTTTTCCAAATAACATTTTCAAATACTGTAGATCTGCTAGATTAACACATACTTTTGTTTAGTAATACCAGAAAAAAAGATTAATGAAGGAAGCTCTTAAACTCACTTTACTTACTTGTATATTTATCGAATTTATTTTTGCCTCGAATTTGTAGAGTGTATTCTGATTTGTTACTGTAATTGGACGCTGTAAATTGATTCCCCAGGATCCCGATATGAACGAGTTGAAGTTGATGATTTGAAGATATGTTCTGATATTAGCATGGAAGCCCATCATTAGCTTGTCCGTTTCTTGAAAGTCAATTTTTATTTGAGAACTGGAAACAAATATGTAATACTCGTATGAATATAAGCACAAAATGGTACCAATTAAAGACATGTGCATACGGAGAATCCGATCAAATTACGTAGAAATGACTATATAGTAGGTAACATTATAGGCAACTTGATGAGAAAAACCGGTGATACTGACAAAGCATATGATATGACGTAATACTCGTGCATAGTTTGACGATATATTCTCTGTGTGTACACTGGAGTCAATTAAAACATTTTAAGGTGGAATCATACCTTTGAAATAACGTCGTTTTTGACGTCAAAATGTACGTTTTTGCGACAATGACAGTGTTGTTAAAGAAATCACCATGGCTTTCTCGTTTGAAGTGGAATTTGGAAAGAGTTAACACCAGACTGAAGGAAATAAAATTACCTGCGTAGTGATATAATTTCCATACAACTGCCAAGACAATTAACGTAACATAAGGGGAGTAAAAATGAAAAATTTCGCTAAAATATTTTAACAGTAATTTGGTTATTTCAAATTTATTAAAAATTCGCCCGAGAGATTTTTTTTAAAAACTAATATAATTTAGAACTACCTTTTGTCTACCATTTACCAAAATTTCAAGAAAATATATCGTGCAGATCTTTAGTTAATGGCAATGACGTTACAGCTCTGTCACGCGACAAACCGTACACTGCGGAATTTAAATTGAAACGTACCAAGGGTTATTAAAATGAACTCCCCGATTTTTCATAAAAATAATCAATTTTACTCTTTTACAAAAGTGGTAAACTGTATTCCTTTAATATTAAATATGTTTTATATAAACTGTCTTGTCTACTTCGTTGTTTATCTGTTAACTCATTTTTTCACATTCCATGTATTAGTATTAGTCTCAAACTGTCGCTTGCAGTTCTTATAGATAGATTGTATTTCACTTATTCGAATACATGTAATTAGTCATTTACATACATACATTTACATACACAAATTGATAAGGGAACATCAAATAGTAATTCGATATAACATGAAGTTTCGTGATTTTACATAACCCAACATTTCTGATACAAAATTCTTCAAACAAGAGCATCGTCAGAATTATCATGGAAGAAATTGACATTGTTAATATATTTTATTATTACTTTCCTATTTGTCACTCTAGGTATTTTGTAATGTATCTTCAGATAACAGTAAATACAGAATGCGTTTCTCTTTATCAGGCACAAAGCATGTTTCAGCACTTCAACGATTATAACTGTCATGCAAAGCTTTCTATCTATTCTATCCGCGATCATGCTTTTGTTATTTAAGGAAACACTTTATATGATAACACATCAAGAAGAACTATCTGACTTTCTTCCCTTTGGAAAACCTTATGTACAAGATTTTATGAAAGTTTCGACTTGATTGTATTCACAGAGCTCCGCAGTTCAATTCAACTTAGAGCTGTTTGAATACAGATGTTTATTGACAATATTTCCCTGTATAGTTTGAGTAAATAACCCACTATTATTGTCTACATACATATTCCGTGGAGTGCCATCACATCGTTGTCTGCACTATGTAGTGAGTCTTCAATGTCATTGCACAGGTGTCTGTAAATTGTAGACAACGTATATCCGGGTAATGATGCATTTTGTTTTATAATTGGAAGTGTGTTGACAACACCAGTAATTAGGTACGAACATGTGACCAAAAGTGTGATCTTCTACGGTTTTATGGCATTGTGATTTACTTAAAATCAACCCGATAGTTTGTCTTTAAATTTGGGTTAAGGGTAAAAAACAATTCTCAAGACAAAACGAAGTACCGGTAGTTACTAAATAACGGGGACACATGGATTAAAAAAATAAAGATAGAAGAAGGGGTTGGTGGCTGTGTTACATTTTCAGATCCAGAACGCGCGTACCCGCGCACGTCAGCAGTATTAAGGCATAGCGTTTTACTAAAAGTCCGCCCGATATATTTCCAACAAATTTGAGTAAATTGGAGAAGAAATGGTGTTCTGAATTATAATAATTTCTTTTAAAAGAAATATCTAGGGCATTTGTTTTGTTAGTAAATTAGACGTAATGTAATAACTGTATTATTAGTCAGCGAGTTCGTTAAATAAACCAAGTTTTGCTTTAAAATTATTTAAGGAAAAATTGTGAACTATATATCATGACGGAGTTTATATCATTCGCTTCAAATCTATGTTAATATAAGATGAGACAGTAATGGTCATTCCTTTAATCACACATAACTGTGCAGCTGTGTAAACACAATTTAAATCAAAAACTTGCCGCTAACAACAACAACATTATCACGGATAGAATACCAAGAAAGCTTTGCATGACAGGTATAGACTTCGAAATTCTCAAAATTGCATATTGAAAACAATATTTGTATACTGTTATCTAAAATCCGATACAAAAAACCAAGGGTGACATATAATATGTGTGATAATTATATTTCATATATAGAACAACAGTTGAACAGGAAAGTAAACGAGTCAGTTTATACATATGACAAATCCAAATAATATTTTGTTGTTTTTTGCTAAATTATTTACGACCAAAATTACTTTAATTCTTTAAATAGAAACACATATATACTACCATCCATTATTCTTTAGGAGATAACTTAAATTTAGAATGAAATTGATAATTATAAGGAAAAAATAAGTATTCATTTTAATTACCCTGGATGCGTCTCAATGTTTAATTCCGCAGTGAACGTTACGACGCACACAAGAGGTTTAACGGCATTGTGATTTATTAAAAATCGACACGATATATTTGCTTGAAAGTTTGGCAAATGGTAGATGAATAGGTGTTCTATTTTATATTTTATTTTAAAAAAAATCTCTCGGGCGAATTTTAAATAAACTAGAAATAATCAAATAACTGTTAAAATATTCTAGCGAAATTTCTATTTTAAGTCGCCTTATGTTACGTTAATTGTCATGAAAGATGTATGGAATTGATACTATCACACAGGTTATTGTATTCTCTTCAGTTTAAAGTTCATTTTATCCGAATCCAAATTGAAATGAGGAAGTTATGGTGATTTCTTTAACAACACTGTCATTGTCGCAAAAACGTACATTTTGACGTCAAAAACGACGTTATTTCAAAGGTATGATTCCACCTTAAATGGAGTATGGCATAGTTCATAAATGTCACTGTACATCAGCAAAGTAAGCGTCGAGCAAAGCTCGTTTTGAGATTGTACATTTCTTTAAGGAAATTATCTTAATATAATATAGATTTTGTTTGGCTGATTTTGTTTTATTGCTCAGCTCGTAAAACTGACATTAGAGTTACATAGAAAAAACAGGTAACCTTGAATTTCTTTCATTCATATTCGGAATACTGAGCATGCGCAATGAGTTTAATTTCTTATGACTGGCTAACATTAGCACTCAAATAAATATATTACCTGTTTTAATGTTATATATCATTACGGAGATATATTGTATTCAAGCATTTGAAAGTTATATTGTCTACAAATAAAAATACTGAAAGTATTGAAGGTGGAATTGCGATCGGTTAAGAGGAGATGCATACAGAAAGATTTACCTAAAAAAAGACCACCATGACAGACAAGTAATGATGCATCAGGCCACAATGAATTTCTTCCAAGATCATAAATTTTTGCTGGTCTTGTAGAAAAGAAATATATTGAACCAAATCAGAATATATCATTCGATCCACATATTACCTTTTTAATTATCATATTACTCAAAACCCCTTCACGGAAATCCCCCCAGAAAGATTCATGACAGTAAAGTGTCTTCCTATTGTTTGACTGTACAACACTGTACAACACCAACTGATGCATTCAAAATATGCAATCTATCAATACAATCTATCAATCCAATCCAATCCAATCTATTTATGTTTTCAATGATAACAATAAATTTAGATGTATAATCTTCCAAAACAGTGGTGAATTAATTTCTGGTTGTTCATATCCAGTATCAAACTTTACTGTTTTCTGTTTGTTCGACGAAATTAATTGCAATCTTCTGTGTTAACAAAACATTTGTATAAAAATGAACAGATTGATATAATTAGGACTAAACCAAAAGCAATGTAATAATGTACAGACGAGTTTTCCTTCTCCAAAACAAAGGACAAGCGTGACCCTGAATCGATCACCTCAGTGGTTAGCTATGTAGTATAAATGTGTAACTATTAATATCGGAGACATAATAATCATTAGCGTGAATGATACTTCTAGGAGTGGATACTGCAACTGAAACTTATTAATAAAGGACATTTGTCATGATATTTAATCTTTGAACAGTTTGTAATGGAACAACCAAACTAATATACCCGTGAGGTTAAGTTGATGTCAGCCCAATGGTTTGTGAGGAGATTTTGTTTAAAGCTTAAAGTTTATTTATTTTATCCCTATTCTAATGCAGCATGGTAACTTATCGTTCAAACCAGTACATATGGCTTTAACAATTTACAAATGTATCCTGAAATCAGACAAAAACCTGAATAGAAAATGTTAAGTTTTGTCATTTTGCACCTTTTCTAATGCCGTCTGGCTACAATGTTTTTCAATCAATTAATACGGCATAAACAAACATTGTAGAGGAACATTTGTAGTACATTATCTTGGAATCGGACTAGCCGATATAGGATAGAAGAATTTTGAAGTTTAGGCATTTTACTCTCTTCCTTTGGCCGAAGCTACATAATTTGTGTTTAAAATTGATATTTTTGAATATATTTGAAAGAGGACCACTAAAAGAACATTACTGTGAAGTGTTGTTAACATTTGCCTAGTTGATTAGGATGAGATGGCATTTGAAGCTAAACGTTCAATTTCCCCTTTCCTGATGCCGCCTCGCTTCACTTCTTTTAACAAATTAATATGGCTTGAACAATTTTTGTAGTGACTATTTCTACTAAATAACCTTGAAATCGAACAAGAATTTTAAATATTGAGCATTTTACTCCCTTTCTCAGATACCGCACACACAAGAGATCTGCACATATCTTTGAAAAGGACTTTAGATATTTGTTTTCCCCTTTTTAGATGCAACCTAGTTTCTTCAACGTTCAACCAATCCATAGCACTTAAAACATGTAAAGGGTCACTGAATTAACAGTTCTGCTAAATTATCTTCAAATCAGACAAGCACTTTCATAATAATGTAGTTTTAATTTCATGTCATTTTGCCCCTTTTCTTATGCCACCTGATTGCCGTGTTTAACAACCAATCAATATGATTATTTTATAAAAAGTTATCCACATCATAATAGTATCAGACAAGGTGATTTAGAGGAGAATATCTTAACACGATTGGAAAATGTTCACCCTTTCTGTTCCCGCAGCAAGTTCGCCGTAGAAAATAAATATATCGCATACTGACCCCTAATTGACTTCAATGTGGTTTGAAGCTATAATGATGGCTCAGATAATTTCAGATAGAATTTCTCGGGCTAAGTTACAGACGGTGTATACATGTACAATGGTTTAAACGTACTTGTTGATATAAATAAAATAAAACAACTAATTCTCGTAATTCTATGAACAGTCTACTTACTTAAATCCTGGACGCCAAGTAAACAAATCATATCCGGAGTTGAAGAACAGTACTACTGAAAACTCGGTCACTGTGACGTTTGGTATTTTTATGAGAGCATTGGGAGTCTGAAATTAAATTAAAACCTCACTTAGCTACCGTTAATCTCAGGTCAAGAATATAGCCTAGGTTCGTTATCTTTATATTTATGCAAAATCGTTAAAATATTAATGTGACATTTAACCTTTCTAAGAAAATGAACAGTGGAGATCTTGATCAGACTAGCAAGGATGCTCATGCTGACCTGGGTTTGCAGTCTTGAGATAATCAAATTATACACACTAAACCCTTTATTCCAACATAATTGTATTCAATAGTGTTTTCTGTACAAAGACAGACTAATGCATCTGGCAAGTTATTTTATAACTACACATACACATACCTGTAGTCAAATAGACATGCATGTCTGCAGAACAATCAGGGACATATGTTTGTATTTATGTTCCTTACGCAACCAATCGATCAAGGTCGGAATTAATTTCGATTGTATATTAAAAGCTAATTGCATATGTGTCCTTTTTCCCATTGACTTAAGATTTGCCCTAATTTATATACGGCTAATCTTAAACATATGTTTAGGATATTTATGAACGGGTGAATATGCGTTTGGGCACTAGTCATCAATGTTATCGAATCCAAATAAATATGTTTCACTGAAAGTTTACCTGAACTAATGATAGGCACATTGAAATACGCTTACATTAGCGGCTAGTGTATCAGGTTAACGTTTATATATGCTTTTGGAATGTAAATGGGTACCCACTTTACTAATTATTTAATAGTTTGTTCTTCATAAAAGAAGATAAACTCACACACAATTATATTCGTGTAACCCCGTTAAACTGATTTGATTTCTTCTTAGCAAATCCCAAATAGACGCATATTTGTTTTTATTCGTTAGCTTAGATATGTACACTGGCATGGGTCACAGTGAAAACTGAAATCTAAATGTGAAAATAAGCCATATGATTAGGTTGTTTATTTGGTGTTGCATTGAGCATTATTTAACCACATTGGTATATAAATGAATATGTAGTTCATTCAATATTGTTTGACATGTTAATGGGGCAATATAATAGTTAAGACGTCCTCTATAATACATTCCAGGTATTGCATAGTTCCGAAAGAATGTTCAAAGATTATTTAAACAAAAATAAGTAAGTGAATTGAGCTGTACACTTTTTATAGCTTAATATTTGTTCTGTTATTTCGTCTTAATTTTCAAACTTTATATTTAGCAACACTTTATTAATTCCAAATATCATTTCTACCTTACAATTGACTTGAACACTTAAAATAAAAGCTACTGTGACAAATTGTAGAAAGTAAGAAGGCTTACCGGTGGAAAGACATCCTCCTTCATCAGAACTGTGAAGTAGGTGAAACCGGACTCTTGGATACGGTTTGTAAACCACGATTCGTTCAGTGTCTCACATGCACGTGTCACAGGATCAAACCTGGCACCTGTTGAATGAAATTGTTCATATTGTTCGATAGCACAATCTAGTCCAAACAGATTGCCTGAAGTTGATTTTCTTATAAGTTGCAGATATCTATGGTCCGCTGATGTCGGTTTAAGACCATCGATGAATAGAAAATAAGTCAGAAAATAGATAAGCAATGCCATTGTATGCTTATTCAAAAATTGTCTATTTTGAACACAACAATCTCGTTATGGTAGCACTACAGTGGTTTTGAAGTTATAACTGGATAATGTGGTTAAACTAAAAAAGTGAACAGAACACAAAACGGTAACGATCGATCGAGCTGATGATTACAATGAATAGTATAGTTGATTCCATTAGACCTGATGCTTATCAGCGTAAAACGATTTCGAAATCCCGAGCGCACGACTTTGCAAGTCTTATATGTATAATTCTACTTAACACTTAACGCGCCAATACCCCAAAGTCGATTTTTCAATGTTCAAAATTGGACGACGCTATTGTTCATGTAATAATGTTGGAATATATACACTGCTCTTTCAGTTGAGATAGCTCGTTACGAGCTGACCAACTTGAATCTGACCAATGTCAATATCGCCTTTGCCGCTGAAAGTGTTAGAGCAAAAATCTTGATTCCAAGGTTATGCATAAGAAATTATATGTGTTATTCTACATGTAAAGAGGACCGGGTTTAGCACATGCAATGTTTGACCGTGGTTTTGTTGCGGTCTTTTCCGCGAGGTATGTATTTTGAACATTGAACGGCCTCTCTAAATTTAATTTGAATTTGGCAAACACAAGGGTATTTCCTTCTTCGAAAGTATAATGTTCAGCGAAAAATGGGTTGCTTATAATTGTCTTTATTTTAAATTATTGGTTTCATCGCTTGAGTGATAACATGTCGTCTGTTACGTCTACGAGGGTTTACTTTTTTAATAATTCACGGATAAGGCGAGATAGGGATTGTTGTTTGCGTTTGTGTTTGCTTGTTGTCGATGCGGAACAGTGGCGACACGGCTATAGGTACCAGTATTTGTCAAAGGTACATAACAAGGCTTGTAGGTATTTCCCTGGTGAATTTCTATTCGTTGCCTTGTCGGAACCATTCCCTTCTTTTATTTTCAAGTCTATTCTAGCTACCTTATTAACGTGCGAATGGTCAGTCGTTGTGTCCCGTATGTTCATGATTCAATTTAGGGATGATGTATTGGCTAGGTTACCACTATAGTATAATTGTCTATAATGTTAACAGGTCCTGTATTTAGAAGGTTTAATATACATGAGCCGTCCCACGAGAAAATAAACATTGTGGACTTTGCGTAATGTATCGACCCGGATCAGACTAGCATTTCGGGCAGGCTAATCTGGACAGACACTTTTCAACATTTAGTGGATTTTCTGTTTCAGGAATCATTACTCTATACCTCTATCCCCCTGAGACGGAATGTGTCAGCCCGAATTAGCCTGTGCAGACTGCACAGGCTGGTCTGGATCGATACATTACGCAGAGTCCATACTGTTGATTTGTTCGTGGAACGGCTCATATACCATCATGCATGTGATCGATTACGGGTCATCTTGGCCAATGTGTTTAAACCTCGTTCATTAAAAATATATTTCATATTTTCTAAAAGTCTTCACTTTATTATTTTATGTTCGTAATAAAAGACGACAGCAATACGAATTCTAAAGATTTTGTGATTATGCAAAATACATGATACGAACAATATCATCGTCTAATCATTTACTGTTAAGATCAATAGTTATGGCCAAAGCATGCTCATGAGGTAGGTAGCACCTAAATATATATTACAAGATACGGTTAACAAAGATCCAGGAATCAGTCCAAAGGACTTTGTCATTTATTATTCTACCGATATATTTTTGTAATGAGTCATTTAAACTGCAATACGAACAGTAATCCAATATCAAAAGACAAAAAGGGTGTTACAAAGTTTCACCAGATAAGTGTCGGTTCAATGGGGCTCCATGGGGTATGTGTCTATCCAATGAGGCTGCCATAGGGTTCTTTGTTTATCATGCAACATGTTTTTACAAAGTTTCAGCAGATAAATGTTTATTCCACGAGGCTGCCATGGGGTCAGTGTATATCCAAAGAGGTTGTGATGAGGAAATTTTGTCTTCCATGGGGAAATTATCTATTTAACTAGGCTGACATAGGGTAAATGTCTTTACTATGAAGCTGCAATGGGTAACTCTCTATTTAATGAGGCTGCCATTGGGTAAATGTCCATTCAATGGGACAATGTGTTTATCATTTAACAAGTTACACAGTCAATCCAGAGGCTATGAGTTCGAACCCCAGCTCGGCCAACATTTTCTCAGACGTGTGACGAACGCCAATGTGACAAGCATTATTTGCTTTCCACCAATTTGGGAACAGAATTTGTACAAAAGCAATCATTTCCTTGAAAAATATGTTTTGAGCATTGGTTTTGAAAAATCCCGGAACACATGAGTGGTTTTGAAAAGCCAGGAACACATGAGTAGGTGAAAAGACCCTGTGGTTTGAGTGAAACAACGTTTAAAATGGCGTTAAATCTAAATCAATCAATGAATCTTCTTCCTTTCATATTCCATCGTTTTACATCTACAACGAGACGAAGAGCAACACAAAGGAACGATCCACAGAGGCAAGTCGACAGATAGAAGTCTTTGACAGGTAGGTTTGTTGCAACAGGGGTTTGCAAAACTTATTGTTGATGGTTTGAACGATTGGTCATGTTCTGCCGGGTTCGAGACAACAACTATTACGCTTATAACGTCAGAGCATGCTTCCACAAGTTGTGTCTATTTCTTAAACCTATACCTAAAATGGAGTGCAGTGGTGCTCAAAGTTTTACACTCAGGCACGCAGGCGCCCGCACAAAGCTCATGTTAAGAGAATACCAGGAGCCCTTAAAGTTTTCCAACAACATGTCGTCGTCAAAAATTCGTCACTCATACTCAGGAAATAACACGATTATATGTATAGATTATTCTTTCACAGTGTGTTCAATATCTTTACTTCTGCTTAAATTGTTGACCGTAGCACCAGTCACACGTCCGCATCCGAACGCAATTAACACTTAAACATGTACCATATAGAATATTTAGTCATATAACTTGAAAACTGTTGAAAACAGCGTAGAATAGAATAACATACGATCCACTAAGTTATAAACACAATCGTATTGAATTTAGTGACGACTGTGTCTTTTTTTTCTGCAATTTAGAAACGTAATCGAGTCAGGTCCTGCCAGATATACAATCGAACATTTGAGTTCAAGTATAATGTGCAGAAAACATATACCAGTGGTCGATATATAGAAAGGTGAACAGGTATTTTCCAACTATATCTCCCTAATTACCCAGCAACATCGTACGATGAGTGTCAAGATAAGAACGGTTCCTGATTCTTCAGCTTTACTTAAATGTTCAATTAAAAATAAAGACAACAATAACAGCCCCACATCTTTGGCTAAGGTAAATTACCAGACAGATATTATAGAGTCGTTGTAAATGATAAGTAGTAGTAGTAGTAATAGGTATAATGATAAAAAGGAAGTGGTTTTACTCAAAAACAAAATACAATAGGCTCGCAATAACAATCATTTGAGTACAACATCTAACTGGAATGAATTCATAGATCATATATGCAAATTAGGTTCATTATTACACCTCTATACTTAACATACTTGCTGAGTAATAACAGAAAGCTTTGACCAATAAACTGGAACACTGGCTTGAATATAATAACGTATTATTAGACGCGTAATTTAGTTTTCTATAAACATGAAGCCATATAGCCGCTTACTTTTGAATTATTTAGTTGCAAATGTTCTACATCAGAAAATGCGTATCCCTTGCGATTTTATCGATTTGTCAAATTGCGTTTGACTCTGCTGTTATTGAATCGCACTTTGCTAATAATTAAATGAGTTCAACAGTTTTATCGAATTTCAAACATTTAAATTCCTATGTTCTCAATGTAGGCGTCGGGTGAAATCATCGTTTAAATAATTACTACATTCTGTTCGTTTGTGTATATTGTTTCAACTAATGAACTGATGAATGATAGAGTATTTTTCCCTTAAAACCACGCCTCTAATTTAGTGTATATATTTTTTATATAACCCATGTATTTCATGTTAATCTGTGTAGTATTGAAGATTCTGCTAAGCTATACGGTTGTGCCTTCTTTCTCTATAATACAAGTACACAACATGTCCGCTTTGTTTTATTACAATTTTGAACATGTTTTGAATCATAAAATACTAAGATTAATTAAGGTATTCATATCCTTCTTTTCGCCTATGATTTATCGCTCAACATTCTGCTAGGATGTCATTATTTATTTCATGATGTACTTTTGTCGGCAACACATAATAACATTGCAGCTAGCTTGCGATGTTAGCTCTACCTATATGATGGTAGTGCATCTACTATGATAATCATGTCGAGCCGAGATATTCTTGTTAACGATTGCTATAACACCACGAGTCGTGAGATTGAGCCCGGACTCGGTCATTTTTATTTCCCATGATTGACAACTGTCATTGTAAACAGCATCGTTCGTTATTCATCATTTAGCCGTGAAAAGCGTCATTCGTTTTCTACACTCCGCTTTTAAATCTATGTGGAATCTTGTAACCGTCTCCTCAGAAACTATAAAGTACATCATTATTTAATAGCACTTTTCCATTGGTGATTCCTGTTATAATTACAGAAGTCGTTAATGACCGGATATAGGGGATAGTTTGAATTACATTTCATTCATAAATATGGCAATTCCCCTCAAACTAAAAGCGTGCACTTGTGTAAAAATTATGTGCTTCAGCACACGACTGATATTGGCGTATAGCTTTCATGAGGGATACAGTGATATTTCAAATTATCAATTTCAAGTCAACTCGTTTTTCAATTATATCTCCGTCGATGGCACTTGATGGCAGTTTTCATTTCTGTTTTTATTGCATCTTAAGCATATGCAGTTTAGGGTTGATATAGAAATACAAATGCAGATGTGGTTATGACAATAAAATACTGGTTAAAAGTAATCAATAAATGTTACTCAAAAAACAATATCACATTCAATATGGAATTAATTAATTCGTGAAGGTGTGAACGTTAGTTTGCACACATTCGTTATAATCTTTTTTCTATTTAAGTGAATGTCTTATGAATGCAGGTAACGAAATAAGTGTTTTTCCTACTTTAAGAGTTGTTTAAACGTGTACATAGTTGGACATTATGCATACCAGTTTGATAGCATGACTATTTTGCTTGAAGAAATTCATCCATAACTACTAAGTTTCAAGCCATTGTTCCAGTCGTTTGGTCAATATGGTTGTAAGCAACTTGCTGATGTTACTCAGGAATGATGTAAAGTAAATCGTTTTTATCTTTGACACACAATTTAGGATTTTACTTGGTAATAAGAGAGATATAGTGGGAAAATAGCTTTTCCCTTCTCCGTAACTAGACTAATGGTATGTATTTTCTGCGACAGGCCAGTACCTTTTACAAACTGACCTGGGACTCTTTTTTTTAAGCCTTTAGGAACGTGGGCTTATGTATTTGTGAAACCATAGTGTACGACGGTACTCGCGTGTTTGTTATGCTCCCTAGCGCTACACATGCTATAGTGATCAATCGGATACTTACAGCCGTCAGGGGACCTGTGAAAGGCTTCTCCTTGTTATGACCCTTCGTCTCATTGAAGATGTAAAGCGATGGAATATGAAAGGAACATGTAAACGCTGTGAATCATTAATTGATTCGGGTTGAGCGCCGTTTTCAACAATTGTTCAGTCAAACAACGGCTGCCTATTCATGTACGATTAGCTGCTTTTCATAATATAATGTTAGCCCATTGGTGGAAGGCGTATGATGCTTTGCACATTAGCCTTTGTTAAACGTCTGAGAAAATGTTGGCCGAGCTGGGGTTCAAATTCATAGCCCCGGATTGACTGACAGTCATAGTATAGACACTTACCTAATGACAGCCTCATTGAATATATACTTTCATATGACCGCGTCCTTGAATATACACCTGTCCTATGGTAGCCTCATGGAATAAACGCTGAAACTGTTTAAAGCTTGTTGTATGATAAACAAAGATCCCAATAGCAGTTTCATTGGATAGCCCCTTTTCCCATGGCAGCCTCAATGAACAGACACTTATATTCTGAAATTGTGTAACACCCTTCTTGAGCTTTCGGATATATGTTGTGATTGCAGTTTAAATGACCCATTATAAATTACACATATCTATATCGGTATAATGTTAAAATACACAAAGTCCTGATTCCTGGTAGCAGAATGAAGTAAATTCATTAAACTTACCTATCAATACGATACATGCTGAAAGCAAATTGTCCATGTTTACCATATATTTTATTCTCTAAATACAGAACCCTGTAACTTTTAAGACAATGCTAGTGTAGAGGTGGCTTAGCCCATATAAATTAGATGATAGACATAACATGTGTCAACAGCACACAGCCACGGACCGTTCGCAAGTTAGTATTGCAACTATAAAGCAACAAACTTATATCCACTAGGGAATACCTGTAAGCCGTACTAAAGGTCAAATACTTGTACCTATAGCCGTGTCGCCATCGACAACAGGCAAACAGAAACGCAAACAATAATCACTGTCTCGCCTCATCCGTAAATTATTAACAAAGTATCTCTGGTAGACGTAATCAGACGACATTTAATCACCCAAGCGATGAAACTAATACTCTCAGATGAAACAATAATAAAGAACCCCTTTCCCTGAACATTCTACTTTCTAATAAGGAAATACCGTTGTGTCTGTCAATTCCAATTTTAGAATTAGAGAGGCCGTTCAACGTTCAAAGTACATACCTAGGGAATGAAATGATAGCAAAAAAACTGGCCTCAAAACCACCAGTTAAATATTGCATTTGTATGCCGCCAAACTACCCGGTCCTTTTTACAAGTAGAATAACACATATAATTACTTCTAAATTAGCTTGCACTTTAATTTGTTTTCAACTTTTTCAGCGCCAAAGGCGATGTTGACATTTTTCAAATAATTTAAATGCAGGTGAGTCAGCTGTCTCAACAGAAGCATCAGTTTTTGATTTACAGCTATTAAAATATTGTAAATTTAACAAATCGGACTTATTGTCAGTGTCTGACATTGTGTTGTAAACTAATACATTCACACAGATTCGTCCGCGTGTGAAGAGGTACGAAGACACCAAATAGTTCCATTATTTTATCATCATTTTTCATAAAATAAAAAGGAAATGTGTTTGTTTTGAGTGGATATGGAATATATTTCAACTCGAAGTGATACAATTTTAACATTTTCACTCGCGCTACGCGATATTCAATTGTATCACTTCTCGATGAGATATATTCCATATCCACTCAAAACAAACAAATATCCTCTATATATTTCTGTTATAATTGAAATATAAGATACGTCCATTCGATAACAAAAGTCAATGCTCGATTAGGATTTAGATGCAAATAAGTATTGCATTATATTAATGTATCGTTCACTAGTCGAAATGCCCTACGATTCGGATTGATCGTTCCTGATGTTTGCCCTATGTTCCCATATTTATTTTTCTACGATTGCATGGCGAGTACATATTTATTTACTATTTTGTTCGTTACCAGCTGACGTATGCGGTTTAACCAACAATTTAAGTTTACACAAATCAGCTACATGTAATCTGTTCGGACTTGGCTGTGCTATCAACACATGGGACATATTTCAGTCAAGAGGGATCAGGTTCAAATTCTCTAACACGTGTATGTGAGTGATTGACCGAATCTTGGTTTATACATCAAATCCAAAAATGTAGATTAACCTACTTCACACTTCTTATGACGGGCCTTCTTATTAACTTAAGCCAGTCACGGTAACTAATGTATAAAAATAATCGTTTTCGACATCAAAATGGGCGTTTTCTTAACAATTTTGGAGGTTCCAGATTCGTTTGTATAAGGCAAATGGTAAATAAATTGGCTAAAACCGTAATACATAATCTATAACCCTTTCCTGCTAACGCCTTTAAACTCATCTTACTGGATAATACATGGATTTTTCTGTTTTAGAGAATGTTCATATTTATGCCCAGGTGTTGACAGACTCGTCTGCTGCAGATTTGGAATGTTTTAATATGTATCTTTGACTTCATATTATTCCGAGTATTTGACACATTTTGAATTTAAATGTCACCTTTCTTGTTGTACATGTTTTTTCAAACTATGAGGACCGTACACAATTGGCATTTCGCAAGACCGAAATCACTTTCTCCAATTTCAACTCTTTTAGAAAATAATACAAGTATTCTCGAGTTTAGAGATTATCATAGTCATGCCCATGTGTTTACAAATGTGTCTGCTGTATATTTGTTGCATGTGGTAACTGTTAAACAGGTATCTCTGACATCATATTGGTTGATTATTTTACTCATCGGGGATTCTATTCGAATCTCCATATATCAGACTTTGATGGGACATTTTTAATATAGACATAAAACACGACACATGGACAAAACGATTCAGCACGTCAGAACTACAATGTTCCTTATTAGTCGTGTTAGCGCGTAGTCGGAATACCGACAATACACCAACACGACATTGCAGATATCAGCATCAGTATACAACAGGTAAACTGGTATCCTGCCCAATATGATACTGTCCTATAGACAACCGACAACATCAAACGTACCAATTCTGTATGACGGGGGTAAAACAATCACGTGATTGATTATGGTAGTGGTTATGTAAATCAGAGATTGTAGAAAACCTTAGACTGTTTACAGGTCCAATGTATTTTCAGACTGGCACGTACATTTGATACGTCTTCCAAAAAATCTACACCATTTGACAGAAGCTTCTAACAAGACTATGTTAGTAACGTGTGAACATTGTAAACCTCGATCAGACAGTTTAGATGATCATGCTGATCTGGATGAACACAACTATTCACAAACTTCAGCAAACTTATAATTTTACGTATAACCATTTGGTATGTAATGTCAAATGGTCGTTTGCTGATCTTGAGGTAGACCAAATAAACCTTATTTATTGACAGACTTTTGCATGATAAGTGTACACTGCTCTTATACAAAGAATAACTTTTCAAATAACAAATGTGTACGTCATTTATAAAATATTTAATGCAAACAACAACACATGTTTTTAACGTTTCGGCGATATTTTGTTTGCGTAATTTATTGATAGACTTTGTCAAGATAAGTGTACATTACTCTTATACACAGAACGACGATTCAAGTTAAAAATGTGTACGTCATTTTTTGAAGATTAGATGCAAAATACAACACGTGTTTTTAACGTTTCGGCAATTTTGTGTTGTGTATTTATACTCTTATAAAGGAAAAACGACGATTCATGAACCTGTTTGTTCGTTATTTATTGACATACATTGACATCATGAGCGTACGATACTCTTATACACAGAACGACGATTCAAATAACCTGTGTGTACGTAATGTATCGACATACTTTGTCACGATAAACGTACAATACTCTTATACACAGAACGATGATTCAAATGACCTGTGTGTACGTAATGTATCGACAGACTTGGCGACGATAAACTTAAAATACTCGTATACACATAACAACGATTCAAATGACCTGTGCGTACATAATGTATCGACAGACTTTGGCACGATAAACGTACAATACTCTTATACACAGAACGACGATTCAAATGACTTGTTTGAAAGTAATGTATCGACACACTTTGCCATGATAAACGTACAATACTCTTATACACAGGCCGACGATTCAAATGACATTATTCGTACATGATTCAAATAACATGTGCGTTATTTATTTATATCATTGCGTATGATGAGCGTATAATACTCTTATATACAGAACGACGAATCAAAACACCTGTTTTATTGACACAATATGGCATGATGAGCGTACAATACGCTTATACACATAACAACGATTCAAATAACCTGTTTGCTCGTAATTTTCGACATAATTTGGCATGATGGTTATAACGATGATTCTAATGACATTATTCGTACGTAATTCAAATAACATGTTCGTTATTTATTGACATAATTTTGTATAATGAGCATATAATAATCTTAGTAATTTATCGACAGCATATGGCTTGATGAGCGTAAATTACGCTTATACACAGATCGACGTTCCAAATAACCTGTTTGCTCGTTATTTATTGACAGAATATGGCTTGATGAGCATACACATAATGACGATTCAATAACCTCTTGCTCGTTATTTATTGACAGAATGTGGCATGATGAGCGTACAATACGATTATACACAGAACGACGATCCAAATAACCTGTTTGTACGTAATGCATTAACAGAATATGGCATGATGATCGTAGAATACGCTTATACACAGAACGACGATTCAAATAACCTGTTGGCTCGTTGTTTATTGACAGAATATGGCATGATGAGCGTAGAATACGCTTATACACAGAACGACATTCCAAATAACCTGCTTGCCCGTAATGTATTAACAAAATATGGCATGATGAGCGTAGAATACGCTTATACACAGAACGACGTTTCAAATAACCTGTTTGCACGTAATTTATCGACATGATTTGGCATGATGAGCGTACAATACGCTTATACACAGAACGACGATTCAAATGACTATGTAAAAGACCATGCCTCCGCACAACCTAAAGTGGATCTGCATTTGTCATCGATTAAATTAGTCTTTGAAGAACCTCCTGTAAAGTTTTATCCATAACATAAATGCTTATGCTAGTGTTTAACTACACCTGCAATAAATACGCTAAGGTTTGTTTACTTGGAGCATCACTTAATGCATATAAACATTCATTATTTAATACGTGTTAATTATCAAACACTATTATAATATGGTTTATCTAACACCACATGCTAGTGTTTAACTACACCTGCAATAAATACGCTAAGGTTTGTTTACTTGGAGCATCACTTAATGTATATAAACATTCATTATTTAATACGTGTTAATTATCAAACACTTTTATAATATGGTTTATCTAACACTCAACTTATCCCTGCAGCCATTTTTGTTTTGATATTCAAATACAATTATTTTTTATTTCAAAATTATACTTTCCTTAATATAGATTGTCCGTATCAGTGCCACTATGTGTTCAAAGCTTCCTGCAGCAAATGTGTTGTATGAGAGATTAGGTCTAGTACAATCCGATCACCTTTAATGTTAACTTAATTTTATTGTCAACTGTATCTGCTTTTCATATCATGTATGTGGAAAAATATAATTTCAGTTTGGATTTGAATACAGTGTTGGAAACATTTTAAGGAAAGTCTGAATGTTTTCGTCACTTTAACAATTTATTTCAGTTATAATACGGCCTGTCTGGGGTAGGTTACCATTATTCCTGCTTCATTTTTCCTTACACTAACGAGTTAATCGTTATGTTATCCCCACACTTCTGAGTGCTAAATAGATAAGCCATTCATTTCATTTCTTAAGCATTTGGTATGACCCAGCCATGAATTGAACCCGGGACCTTTTTCTCCAGAAGTTTACGTTCTACCCCTGAACCACCGATGTGGTTTATGTGTTATTTACTGTTTGCATATTTTGTTTATTTTCCAAATGTACACTGCTGCAGAAGCGTTACATATCGTCTTTATTAGTATACAAAGGGTTCCTTCTGATTAATATAAAGAAATCTCCATTGCACATTCGAATTATAAACACATTCCTCAATATGCTGTTCATACTTTTCTATTATCATAACATTACTCGTTATGAAGATTGTACTAGTTTTTAAATCCATTGAATATTTACCCTTTCCTACGAACACATTCATTTTAGAGCTTCTACAGAAAACTTCTTCCGAAAACAAAAGTAACTAAAGGAGGAAGAGCTTTTCTTAACTTGTTTTCGAAAATTAAACATTCGTAAATCTTTTTTCAATGCCAACGTGGAGATTTATGGTATATTGGATTGGGTTAAGGACAATCCGATAACATTTAACGTTAACTTCATATTTCATAATCAACGTGTACATTTATTGTACATAGGATAGGGTTAAATACAATCCGATAATCTTTAACGTTAACTTTATAGTGCATAGTCAACGTGTAGATTTATTGTACATAGGATAGGGTTAAGTACAATCCGATTAACTTTATATTGCATAGTCAACGTGAATATTTAGTGTTTATAGGATAGGGTTAAGTATAATCCGATAATCTTTAACGTTATCTTAATATTTCATAGTCAACGTGAAGATTTATTGTATATAGGATAGGGTTAAGTACAATCTGATAACCTTTAACGTTAACTTCATATTTCATAGTTAACGTGAAGATTAATTGTATATAGGATAGGGTTAAGTACAATCCGATAACCTTTAACGTTAACTTCATATTTCATAGTCAACGTGAATATTTATTATATATAGGATATGGTTAAGTACAATCCGATAACATTAAACGTTAATTTCATATTTCAATGTCAACGTGAAGATTTATTGTATATAGGATAGGGTTAAGTACAATCCGATAACCTTTAACGTTAACTTCATATTTCATAGTCAACGTGAAGATTTATTGTATATATGATAGGGTTAAGTACAATCCGATAACCTTTAACGTTAACTTCATATTTCATAGTCAACGTGAAGATTTATTGTATATAGGATAGGGTTAAGTACAATCCGATAACCTTTAACGTTAACTTCATATTTCATAGTCAACGTGAAGATTTATTGTATATAGGATAGGGTTAAGTACAATCCGATAACTTTTAACGTTAACTTCATATTTCATAGTCAACGTGAACATGTATTGTATATAGGATAGGGTTAAGTACAATCCAATAACCTTTAACGTTAACTTCATATTTCATAGCCAACGTGAATATTTAGTGTATATAGGATACGGTTAAGTACAATCCGATAACCTTTGACGTTAACTTCATATTTACATTTGTAAAGTCGTCTGTTTTTAGAATCATCTGAGGAAAAGAGTTATTTCGTTTTGAAAATTGGAAATTTAAATTAAAACAAAGTAAAAAAGCATTTTGGGAAAATATAGCTTGTTTAACGCCACTTTAAACGTTATTTTCTAGTTATATCACGGCATTTCTGTAGTACGTTACCAGTATTACTGTTTTAATTATCCGAACACAAGCGAGTCAATAATGATCTTAACCACACTCTACTGAGGGACAAATAAGAAAGCCATAATCATGTGTATGACCTTACCGGAGATCGAACACGGAACCTTTCGCTTCCGAAGAGGGCGCTCTACTACAACACCATCGACGCGGACGCTCTACTTCATCACTACCAGTGCGATTTGGGTAAATGAGAAAAATCGCTCGTTTTTCCGATATTCATTTTATTTCTTTTTACAAAAGTCGTTTGCTACAGACGTGTCAAATATCTTGGGTATCAGAAAAAAAGAAGACAGTCACATTTGAATAAAGAAATCACAACTGTGTGTACTGATTTAGCATTTTCCTTATTATGCAGTTTATAAAGTCGACACATTAGTAAACACAGAAAAGTAAATAAACTTAACACAAACGTAATTGAGTAGACGACTTTTGATTAGTTTTGTTTTGTAAAAACGTGAGAAATAGCACTTTTGAACAATGCATGTTTGTCCTGTAATGTTTCTAAAAGTCGTCGTTTGCATAGTCATCAACAGCCGTCTTTATCGGGAAAAGGGTTAACTCAAAGTTGAAATATAAAGTTCTACCATTTAAACATAATTATCCAGTCCTTGATATGCTATTTAGATAGTCTTTGTTGAATACAGTAAATTAAATAAACATGAACATTATAGACACTGTTAACCCTTTCTCACTTACAAGAAATTTACAGCAGACGATCTTGAAAACATTTAGGCATATGCTCCTTATGAGCAATTTCTCCTTTTGTAGCGATGTTTTTAAATGTCGTCTGCTACAAATATGTTAACATACGATTCTGAGTTGCTTTAAAAACCTGCAGCAGACAAATTTAAAAACATATAGACAAAAATATAAAATATCGCTATTTGAGAAATGTTGATTATTTAAAAGAATCGAAAACATTGGGGCAAAAAGGGAATTTGCTTGTTTTGAGCATTTTCTCCTTTTGTTATGATGTTTTCAAAAGTCTTCTGCTGCAGAGGCATTAAAAAGCGTCAGTATGAGGGAAAGGGTTACATTTTTCCGCCGGGTTAGTTAGTTATAATATATTTAACCCTTTCTCGAATGCAGACGCCTTTTGACGTAAATGTATCAGACGATTTTTTAAAACTGTTGTGGCACAAGGTAAAATTGCTCATAATGTGTCAGAAAGTATAAGTTTCTATCCAACAGTTCTACTAGCCCTACAACACTGAGCACCAAGGATTGAAAGCAATATTTTCAATGTTAAATATTGTTGCATGACTTTGTCGGAGACCCGAACTCCGACCTAAAATGCATATAGCTATCTAGAATAAGGTTAATTGAAATTGATATATACCTTGAACTAAACATTCGTCAGATCACTGATGTATTAAGGCAACTTAATACTGACGCACTAATTTTATGATTACGCATGTTAATGATTTGCCAGTCGATATATCAAGGTTGAACCTTATATATGGAAACCTTTGGAAATTATAACGTCGCTTAACAAACTCTCAACTTAACTATGTGCTCAATAGCGGCTGCGGTCTCCAACCGTTGATAACCTATGCTACTCGAACATTACTCTAACACTTTACATATGTTTTTTTATATGTCTCTGACTACACATGACAAAGATGTCAAAACCATCAATTTAACATACACAACAAAACAACCAAACAAAACATATATCGTGCATGGAATGACAGAAGAGAGGACAAATAAGTTGTTTCGGTAAGGATCACCTCCCTTCTTAGTTGTTTAACGGGATTGTGCACAATTATTTTGAAAAGCGTGCTTTAACGGACTTGTAACGTTACTATTCTATATTCTTCATGCGAGTGGATACAATCTATGTGGACGAACTATTATAATGACCGGTTCAGAACAAAGGACTGGACATGATTTCATTGATTTTCTACATTTTTACACCCACTTACAGTGTAAGTTTAATGCCTAAATATTCCTTTTATAACCTTTGAGGATCGTGTGAAGTGTCAAATCTTTAAACTTTGAACTACAGTTAGAATAAACAATTTTCAATGTGTTGTCATGAATCTGACGAATTGTGACCAACTTGACACGAGTCAAAACATCAGTGTGTCATGTTTATATTGTTAACGCTTTACCTTATATGATATTTGATGAGTATTCTGCCTTGAAAACATCATTGGTAATTATTGTAACGTTCCCAGAGCTGTCTGCATCATGTCTCCGTATTTGTTTACTGCAGATGTGTCAAAAGTTGTTTATATCTGGGAAATGGTAATTTCTGTTTCTTTGAACATGATCATTGCATATGTAGTTTGTTGTATTGCATTTCTTATTGTTTAAATGATAATTCTTATCTTAAACCCTGCCTATTGTTTGTGTTATAAGAGTGATTTGTTGAAAGCACTTTATAACATAGGGTATAGGGCTGGTTACAGGTTAGTGAAAAGTACAAGCCTTTTAGTCTGCATTATAGTAGTGTTTGTTGAAAACACCTTTATGGATGTAACTATTAGGTTGATCAGGGCTATTGATTTACGTTAAGTGAACGGACTGGGGTTTGCGCGTGCTGATCTTAGTAAACTAGTCGTTGCTGGGCGTATATTGCCATTTTCTTTCGTGTTGCACGAAATTAAGTATATGTTTTGTACTTTTCAGATTTTTACCACACACATATTGGAACTTACGAATTGTTCTCAAGTTTTGCAATATTAAAGGTTAACTAAGCTGTTAGATGGTTTCATGTGTTGGCTATTGAGACAGAACAGACACAACATATTCTTATCAAGTCATCTCTACCATAAACGCAATTATACGGTTTAGATTGTGTTTTAAATATTCATGCTCAATGTTGAATCTCAAACTACCTGACGTTCAGGTAGATCTTTTACCCTTTCCCAGATACAGCAAATATGCAATAGACGACTTTAAAGAGATCTAGGCAAAAGTAAGGTAAATCCCTATAAATAAAATAACAATTACTGACACAATTTGAAAATATTGTGGCAAAAGGAGAAATTGTTTGTTTCGAGCAATTTCTCCGTTTTACACAATGTTTTCAAAAATTGTCTGTGGAAAAGGCGTCAGAAAGCGTCCATATGACTTAATATCCTATTTATATGCATGGAAATCAAATGTGTTTTAGGTTTACGATATGAAATTAGTTGATTTCATAATAATACATATGGGATTTCGAAATTGTTTTAAGCTGATACTCATCCAGTATAATTTGTTTAACCCTTTCACACATACAGACGCTTTTTGACGCCTCTGCAGCAGGTGCCGATTGAGAACATTGTGAACACATGTGAATTTGTTCATATTGAGCTATTTCTCCTATTGCTACAATGTTTCAACCAATATTTTAATACTTCCATTAATTTCCACCTATATGTGTTCATAGTTTAATAATATTAATCAGATATATGGCGATTGTTTAGGTTTTTGCTGATATGTTTTCAAAGTCGTATTCCTCAGACGTGTTTGTATATGGGAGCGGGTTGACGTTACCATCTTAATAACATTCATTAGCTGGATCGTACGTTCTCTGTACAGGTATTCATTTACAAACATAATCCAGGTTTACATTCACAACAATTGTAGTATGTGGTCAGGGAGAACACTTTATGTTTGATATTGCAGTAACCTGACGATGGCATCGCTTTTAAAGATTTATAATTAATTCATCGTTTGTTTCCAACAAACGTTTACGGCCCAAAGCAATCTTCGAGTTCATAATATATAACCTTCAGATAACAAGTTAGGACTATTTATTTATTCATCGTTTGTTTCCTACACACGTTTACGGCTCAAAGTAATCTTCGAGTTCATAAGATATCACCTTCAGATTATAAGTTAGGAATAGTGTGTTCTATCAAAAAATTGGACGAGTTTCAGTCAAGAGGGGCCAGGTTCGATACCCTGGCAGGTGAATGTGAGTCTTTGACCGAATCGTGGTTTACGAACAAAGTCCAAGAAGCAGGTTTCACTTACTACCAACTTCGAATGACAGAGGAAGGATTTCAACCGGTATACCTTCTTACTTACTACAACCCTGTGAGGATAGCCTTTGTATAAGTGTTTAATTAAGCCTTTCCTACATACAGACGCTTTTTGACACCTCTGCAGCAGACGTCTGCTGAAAAAATTGTGACAAAATGAGAAATTGCTCAAAACGAGCAATTTCTCCCTTTGCCACAATGTTATAAACTGTATTAAATAGTTACATATTCATTTAAATAGATTTTCCATATGTTTGTCTAAATGTATCCTAAATGTATTCAATGTATTTAATGTTGTCTGCTGCAGAATGTATATAAGGAAGAATGCTGTGCTGCTACATATTCTCGGTTGAAGAAAGAAATCGATTGAATGAAGGACATTATACTTATATATCGCAATTTTATTATTCAAAATATCTATCTAAAATCTAAAAACAGATCGGTAATATTGTATGGCTTATTCTTGCATTAAGGAACAGATGTTGACTAAGTCACTCATGATTGACTATGTCAATGTCTACACAGACATGGCATACGTGGAAGAACGCTGAGCATTCTGAACAAATCAATGTACCATCAATTTAGTTTAAGTGAAACAATTAGTTGTTCTTACTAAAGCCAATAAAATGTTAAAGATGTATCAGTCAATCTTTTGAAAGCTCAGTGAGTAATGCCATCATTTTTAGCACACCTTATTGCATATGTAAAACAAGACCGCTGCGTGGAGATATTATTTTCAGTTACAGCAGTAGGTAAATGATATCCGTCGAAAAATGGAAAAGAAATTCGCACATCTTTACCACTTCAATCTATGAAAAATGTATTTTACAAAGACGAACAATTTTTAAATCGGCAGCCATTTTATTTTCCCCAACATCTGGTTTGATAAACTAGACAAAATTCGTAAAAATGAAAACGGAACATCGCCCCAACTCTCTATACGTTTCGTGTGAAAACGATCTATAACTATTTCGTTAAATATCCATTTCGTTTAGTATCAATTTCGTTAAATATCAATTTCTGGTAAATAAAATAACTAATATCTTGTATCACTTTAAATATACAGTCTTACTGGATTCATATTGACTTGTGTATATGTATGTTTTGTATAAATAGAAAGAAATCTGTCTGTTTCCCTTATAGTCTGTAAAACGTGAATAAATGACTAAGTTGACGTAAATAATGACTTTGCTGATTTACAATACTTGTCGAGAAATGAAAAAAATTGGCATATTTATTTGGGAATTTAGCGCTTATTAGTAAAGTTGGTTGAATTGTATACTTAGAAAACATGTTAAGAGCTAAGACGACTCATTGAACATGGTAGAAATACATAGGTGACTACGGTAAAGCATTTATTTCATGAATCTTGAGTTGGGTTTGTTTAGATATGTGTTGGAGGTATTGGGGCTTTCAGGCCGATTTGAGCATTAGTCCATTTATATCGGTGACAGTTAACTTACCCATGATCCCTGGGTAATCAAACCAATACTATGCTGCCACGACTGGAGATCGAACATGAGACGTCCGTTTCCGAATCCCGACGCTGACCTACGACGGATTCCCTGTGTTTAGATGTATGTTGGAGTCGGATATCCATCCCAATGTCTCAATATTTTTCGGAAACGTACAATAGATTCGAAATATCAAGTGAAACATTTGGTAGAAACGTTTAAAATTTGTTAATATCATCTTGAAATATCATGTATCAACGAACAGACTTCAATTGTAAAACTGATTTCTTTATAATGCTGTGAAATCTTCCAAACCCAATTCAAATTAAAAACAGGTTTAAATTCGCAGAAAATACGACAATACTCTTGCACGTATATGTTACACTGATTTATAGATTTGGCACTTCCTAATTGCATCACTTTATCTTAAACTAATTGAGCCGTTCCAGGCGAAAACCAACATTACGGCCTCTTCGTAATGTATCGACCCAGATCAGCTTGCGCAGGTTAATCCGGGCCTAAACATTCCGTCTCAGGGGGATAAAGGTGAAAATCCACAGGAGGAAAAAAGTGTCTGTCCGGGTTAGCCTGCGCGGCATGCTTAGGCTGATCAGAGTCCACAATGCTGGTTTTCTCGCAGGACGACTCAATTATTGTAATTATACTGTTATATCGGCAACATGTATTTGATTAATGTCAAATCTATTAGTTATCGAAATATTCCAAAACTTATATTAAATAGGAAATGGATATGTCCGATTTCGAACACTATCTTTTTTAAACAATTCGGCGCTAAAAGAGTTATTGAAAACAAGCTTAGGATTTACGTGTTATTTACGATATCTATGTGTAGTTTTAATTTATTTTCAGACCGACTATGTTCTCTCCGCAATACCAGCCGTCACACTTACAGAGTCATCAGTAGGCGTGTTCTTCAACTTCGGATATGATCTGTTAACTAACCCTTCAGGAAAGCAGTAAGTGGAACGAGTTATCAATCTTCATGGAGATACAGGAGTGATATGCGACAGTCAAAATACCTGAATATACGTTTAAATCACGTTATATATGTATGTTATTCCTGTTACATATGGGTCTGTATGATTTTTCGGTTTGGCATCAGTAAAAGTTACATACCCGTTAAATGTGTGCGGCAACACTTTTTCTTGTTAAAGGAAATACATGCATGTCATTCTGTATCATATATAAAACAACTATTAAGTTTAACGGGAACGATCCGCATACAAAAAAGGTTTTCATTATCAATCTGTCATATTCTGTAACAATTATATAATTACATGCACTGAACAGCATTGACACTATTGTAAACATCGTTACTGACATCGCTTCCCGTTTCGATTACATTCATATTTCAAATGTGTTTCAGCAATTAAGTGCAAATTGACTTTCTGACGACAGACCAGACCGAGTTCGGGTTCCATATGGCTATAAGGACCTATGCGGGCAAATTTATCATGAACACGTTAGTATCGGGAAGCTAGGGGGCAGAAATAAATCGTCAATCCACTGTCACCATCCAGAACACAATCTACACATTTGAGGGTATATCCAAGTAAGTAAATTGATTACTATACAGTAAGTTGGTATCAGTCAAGGAGGTCTACAACTTTCGAAAATAGTATTTGGAAAATAAAAATAAATAAAACTATATCGGACAAACATACTAGAAAATATTTAATTCATTAGTTATCTCTGTATTGTGTTTTGTTAACATTCAGTGTTTTATTATATACCTTTAAAGTCGAGAAAGTGCATGCATTCATTACATATCGCAACGAGAAAAAGCATATAAGATAACATAATTGTCACGGGATGATAATATCTTATTGTGATTATTCTAAAATTAATAGACCATAATTTAGACCTTTCCCTTTCGAAATTATTTTTTTGAATCATAATCTTAAGCCATTTTCTCATTTTGATGTGCTATCACACTCTGGAACAAACGGATTCAAATATTAATTTAAAGCAATCAAAGACGATGTTTCCAATGTATTACATTGTAGGTCTACATAGACGATATCCACGTGGTTGATTATCCCCATCGAACACCTATTTCGAACTACCAAGTGGTAAATATCCAAACGCTAAATGGCGCGGAGACCTTAAAATTGCAGTACTATTACTCTCTGTAAAGTCGATCAACAATGGATGGAGAACGAAGTAATTATATATTATTTCCACGTTAAACGAATCCTGATTTTCCGACGATTTTTAATAAATGACAATCGAATTGCGAGCTTGTAAAAGTCAGTTTTGGTCAAAGCTGTCCTTCAAATGCATCTATGGCAATCCCTGGGTCTCTCACTGAAGACAATCTTAACATAAATCTAAGGATTAAACTTATTAAACATAGTTATTTAGCCCATTACCTAATACATCTTTTGACGCATCAACAGTGGATAAGTACAGGACATTTTAATGATAATTGTGATTTTGTTTTCGACGCTAAATTTTCAACTTTTTTATCTTTTCTTTCCTCTAAAATGAAACAAAAATCACAATAAACATCAATCCATATTCACATTAGGATACTATGAATTGACATTATTCAAAAAGATATTTATCACATAACTTGCACTCCAGGAGTGACATAAAGCAGTGACATAAATATCATATGTAACTAGTTACATAAATAGCCGACTCACAGCACGTATGTGACGTCACTCTAGTGTGACGTCACTTTAAATGACAGCATATTGTTTACAATTGTTATGAATTTCGGCATTTATTAAACATATTGTTTAAAGAGAATAAATTTCGATAAATGAAATGTGTTATACGTGCCTTGTTGCTAATTTTGTATAAAATCAAAAGGTTATTAATAGGGACTACTTTTTGCAGTGGAAGTATGCATTAGAACTTCGGGATGAACTTCGGTCACTGTTTATATGAGGACGAAGAAAAATCGATTTTAAGATTGAAAACAATCTTTTTATGGTGTTATGTGATAAATAGAATATTACATTCGTGCTTATTTGATATTGGTTTTATAAAACTCGTTGACTGAAACGAATATGACGCTCGGCAGAGCCTCGCGTCATATTATTTCAGTCGACTCGTTTCATAAAAACAATAACAAATAAGCACTCATGTAAGATCCTCTATATATCAAATATACTGACTGATATAGGATTTGTGTGTATACGCTAAGGATATTTAGTATATGTGTTGCTGTATAGCTTATCATGAACAAGGACGACCATTGCTGAGTCACTGCAGGTATTCAATAACTGCTGGTATGTTCAATTATAACATATAAGGACATGTTGCAATATTTATAATTAATTGTTTGTTTGATCTTTTATGCCGATATCAAACTGTTTTCAGTTATATTACGGCGTTTCTTTGGTAAGTTACCAGTACTATCCGTCAATATATCATTACACAAACTAGTCAGTCGTAATGCTAACCCCCGTAAACTTGAACGCCAAGGAGTACACCCATTACTACCATTTTAAAAGTCTTTGATATATTTCGGCCGGGGACTTTTCATGTATTATTCAACACCAATGTTTGGTTTGATAAAATATATAATAAGTTGCTCACTCAACTATGTTCAATATCAGTGAACCAAGTTTGCTTTAAACATTCAGAATGTCTTTCCTTGTACATTTAAAAAAGGGAGTTTTCATTCCTGTTATTCGTTGTAATCTCATTATTCAGAAGAAATCATAATACTTCCAACAAACATTTAGATAACGCATTCTTATATATTGTTGTAAGAATATCAACTAAATTTAACCAATACATAATTATAAGAACCTGTATGTATGTTTGTATGTGATGATGATCCCACTAAACTGCTGCATTGCCTTATTTTCTTTAACACCAGTCATGTATTTATTGATATTAAGATGTACACGTTAAATGTCCTTTGGTTTATTTACCCCCCCCCCCCCCCACCCCTAAAACGAACCCTTAGTATATAGTTGAGCCACAAAAGCGTCATGACATTGAATGAAAAGTCCTGATATTTAACAATAAACATCCATGGCTTTTAGGGATTTAACAAAACGTATATTGATTAAATGGACCCGATGTAGTTACAATCAGAGGCCAAATAATAGAAGTCAGCTACGCCTTCTACACTTGACCATTGTTATACCACTGTATTGAGGACATAGCTTTTGCGAAAAACTACATTTGTCGTTGTGTCTTTGTTCACCTATCAGCCTAAACACTTAAGAAAGTCATAGAAATTATTACGACTATTTCGAATTACTGAACATTGTCATGTTAGTTCCGAAATGTCTAACAACAGAGTGAACAATTAACATGATAACAATACGGCTACATTGAGAAAGAACTAATATGGTTCAGGTTCTATGTAACTGTCGAATAATTGTCCTTGAAAACTTAACTCTGTGCTGCGTTTCAATTTTAAAAAACCCCGCCATTTTACAGATCGGTGAGAAAAGCGCAGGGGATACGCAATGTCTGGTGTAGAATGTTTTCAATTAGACAATGCAGAGGCAATTGTTTAGAGGGCTGCATTTTTAAGGAAATCAAAATAACGCGTCTAAAAACAAGGGTTATTTTCAAAATAGTGTTCCAGTTTATAGATCAAACTACTTGTTAACCACGTTTTTTATGTCCCTCTACAATTACATAGAGGCTTTATAGCCATTCTTAACTAAAAAAGTAACCATCTGATCCGTACTGGGTAAAATAACCTGCATCCAACATATAAAATGTACCCTTGTAAGAAAAGTCAAGTTATACGTTTTGGCTGAAATGACACATTGCCATACTCAATACATAACGACGTATCAGTAAGCGTACATTTTTGTCGAGATTTCTGGGTATTTAGCCTCAGTTTGTATAACCCAGGGGCTACTCTCAATTGCTCACAAAGATGGAACACCCTAAAGGAAAAAGGGATACCATCATAGTGTTATACAAAAACAAGTCAAGATACAATTACAATTACTGCCTCATCTGCATTTTGAAAATCCTATCTTTAAAAAGGATTAAACTTTTGTTTGATGATGTGTTTGATAATGACAGTAAACGTTTGATTCAATTAAAGCTATACTTTAGAGTTAGAACGTTGTCGTTAGTGTCACAGTGTGTATTAGTTGCGTGGTGTGACCAGGACGATCGGCAAGTACTACAATTTCTTCGATACACAACATTGATATGTACTATTTTTCTTTCATGCTGTAGCTCACTTTGACCGTAGACAGTCTTATTAAACTATTACAGAACTTAACTGATCAGTGTCTTAACTCAGTTTATGATACACGTTTAGGTTTCGTACCTTTGTTGACATGCTGTGATTATTGTAAACTTCGCTTTTGTATTAAACTTTCTGAAAAGGAAAAAAACATTGCATTCATATTTTATAAGGGGTCGGTCTTTAATTTGATATTGCCCTTTTATCGAAGCTGAAAATGTATCATGAACTTGTATTCTAGAGAAGTCTTGTTTAGCTGCGAATAGTTGCAGAATTTATCTGGATATAAATTGTTAAAGAATAGCATGTTATCCGTTGAAATTTGACCACCTTTGCCACGAACGACATATATAATTCCTGAAAAATTATAATAAACCTCTTCTATGCCAACAATATGTTTGATGAAGTCACTCGGGAGATCGAAGGATTTGTGGCGAGCAAAACATATCTGCATTTGAAGAAAACTGTCATGGCAATTCCGAGACAACTACATAATCTGGTATGAATAAGAAATTCTTCTTTGAAAATAATTAATCTGGCAAAAAGGCTTAAGACTTTACAGCTGTTTCGGCAGTAGCTATATAACGGTCGTAAACAAAATCAAGCTATGATCATGGTGAAATAATCTAAACATATGGAAATATCTTTCTGAGAAACTTTCTTTGTACTAAGAATTCACTCTCGCGAGAATAGATATAATTCGATATCAGACGCGAACTATAACATACTTTGAGTATTGTCTTCACCGATTCCGTTTTTGAGAATATGTTTGAATCAGTTAATGGTATTTAAATAAGGTAAGCGGAACGAAATGTGGAAGTAAACCAAGTCTGTGTGCAGCTATGGACATTGACTATCCTTCTGATGATACATGTAAGAAACCAACAATGAGGTAGAGTTAATTGAAATGTCGTTTGCAAATTATTGGTTGATGAAACAAATAACTATTTTAGATGTGTTTATCTACAAACACCCAATTACAATTCTTCCATATTCAAAAATCTAGTTGAGATTTCCGATATTATATTGAATCATTGGATATAAATTATCGAAATTGCCGTTAAAAGATCCCTTAACATTGCATTGAAGCGTCAATTTAAATATACCAGGCATCGAATTTATATTGAAGATAGAGTTGTTATTATTTCGCTAAATATTTAGTCTTTTACTTGGATTGTTTTACTTCTTAACTCTTCCCAAAGTCGATTCTCCAATGTTGAAAAATGAACGACTCCATTTTTCGTCCTTCAGGAATCCTGGTCGAATGTTATGTCTAAGTGATTTCAGCTGTCTCTCCTGTTTCGGCGTTGTTTGCAAACGCCTTTAATTGCCTTTGGTTACGAATTCGTTCAGAACACAGAAACTCTTATAATTGCAATAGCTTGATATCAAATGTATAGGCTAGTAAGCTTCCTTAAACGTACTCGAACATCACAGAACCCATAATTCTTGTGAGTCTTTGTTTGTAATAAATAGTTATCGACCTTATAGTCTCGTCAATACCCAAAGGAATCATATTGGCAAGAAACAAATAAATACCCAGTTATGTCATCTAAAGACAGTCACTGGAATTTTAAAACATTTTCTTTCGAAGCGATTCCTTATATAGTCTTATAATCGTGTGTGAAGATGTTCAGTGAGTTAAAAAAAAGATATGTCAAGGAATATTTGATTTTGTGATTTTGAATATGAATAATTTCTCTACGTACATTGGTGATAACACATGTCATAGAAAAGTTAATTGTATTGTGTTACATGTGTGATACTGATTACACAAAACATGTATTATGTTTTAATATGAATGCCATAAGGAAATGAGAATACATTTATACCATTAATTTAATGAGTATTGCAAAATTATTTTTGATGAAAATGTTAACAAATGCACGTTGTCCAGAAAAGCTCACATTGAGAACTACGTGCTCATGAGAGCAAACTGAACTGTGAAAAACTTGCAACGTGTTTATAAACATTAATCTACTATGCAACAAGCTATAATACGAAAAAGTGTTTCACCATATACACAAATATACATTCATCGAAATATTTTATACATATAAAAGTAGATTTATCTCTTCGTATAAACATTCAAATGAAGTTTATTCATTCTCACTGTTTGCCATCAAAAGATGTGATTCAAATCAAGCAAGAATAGGAAATTAATTGTTATAACCATTAAGCAAATAATAAATGTGTTTCAATGTTATTCCAATATTTGTCTTGGCTTTTAATAAATATCACATTAAAGCCATATAAGGAAATTTACCCATCTAAATTCAATGATGGAAAGTTCATCCAACTAAGTTTGTTGAAAGTAAGAAGCAATGCCGTTCTATCCTGTTTGCTGTGTTTTTCTTTGAAATATATGCATAATTTATATTTTTGCAAAGTTGCAATCTTTTTCATTCTGTGCATCGCTTTCTATTTATAATCTATCTTACTCACATGAATGAATGCTTTTGTTTACACATTTAATACAAACTGTGTGAAATAGAATTAAAAAAAATAGATTTGAGTTTACCTATCTTTAACTTATATCTTTCAATATTGAAATTATGACTGGGCAGTGGATGTGGATCGGATAAGAGTCAACTAGGACTACAACCCTTGCCTTCCACAAAGGCCGTCAAAAATCAGGGCTATGCCGACCTAAATCTCGACAGTAACAACTATGAGGATGACTAGTGTATCATGAATGAGAGTCCAACCAATATATGGCGAGGTCAACAGAGAAAGCTAGGGGAAGAGCCCTATGGGTATCCACATCCAAGAGTACCAACCCATAGACAGAGTGTTAATGTTAAAAAGACCCTTTTACTGGAAAAGAAGACGGGACGGTTTGGATGGCAAGGTTCGAAGCCATCGCACAGTAAAATGGTTGGTCTTCAGACGATATACTTCACCAGCTCCTGCCTAGGGTGGAGGAACAAGCCGGTCAGTTTGTTTTCACCAAACTGTCACACGGGAAACTAAATAATTATGTTGAGCTAACCAATGCATTAAATTGTAGGTTTAGGGTCATTGAAACTCCTAGAGCATACACGGCCAAATTTAGCCGAATAATTCAGAGGGAAGGCGAGACAGCGGAAGAATTTGCCGCAGACTTAAAGAGACTGTACGATAAGGCTGACGGTTGTCGAGATCGGAAAACCTGTGAGGAAGATTTGGTGCAAAAATACCTGGATGGTCTACGCGATGAAGGCATCCGCTTCTAGGTGGAATACCACAAGGAGCCAAACGACATTGATGAAGCCGTCTACCATGCTGTACACATGATACAAATAAGGAACATGTCAGAGTCGGATAAGAGGCATATATCTTCAGCAAGGAGAGCAGGAGAGTGCAGAGAAAAGCAATAGACCAGGAGTAACGGGGAAACTAGCAAACATGGCTGCTCAACACAACCAGTCAAAGGCGAATAATCCACTAACGCCGAAGTTCTCGCAGCCATTAAGCTGTTTGATCTTATGCTGGAAAAGTTAGAGCAACGAGGTATGTCCCAGCAAAGACGACCTCAGGGTAGGGTAATTATTGTTTTAACTGTGGAGAGCCTGGACGTTTTCCTAGTGGCTGTCCGCAACCCGACAAGCGGGTGAGCCCAGACCGGCGTGCAAGATTATGGTAATAAACCCCCTACCCACCAAAGTAGACATTAGACAGGAAGCAGTTATCGGGAAGGCTGAGCTAATATAAAGAGTAATAAGCAAGTTTTGTGAAGCTGAGCATAGCCTGGAGAGCGAAAACGATGGCCAAGTTAGGCGTTTTAACACAGGTTTGAGGCATGAACTTCGCCGTCCTGACTCTATCCTTAATATAGCAAGTGTTGAAGAGATGCCGGAACACACATCTTATTTCTATGTTTAACTTTAAAGAAGGAAAGTTCGAATATGAAAGGGAAGTAGTAGCTGCTCTTTTGATAAAATATCATGACACCCTTTTGATGTTGAAATTGGACATATACACCATCCTACCGTATATCCCTTTTGACGAACTATTCATTTATGGACCATTTTGAAACGTTGCGTTCTCAATAACCAGTCACATCGTTTACAATGGGTTACGCGTGTCATTTAGGCAACTCCATAAACTACACTCAATGTGCCAGTAGTGTACGGATAAGTCGCTCACTATGAAGGCGGTAGTGTGTCCATGTGTTGCTGCATCCAGTCAGTTAGCAACATGTGGGTAGGAAGAAGTCAACATAATCCTCTACAGTCAGATCAACAAATGATTCGATCAAGTGCTGAAATCTTCCCAAGAACATTAATTCAATATTTTGAAAACTGTTGAACAGTAATAGGTGATAAAACGTTAGGAATATAAGTAATCAATTTTTATTTTGTAATCTAGTCAGATGCAACAGTGCTAAAGTATTCATAATATGGAGGGCTGGACTTTAATTAAAAAAACTTGAGACTGATTATCAGAGCCTAGCATCAGAAGGGGACTTAACTAAAAGTGTTTTTTTCTAATTCAGTAAATGTTTAATTGTTTGCTTCAAATGTTAAGTCAGCTTAGATACATGTCATACTTTACAAAAGTATTAAGTCGTTGTTTAGTTGGCTACAGGAATAGTGTCAACTAGAAAGGGGGTAAAGATACGTCCCTTCCGGGCAGTCGGCTAGCCTGCACCAAGTCAAATCATTATTATCATCCTTTAGTCGTTGTTGCATTTGACAGACACCACATTTTTAATGTGCAGATGACCCAGTTTATATCACGGGCCATCTGACATAGTTACATCATGTCCGTCGATATATGTCTCCAAGGTAGGCAGCTTATCATTGTTCGTTGACTGTATCCAGTTGCAGCGTTATGTACTTGGATATTGGCAAAATGAGGTCGAGTCACATGAATCCGCGATTCCCAATTACTTTCTTGTTAATTCTAGCCGCGTTCTCTCGGGAAAACTATCTAGTATGAGCTAACAGTTAAATTTAATCTATGCAATACCTTTTAGCAGTCGGTGAGGTCCGAATTTGGTCATCCTTAGCGATGGAATTACGAAAACATCATCCAAGCTTTATAGTTATACACTTCAGCGAGTTGCCATTGTTACGGTGCATTGTGGGAATGTTTCTGCTGAGTCACTGACCCAGAACAACTTTCTCGCAATATGACCGGAAAACTGCCCTATCTTACCTTAAGCTTGTACATAGTTCATTTGTTTATGCTTGAGTTTCGTAAAGTAAGCGAAACACTTTTCCCTTTAGAGTGGACACCTTTTCGGAGCTATTGTTGCTCTGTGGACAGAATATTGCTCTCTTGTGACCAATTGGGTCACAATAGACAAGTTCTGGTCACAGATGTGACCGATGAGCCCTTGTGACCAAGCTCGCGACTTGTTTGACCCGTTAACGATCATAGTTACTGTGCGGCTTTAAAAGGACTGGAGATTTGGTCACAAAATACTCTCCTTCGAACACGAGTCCAGGTTAGATAGATCCACGTCCACTACATTACAAATTCAATTACAGCGTAGAGTCCACCTTATTCTTTCTGAGCATTAGAGATTCATTATCAATTAAACAGTCTACACATACGGTATATTTCATATGTCCGAGCTCATTGTTAGAAGTACTAAGCATCATTCGTATTATGGTATTCCACGGTCGCGCAGTTGTTATTATTGACTTTACATAGATGAAACAGGGTTTAATACATGGGAAGTAACTACGGTCCGGCATTGTAATGCACAGCTACTCCCCTTTGTTCTCCCTTTTCAACGTTATTAACCAGAATAAAAGGAAAACTGAAACGTCGATCTTTGGCTCTCGTTTATTTATTTCCACCGAGTGATTTAACCCTATCAATCCTACCAACAGACAGGCCAGACGGGTGGCACGTATATCATAAGTCAGTATCATATAATTCTAGCTTTTTATAAGACATCAAAGGTTTTTTTAAAAGAAACATACTGTCCTTTATTTAATCGTTGATCAGCACAATTAATCGATAACAATCGGTCATCAATACAATCTATTGCGGCTGTTTTCATAGTTATGTAAACATCCCAATCGAGGTGTGAATAGTTAACCCCTGGTCAGATACGTGTGACAAATTGAAAAGTACAACTGTGTATATATTCATTCTATTTTACCGATTACTCGGTTACTTGAATTACTAACCGATTACTCAAATAACATACGGTTAACCGTGTAACCGATTAATCGCTGACATCCCTAGTCGTAACATCCATTTACAACAGTGTTTCCAACTATTTTAGAAAATAATGCAAGTAATAATGATTTTAGAGATAACCAAAGGCATGCCCAGATGTTTACAAAGGTGTCTGCTGCAGATTGGCTGTAAGTGGAAATGGTTTAACATGTATCTCTGACATTATATTGTTTTGAGTATTTGACTTATGCGGTATTCGATACTAATCTCTATGGATCAGGCTTTGGTGGGACATGTTTAATATAGACATATATACACATTTGTTGAAGTAGGGTATGCCGCTTTGTTGAATACTATAAGACGCATACAAATAAGTTCAAGAACACTGATTTATTTCCTTCTGGTGCCACTTACTTGTCATATTATCATACCAATTAAGACATTTCGCGTGTTTCCGAGGGCCAAATACGACACATGAACTTAGAGAGTCAACATGATAGAACGAGACTTTTAGAAGCGTAAATGCAACAAAATGAACGCTGATTTTTGTCATTCTGGCGCCATTTAAGTTTCATAATGGCATAACAATTAAGACATTTGGCCTGTTGCTGAATTTAAAACTTCGTCAACATTTTTACTTGAATATACATGTATTACTATTTTGTAATGTTATTGAGCAAGACTGATCGCCCATTGCTTAAGACGAATTACGCGTGACACAGTGACTTTTGATGTGCGGTGTACAGTGCACAAAGCATTATTATGATGCACCTCTCGCAGAGCTGATTCCCCAAATTATACTCGTCTGAGTGTCTGGATGGAGCAATATTGTTGTCGATCCTCTTCATGTGAATTAATCAGCGTTTCAATTGTTTATTATTTACATAGATTGTATGACTTACTCTATATGTGACCGTTGAATGAATTGATTCATGGTGTATTTGGGCATTTTTTTTTGTCATTTCGAGATTTAACTGCGCGTGTAGCCCCGTATAGTTGAACACGTGGTTGTTGGAATCAACAGTGTGTATTGGTGAATAAGAGTTATACGGACTTATTGCTCTCTACCGACAACTCTTACAAAACTGCTACATTATATATGCAAAGACTCAACATTATTTCTGCTATAGTTCATTGTTAGTGTAAATAGATGGGTCCCGGATTGCCCGACAAACATTATCTTTGTACAATATTTGCTATAAAACATATCGTTGGTACATGTATGTGTCGGTGAGTAGAAATTCATCATCATCATGACTTATGAGATTCGTTTTTATAGTGTATTATGCCGCTTTCAGCAATATATCAGTTATATTATGGTGTTTCCTGGGAAAGTTACAAGGTTCTACTGGTTTATTTATCCTGACATCAGGTATCATTTAATGCCTGTCGTTTCAAATATTTTTTGCAAGACAGAAATTCAGAACTATTTTTTGTGTACATGATTTCAGTTGTTAATGCTGTATCAACCATCCTGTTTATATGTTAAAAACTATACCTTTTTTTTTGTTTTCAGTTAGACAATCCGCCATGGAGGTTTCAGGTAGAAGGCAAGCTTATAGTGAGGACTCGGATACTGGTATATCCTTCGATCCTTGCCAGATAGATAATATAAGTGAAAATGCCCAGTTACATTGCACTAACTGTGACGAATATCTTTGTGACACGTGTGCAATACATTGCAGAAATAATAAAGCCTCCATACAACACCAACTTCTTGATAGAGACGAAATGCCAAGAAAGAAATTATCTTATTTTCAGGAGAAGTTTTGTGATAAGCATGATGACAAATTCATGTATTTCTGTGATATGCATGATACATGTTGCTGTTCTGTGTGCGTAACTCTAGATCATGGCCAATGCGGTGTAAAGTACATCGATGCTTTGGCGAAGGGTTTCAGCTCTAGCTAAGAATATAAATTATTATTAAAACAGATACGGGACATAGAAAAAGAACTTACAGAATGTAAGAACAAAACACAAAATGACTCAATTGATGTAGTCCATATCTTTGGACAATTAATATCTGATATTCAGGTATTTAGAAGTGAAATCAATTCAAAAATCGAAGAACTTGAAGTTGAACTAATGCAGCAAGCTGAGCAAATAAGGAAAGAAGATTTGAAAGATATTGAATCTGTGGATACACTATAAGACAAGCTTTAGGTAGACATGTCAGAAATATCATCCACTTTAGGTCTCCTTCAACACTGTAAACAAGACCAACAGCTATTCATTGCTGCCAAAAAAGCTCGTACTCAGATCAAAAGAGTACAGAACAAAAAGCATGTCTCAACAAAACATTGTGAGAAGGTATGCCTTTTCACGGAATGAAATCATACTGAACACACTTAATTCGCATCATGAACTTGGATCGTTGGAGATGAATGATGAAGGAGAAAGAAGAATGACGAAGCAAGATCAGACTGAAGTAGGACTACTGAAGGAAGACAATCCTACCAATAGTAAGTTAGCTATCAGAGGAAGAGAGGAAATAGGAAAAGAGCAGCAAACACAAAGTAAAGAGAAAACCATGAAGACAGACATCTTTAAACCAACAATAGACAAGTTCATAAAGAACATTAAGATGGATCACAAAACGGACACAAAATTGGTCGGGATAACAGGAAGTGTGTTGATGTTCAGTGACCTTTTAGCTGTAGCAGACCTTTATAAAAGCTCTATTAAAGTCGTTGACTTTCGATCATACACAATTACATGTTACATCAAACTTGGTGATAAACCATGGGATATAACATGTATGGATCCGGAAACTCTGGTGGTATCCTGTGACACATACTTAGTGTATCTACGTTGTAAAGGAAAATTATGAAATAAGTTTGTTCGGGAATTGCATATAGAAACGGCGAATTATTTGTTACGTTTATTGGGGACTCTACTTCGGTAAAAAATCTTAATACAAAGGGAACAGTTCTTCAACATTCAAACACAATGATAAAGAACAGAACCTGTTCAAATGTCCGCTATACATTACAGTGAATAGTGACGCGGATACAATGTATGTTTCCGAGTTGAAACATAACACAGTAACTAGTTTGAGTATGGACGGTAACGTGTGTAGTATATATACAAATGGAAACCAATGGAGTGGCCCAATGGGTCTGACTCTGAGTGATGATGATACTATGTATATGGTTGATCACTACATATTCACCATACATCAGCTAACACCGATGTGTAAACTCATACGTATAGTCAGACAATCATCGTTAGTATAAACTATTTCAATTTATATGTTAAACAAGGAATTGTAATTAGCACTTTCCCACATAATCAAATCCGAAGGATATGACTTTGAAAATATCCTGGCAAATATATGACAAACGTTTGTAAATGAAAGTGTTATTAAAAAATAGAGTTGAACAGTTATGACAAGATGATAAATTGCTCCTCATATTTGCAATGTCTCCTTTTCCCACTATATTCTTAAAATTCGAACGTGCAGACACTCAGAAAAGTTTTGTATATCAAAAAGGGGTAATAAAAACAAAAGCGTCTAACGCTAAACACTTAGTTTAAATTGATAGATTACACGTTGTTTTACTCCACTTTCTATTTTTATTCAGTAATATCACGGCGTTGTATTGTCAGAGTTTGACCAAATTTAGTGAGTCGTATGTTCGTATCACTTTTTTGCCTCCGTGTTTTGATTGTTTTGCATTCATTGTGCATTATACGACTCACATGAAATAATGAACTACCATACTTATATACGCTTTCAAATATCTTTTGCCATTAGAATTTAAATGTCTCGATTTTAGTTTAAAATATTTTTCTCACCCAAATAATTTACTATTAGCAATACCGCTTTTGTCGTGTGGTTTTGGTATTAACACTTTGAAGGCTGTTTTCTGTTTTATAGATTTGTCAAGTTTTTAATTTGGAAAAGTCAAGATAAAAGTATTGAATAAAACAGACATCAGTTTTGAGACTGGTCAGAGGGAGTTAACTGTTGCATATAATATTTACTTATATATTTATATAGAAATATCAACAACTTTGAACAAAATATAATGGATAACTTGATCAAAATGTATGTCTATTGTTTGCATTAATACTCCCCCTTTACATACTGGATGTTAAAATCTAGGACTTAAACTACCCATTTACAGTCAACACTGTATGATCCAAGAGCATCACAGTTACAGTCCACACTGTATAAACCAAGAGCATCACAGTTACAGTCCACGCTGTATAAACCAGGAGCCTCACAGTTACAATTCACACTGTATGAACCAAGAGCATCACAGTTACAGTCCACATTGTATAAACCAAGAGCATCACAGTTACAGTCCACACTGTATAAACCAGGAGCCTCACAGTTACATTCACACTGTATGGACCAAGAGCATCACAGTTACAGTCCACACTGTATAAACCAAGAGCATCACAGTTACAGTCCACACTGTATAAACCAAGAGCATCACAGTTACAGTCCACGCTGTATAAACCAAGAGCCTCACAGTTACAATTCACACTGTATGAACCAAGAGCATCACCGTTACAGTCCACACTGTATAAACCAAGAGCATCACAGTTACAGTCCACACTGTATAAACCAGGAGCCTCACAGTTACAATTCACACTGTATGAACCAAGAGCATCACAGTTACAGTCCACACTGTATAAACCAAGAGCATCACACTTACAGTCCACACTGTATGAACCAAGAGCCTCACAATTATAGTCCACACTGTATAAACTAAGAGCATCACAATTACAGTCCACGCTGTATGAACAAAGAGCATAACAGTTACAGTCCACACTGTATAAACCAAGAGCATCACAATTACAGTCCACACTGTATGAACCAAGAGCCTCACAAGTATAGTCCACACTGTATAAACTAAGAGCATCACAATTATAGTCCACACTGTATGAACCAAGAGTATAACAATTACAGTCTACAATGTATGAACCAAGAGTATCACAGTTATAGTCCACGCTGTATTAACCAGGAGCATCACAATTACATTCACACTGTATGAACCAAGAGTATCACAATTACAGACCACACTGTATGAACCAAGAGCCTCATAATTACAGTCCACACTGCATAAACCAAGAGCATCACAATTACAGTCCACACTGTATGAGCCAAGAGCCTCACCATTACATTCTACACTGAATAAACTAAGAGTATCACAATTACAGACCACACTGTATGAACCAAGAGTATCACACTTTTACAGTCCACACTGTATAAACCAAGAGCCTCACAATTACAGTCCACACTGTATGAACGAAGATCATCACAATTACAGACAACTCTGTTTAAACCAAGAGCCTCACAATTACATTCTACACTGTATGAATGAAGATCATCACAATTACAGACCACACTGTTTAAAACCAGATCCTCACAATTACATTCTACACTGTATAAACTAAGAGCATCACAATTACAGTCCACACTGTATCAACCAAGAGCATCGCAATTACAGTCCACACTGTATAAACTAAAAGTTTTACAATTACAGTCCACAGTGTATAAACTAAGAGTATCGGAATTACAGACCACACTATATGAACTAAGAGCCTCACAATAACAGTCCACACTGTATAAACTAAGAGCACCACAATTACAATCCACACTGTTTGAACCAATAGTATCACAATTACAGTCCACACTGTATAAACTAAGAGTATCACAATTACAGACCACACTGTATGGACCAATAATCTCACAATAACAGTCCACACTGTATAATCTAAGAGCATCACAATTACAATCCACTATGTATGAACCAAGAGTATCACAATTACAGATCACACTGTATGAACCAAGAGCATCACAATTACAGTTCACAATGTATGAACCAAAATCCTCACAATTATAGTTCATACTGTATGAACCAAGAGCAAATCAATTACAGTCCACACTGTATGAACCAAGAGCATCACAATTACAGTCCACACTGTATTAACCAGGAGCATCACAATTACATTCACACTGTATGAACCAAAAGCATCACAATTACAGTCCACACTGTATGGACCAAGAGCATCACAATTACAGTCCACACTGTATGAATCAAGTGCATCATTATTGCAGTCCCACTGTATGAACCCGAAGCATCACAATTACAGTCTACACTTCATGAACCAAGTGCCTCACAATTATAGTCCACACTGTATGAACCAAGGGCACCACAATTACAGTCCACACTTCCAATGTTTTCTGACATATTCCAGAAGCCAGGAGCAGCGCAGACCAAAAACATTCGGCAGACAATGACACTGGCCTGACACTCTATCACAGAGACAAGCAGTCTGGTTGGTTCCAATTGAGTTGCAGATATATTTTAGAAAAAAGAAATAACATTGGCTTATTCTAGTTGGAAATCCCAAATACATAAACCTGGCATATACAAGCAAGTAAATTAGTGAAAGCAATGGATTCTTCAAGATTCCGCCCATGAGGCCGATCCCAAATCACTTACACAAACCACTCAACCAATGTATACTTGAAGATTCCGCCCATGAGGCCGATCCAAAATCACCAACATAATCCACTCAACCAATGGATACTTCCAGATTCCGCCCATGAGGCCGTTCCAAAATTACCAACACAAACCACTCAACCAATGGATACTTCCAGATTCCGCCCATGAGGCCGGTCCAAAATCACCAACACAAACCACTCAACTAATGGATACTTCCAGATTCCGCCCTTGAGGCCGATCCCGAATCACCAACACAAACCACTCAACCAGTGGATACTTCCAGATTCTGCCCATGAGACCCGTCCCAAATCACCAACACAAACCACTCAACCAATGATAGTTTCCAAGGCTTCACATGAAAGTCTTGTGGAGAAAAAACAAAACAGAATCAATATTTATCAGTTCAATCAAACCAAATATCTTTGAAATTGCTTATTATGAGCCATGTCTCCTTTTGCCACAAAGTTTTCAACTCCATTTAATAAATATACTTTCATTTTCAGAAATGTTTACAAATTTGTCTTCAGCAGATTTGTTGTATATAGGAAAGGGATACTAGTTGAAAAGAAGTGCGCCGCAAGCTAACAACAACGCTCTTCTGCTTTTATTTTTAGTTTAAGAAAGGGGCATTATTGATTAATTATTAAAGCGTTATAAGTATACATGTTATGTGACTTGGTATAGACATGGATAGTGTTCTTAGAAATATGGGTACACTTACTTAATTGATATTATCTTTTCCGCGCATCCCTCAGCCGACATAATAAAACACACGACCACTTTCGAATTTTACAACAATTCTGATATGAATGATTCATGCATCCAACTAAGGTCCCGGCTCTGGTAGTCAATAGTCTAACCACAACACCATTGAAACGGTCTATAAACTGTGTTATAGACCATCGATTGCGAAACAAACTTCCAGATTACGAGTATATTAATCACGCTCGCTTTCGGAGATTTAACCAGTACTACATTTTAAACTACGAGCTAAACAGTATATATATAGGACGATGGACTGTTATGTGGGAAGATATTTTGTGAAGTACTTGTGAGAAAAAGCCCCATTTATAGGTGAAGTTGTGGTCATGGGATAACTAAAATACTATTGACAAGACGTACAATTACCACTAATTAGACCCGTTATGTAGTAATAATGCAGGTGAAGTGGTTGCCTTAGTGTAACTGAAATACTATTGCAATTTGAAACCACTAATAACAACATCCCCTGTGTCTTATTACCCAACATTTGTTTGTACATGTATCGCCTCGGTAGTGTAGTGGAACAGTGAACATCTCGGGCTCGGGAGATCGCAGCTTCGTCTTGTACTTTGAGGTAAGGTTCTATAAACGACATCATCTTTTCCGAAATCAGTAGTATATTCCTGACAGGTATGTAGTATTACTAATCAACTCAAATGATATATCTGTTAAAAAGGACCTATGCAAATATATTGATGAGTCGTTTAATCTTCGCAGATCACAGAAATATATTATAGCTACTTCATGTATATGTATATGTTCTTCCTGCTGCAGTCAGTAGTCGTATTAGTTTGATAAGATGATACACTTAATATGACGGATGTACGAACTTTTATGATAAATGTGTGTGTATATGTAAATATGTATGTATGTGTGTGTATGCGTGTGCATGCGTGTGTGTGTGTGTGTGTGTGTGTGTGTGTGTGTGTGTGTGTGTGTGTGTGTGTGTGTGTGTGTGTGTGTGTGTGTGTGTGTGTGTGTGTGTGTGTGTGTGTGTGTGTGTGTGTGTGTGTGTGTGTTTGTGTGTGTGTATGTATGTCAATTTGTGTGTGTGTGTGTGTGTGTGTGTGTGTGTGTGTGTGTGTGTGTGTGTGTGTGTGTGTGTGTGTGTGTGTGTGTGTGTGTGTGTGTGTGTGTGTGTGTGTGGTGGGGGGGGGGGGGGGCAAATGTAGAATGTCAAGGACGTTCGGAAATCGGTGGGCTGAAAAGAGGTTTGTGAGATCCACCATCATGTAACCTCTGGTTGCATAATGTTTTCACTTAACCCTTTCCCTCCTTCCGATTCGATAGCCTACTGGTTAAGACATTTGCCACTATTTTTTCAATTATATTCAATTGGGGGTTGTCTTTGTTTGTTGAATAACATACATTTTGCCAATAGGTTTTCAAAGTCGTCTGCTGGGTAACCGGACATCATCCCCTCCGGACATCATCCCCTACGTCTTTTTCACATGGCGGACATTATCCTCTTTGTCATTTTGTGAACGGCGAACATAAGGCCTCTTCACATAGCGGTCATTAGACCCTTCGTCATTTATGAGATGACGAACATTATCCCCTTCACATAGCGGACATTAACCCCTTCATCATTTATAAGATGACCCCTTCACATATCGTACATTAGCCCTTTCACATGCGGACAATATCCCCTTCATTATTTATGAGATGACGGACATAAGTATCTTCACATAGCGGACATTAGCCCCTTCAACAGTTTGCCTTCAATTACTCGAGAATAAACAAATTATATATTTTCTTAATTGAACAATTACTGGATTTTCATTTCAAATATTTAATCCGAAATTTATGTGTTTAACAGTTTGCCTATAATTACCTATACTAGACAGAAGGTCATTAAATAATTATTAAACACTATTGGTTCTAACAGTAGACCATGGTTGTTCAATTAAATTTAATACACTCACCCTGATCAGACTTACGAAGTAACTAAAGAATGTGTTAATGTATAGATAAATGAAGTGAAATAGCTTTCGCTGTGTTCTTTCTCTGTGTTTATTTTATAGTATGTGTTATTTATTGTGCTTATTCGAAGAAATATACTTGTTTCTCAATCTGTAATTCATACGGAAAAAAAAACATGGTTTTTTTCGTTCAAATGTAACAGGTGTGAGCATTTATTTTTCATAACCCATGAATCTTTCTGAAATCAAACTGGCTGAAATCCATGGGAGTCGCCATTTTGGTTATGTAAAAAAAGCGGTCGGTCAGACGTAAAACATTGACTGAATATCGTTGTCGTCTAGTTAATATTTTTTTCAAAATTCTAAATCGACATTTTAATAGGATCATAAAAGTGCTTTGTTATTTTCGTGTGATCTAATTTTTGTACAAAAAGAGTTTAAAAATAATTGAAACTGTGAACGAAATATTGTTTCACGTTCTTAATAAAAGACGAATGCAATTCGACGATAGAACATAGATTTTGAATGTACCGTAGCCAAACAACGACGTGATATAATTTCCATACATGTAACACTTCATTTTGGCATATTGTCAAATCGAGCGACGTTGTTTTCCGCATTAAAGTCTTTACTTTATTATTTTCCGTTCGTAATTATAGACTTCAGCAATATGAATTCCGAACATTTTGTGATCATGTCATTTTTTTTAACGAACATTGCGTTTGTTATGGCCAAAGTTTTGTTTACAATCATCTGACAGGTTTTTTCGTAAATAGGTAGCACCTATAGATATATTATTTGAAAATAAAGTATATTGTTAAAATGTGATTAGATGTTGTTGTTCTCTCTCATGATTTTGTCTTTACTATTCGATAATGTTCTTTGCGAGGAAAAAAACTCAAAACGCTTTCAGCAGAGGATTTAAGAAAGTATTGAGACAGAAGGAGTTATTGCTCAAAACTAGCAATATCTCCTTTACTCACAAACTGTTCTACTTTTGTCACTGATTAGAGTAGGGACTTTCCATACTATTGCCTTGATGTAGTCAATGTCATCTTAGGTATCGGGGATGTGGGAAAGGAAAAGGGTTAATCTAGTGCAGATTATAAAGATGTTCTTTATTAATATCGAAGGGGATAATGTCCGCTTTCAGCAATCCTATGAAGGGAATAATGTTCGTATACGAAGGGTATAATGTCCGCTTTCATCAATTAGATGAAGGGGATAATGTCCGTGTTCATCAATTAGGTGAAGCGATTAACGCCGCATGTGAAGGGGCTAATGTCCGCCTATGCACTTTCCTACGAAAGGGATAATGTCCGGAGGGGCTAATGTACGCCATTCGTCTGCTGCTGATGAGTTGTAGGTGGGAAAAAGATTAAATATTTTTCTATTCAATGAACCTACCTAAAATAAACGTCTTCTACGAAAAGATCTCCAGTTAATACAAATAATAATACGGGTTTAATACGCCACCAAGGCCAACCCATTGAAATCATTTCGGTGGTTAACAAAAGCTTAATTATTTGATATAATGCACAACACCGTCAAAACACTCCATCCTAAAAAAAGCACATCGATCCTCAACAAAGGTTCAAATCAGCCTGTGAAGACGCACAGTTCGATCAGTCAGATGATGTTCAAAACAGACAATCGACGGACTCTACGCTAAATTTACGAAACGTTTCTAAGACTGATCCTGATTACCGAACGTCACAGTTATAATACTAATTTATAACAGATTTTCTCGTGCCTAGTCACACACAGTCTATTTCTACTTTAATATGAATCGCGTCAGGCGAATTGGGGCCTTATTGACGCTCCGACGTGGAATCATTCTTCCGATTAATCTGAAGCCTCTTCAGCAAAGGACTGTTGAAAACATTTTGACAAAAGGAGAAATTGCTCACTACAGATGTGTTGTATGTGGGAAAGGTCTATATAACATTTTGGCCAAAAGTGAAGATAGTGGTGAGACTGTGCAAATGCATTAAGAGTCAACATCGCTAGACACGGCGCATGTGTGTTTAGATCCCTGAAAAATCGGCCGACATATCATAGAGATTGGGTTACACTATGATGTGTTTATGTCCTTGGCAGGCGGGTGTTTTTTTTTTACACCAAATGTAAAATGTCAAGGACGTTCGGAAATCGGTGGGCTGAAAAGAGGTTTGTAAGATCCACCATCATGTAACCTCCGGTTGCATAATGTTTTCACATAACCCTTTCCCTCCTTCCGATTCGATAGCCTACTGGTTAAGACATTCGATTCGGGAGTGGCAGGTCGAAGGTTCGAATCCAAGTGGTATGGGCAGTTTGGTAGCCGCCGGCTACTTACATAATGGTACCAAAAGCCTGTCTGCGCAGTGCCTTGAAACACATATGACTCGGGCAGTAACAATGTTCAGGTAAAAAAAGTGTCTTATAAGACATAAATGACTGGACCTTTCAATATTGGTGACACTATGATACACACAATCTTTACTTATAGACCTTTTTTGACGCCTCTGCAGCAGATGATTTTTTTTAAACATTGTGGCAAAAGGAGAAATGCTCATGATGAACAATTTCTTCTTTTGTCACTATTTCTTCAATTATATTCAATACGGGGTTGTCTTTGTATTTTTTAATTACATACATTTTGCCAACAGGTTTTCAAGGTCGTCTGCTGCTGATTAGTTGTAAGTGGGAAAAAGTTAAAATATTTTTCTTTTCAATGAACCTACCTAAAATAAACATTTTCTATGAAAAGATCTCCAGTTAGTAGAAATGATAATACAGGTGTAATACACCCCCAAGGCCAACCCATTGAAAACATTTCGGTGCTTAACAAAGGCTTATTTATTTAAAAGTGCGTATAATGCACAACACCGTCAAAACACTCCATCCTAAAGAAAGCACATCGATCCTCAACAAAGGTTCAAATCAGCCTGTGAAAACGCACAGTTCGATCAGACAGTTCACGTTCAAAACAGAAAATCGACGGGCTCTACGCTTAATTTACGAGACGTTTCTAAGGTTGATCCTGATTACCGAACGACACAGTTATAATAATAATTCATAACATTTTGTCTCGTGCCTATGCACACGCAGTCTATTTCTGCTTTAACATGAACTGTGTCAGGTGACTTGGGGCCTTATTGACCAAAAGAGAAATTGCTCACTACAGATGTGTTGTATTTGGGAAAGGTTGAATGTCTATATAACATTTTGGCCAAAAGTGAAGACTCTGGTGAGACTGTGCAGATGCATTAAGAGCCAACATCGCTAGACACGGCGCATGTGTGTTTAGTACTGGTAGTTGGTTGCATGTCGTCGGTTTCTGTTGTGCGTCAGGTTGATCATGTGACACTGTAGTGGTTTGCAGGTGCAATTTCAAAGTAAGAATGCATACGTTTTGGACGCCTAGATACGTTTCTGTATGTCAATTTTACCTTAAAATGCGTTTATTTTTCCTCTATGACCTCTTGAAAGCACTGTAGTCATTTTCAGGTGATATGTCACATGTAGTGGTTTTCATATGTGGACACGTATGTGTGTGTGTGTGTGCGCGTTAGTATACCCTACTCACCGAGGTAGGTCATAGAAGTACACAACCACTGACCGAGGTACCAAAAACTACCGAGGTATTCTTTCCATTACCCCGGTGTGTTTACCTCTAAAGTAACGCAGAATGCTCGTCTATGTTTATATCTTAACAAATGAACGATACCTCGGTGTGTCGATTTTGAACGTGTACGGGTGCTGTGTGTGACACCACACACCTCGTCCCGATATTCTACTTAAACTCAGGCGTGCGCATGCGCAGTATATCAGAAAATTCACACAGCAAGTGTATGGAACGCCGTAACTGCCTTATTTGTGGGGTCAACACTACGTGGGGTAGTTTTACCCTGATATGTGACACTTTTATTCATACATGTGACGACACTTCTAATACATGTGACGGTTTTTTTATTACATGCGACAGAAAGGTCACTGCACTAACACAATTTTAAATAACCTCCATATATTATAGAAAATGCACTGCATATCATGAACAAGTACCATGTCAACTGAAATATGTACCTCGTATACATGAAAATGTAATGCGTATAATACAATACAACATACTAAGGCAGTAAAGGCCCTGATATGGCTATGCACAGTTCGTTAATAAGTCGTAGAAGAATTTGTTAATACATTATCCATTTGGATACTTAGCAGACAGGCGTTGTTCCTCATGAATAATAATTACGTTAAGATCTTTGTTTTTTCCTGGAGAACAATAAATTTACCCTTTCCCACTTGCATATCATTTAAATTATCCACAGATGAATTTTTCTGAAAACAAAAGTGACTATAGAAGGAATTGATGGACTATTTCTCATTAAGCCACAACGTTTTCAACTTTATTCATTAACTTAAAGTTCATGTATAGCTAGTGTCATTATTATTGACATTTGTTCTCCAAGCCGTCTGCTGTGAATTTATTTGTTGTATACTAGATTGGATTAAAGACAATCCGATCATCTTTAAAGTTAACATAATCTCATATATTAGCGATTAGTCGTCTCTTTTAAAACATAACACATCGGGAAACCAGGAGAAATTGATAGTGTTGAACAATTGTTTTAGTTGATACATATTTATTTTACAGTGATTGCAAAACAAGCTTTCAGCTTACATTGATCAAGCTCGATGTGTGCATGTTGGACTTGTTTATTTATATAGGTGTTATCAAAGAATTCAAACGGGTTTGATTGATATTAAAGAAAAATATCCTATACAATCCAAACTATAAGTTAACAAATGCGATATTTGAAATAGATCCTTAGCTAGAATCAAAGTTTATCTAATTTAATACACTCAATACGTTCAATATATCCACCCTGCTAGAATAGACTGGTACAGATAATATAAAGATAGATCAATATAAAATACCCTTTATCATCACAACATAAATTGGTCATACAATATAGATCACTGCTTAAGATGGATGCTTTCTGGGAAATTTCTCAATATTGTATGATGCATTAAGTCCATTGAAAGATATTGAATGACTTAACAACTGCCTCTGGTGTAAATCTCCCGAAATCAACGAATTTCAATTTTGATGGCGCAATGATGATAGGTCGTTAAAGTGTATCTATTGTTTGAAGAAAATACGTAAATATTAACAAATACTTCAATTGAATAAGGTAAAAATGTATTATCTACAATAAGCAATTGACAGTAAAAAACATTAAGTGATATTGCCTTGGTCTTTAACTACTCAATTTGAATCACATAAGTTGTATAATCAATACCAAATCGTATTTAGGATGATCTGATATTCACACTGTTTGACATTTAGTTCGATTCTTTCTCAGCTTCTATAACTAAATATCAAGAGCGTTGTAGGCAATAATAAAAGCAGACAAAAAATATCAAGTTTTGACATTCGATATCATGTGAAGGGTGTATACAATAAGTATTTCTCTCATAAAGTCAATCTTCAGGAGACGACTATGTAATCATATATGCAAAGCTATATAAACTATATATGAAATAAAGTAATATTATTGACATCTTTTGAAATCACAGTATACGCTATAAATACATATAGCCAGCAAACATTTAGTTAATTTAACTACAATAAGGTTCAATATTCTTTTCTTTTAATTTGTTCTTATTTACAACCGTTTTTTAGAAAGCAACCAGTGTAAACACAACATTTAATATCATACAGATGTCTTACTGAATCAAAGTAATTTTTTCAGTAAAAGCGTCGTTTGGGGGTCTTGCGCCGTTTACAACAATTGTTCAGTTATATCACGGAGATCAGTTCCTTATCCCATACGTTGTCATGGCTTTCAAACACCAGCATTCCACACAACATTATGTATAAGCAACTGCCTGCTTTTCTACATAGACTGTTATCCCATGTGTGGAAGATTCATTTACGAAAAGTATAGATACAGATTTGTCCGCGTTTCTGCGCAACCTGATCTTACTTTGGACAGTTCTTCAATACGATGTAGAAGAGACTTGTACAAAGCTGTATCCATTTGCAGACAGGCGTTGTTCCACATGTATAATCATTACGTTAAGGTTTGTTTTCCTGGAGCTCCTAATAAACGTGCATTATCTTAAACGGATCTTCGTTTTTTCATGATGAATTATTACACATTATTGACTGATGGCTTACCGAACACTACATTCATTTTTAGCTGTCGAATTTTCTTTCGATGTTCAAAAACTGTTTGGTTTGCCTGAGAATATAACATTAATATCACAAAAATATCCGAGTAAACCGTAACGGGTTTTCATATGTATTTATATGATGGTCATAGTTTTTCAAACACCCATTGAACAGCAAACTTATCCTTTGCAACGTGTTTATTTATTTGAAATATCCAGAGAAGAATACTTCGGAAGACACAAATGACTAAAGGGGGAATTGATAAGCCATCTCTGATTTAGCCGAAACGTTTTTAACACCATAAGTAAATGTTCATGTATGGAGATTGTCCATAGCATTGTCACTATGTTCTCAGTGTCGCCTATTGTAAATTGATTGTATAAGGGATTGGATGAGGTACACTCCGATTGCCTTCATATATTTGTGTTTATTCGTCTCTTTTAAAACATCTGAGAACAGCAGTTATAACGTCTTTCTTTTGGGAAACGGTACAAATTGATAGTTTTGAAAATTTGATTTAGTTATTTTTTAATTAAAGTATTATTATTGGCATCAGATGAAAACACAGTACATGTATACGCAAGTTCTTCTTTTGACACACTGTTTTCAAAAATGTCAGAAGTGCAAAATGTGTCTTCTTGTGGGAAAGGTTTAACGTATGACTTGTATATCATGCTTTACTTTTATTTGTTTTCTTCAACATAATTAACTGTTAGTTATTGTACAGTGTACATTGATATTTCAATAAAGCATATTCGCGTCCAGTTCTTCAATGATTATGAAGTGATATAATCTCAGACCCTATGCTAATTGAGAAATACTTTATAGAGGGAAGGATGTCTCTTACAATAATACGAATCAGAAAGACAAACTACGTTTATTGAGCTGATCACTGCGGTGAAGGGTTTGACAATCCATACCATGAAGCTATTTAACGGCGCGATTTAGCCCTTTACATCTGCAGCAGTCGACTTTTGTGCAAAGTCGTCCGTATTACATAGATGAAATTACATAGAGATTGGGTTACAGGATGTGTTTATGTCCTAGGCAGGCAGGTGCTGTTTGTCCCTTTCCATTATACTGTCCACAACTGCCGTGTCTACAGCAGACGGGTGTGAAAAAAAACTGTAAATGAAACATTGTTACCTAATCAAATTGAAATATTGTGGGAAAAGGAGAACTTGCTCGTTTTGAGCAATTTCATCTTTGGTAACATTGTTTTCAATTGTCGATTGCTGCAAAGTCGTCAGAAAGCGTTTGTATGTGGTAAAGGGTTAAAGCCGTGATAATGTTATAGTAATGGTCATTTTCGTAGAATGCTGATATATGTCACTCTCGGATCTGTTTCCCGAACATGAGTATCTTTAATTTCTTTTTGTTCCAACATATTTCAAAAGTTGTCTGTTGCAGATACCCGAACAACGTCTGCATTTAAGAAAGTCAGAGCCATATAAGATAGACGAAATTACATAGAGACTGGGTTATATGATGTATCCTTAACAGACTGTTGCTATTTGACCCTTTCCCACACACGGACATCTGCAGCATATGACTATGCAAACATCTAGTAAAAATATTTACACTCTGTACATATAATATTATAATTGTTTAATATAGTTAAAACAATGTGGCAATGGGAGATATTGCTCATCTCGAGCAATTTCACCTTCTGCCATAATGTTTTCAAAAATCATCTGCTGCAGAGACGTCAGATAGTGTCTGTGTGTGGGAAAGGGTTGCCATTTTATAGTCGACAATTGACGTGTCTACAGCAGGCGGTATTATAAAACATGTGTAGTGTAAAGTTATTGACAAACTTCTATATGACACGGTAACTGCACTGTATATATTGTCAGGCGCGGTGTACATATACCTAGCTTGGATTGATTAGGCTGACTAATAACTATAGCAGTGACTTCCTTCAGGCAGTTAGTACAAATAACCAGTGAAATTGTAACACAGTAGCCTATTCTGGCCCGGGTTTTGGGACATATACTTCTCTTAATAAACGAGTTGAAATGTATTATGAGTTGTTACTTTGTCACAGTAGGAGAAAACGCGAGATATTGCTCTAGATCAACACGATGGTTTCACGTCTGTATAAAAACACGTCTTCAATGCTTCCAGATAATAACATTCAGTATTGCTTTATATGTGTATAAGGAATCCGCCGTGTCCGACTGGTTAAGCGTCGGGGAGCGTTTGAGTGCCTTTGTGCAAGGCACATTTCCTAGCATAGAACGTGTTTGTTTGTCCAGGGATCATGACTATGTGAAATGTAGCCGTGATATAACTGAGATAATGTTAACGGTATATAAACCCACTACAACGACGGTTTCACGTCTGTATAAAAACACATCTTCAATGCATCTAGATAATTATATTCAGTTTTGCCTATGGTGTGTATCAAGTTACTGAACATTAAAATACCTTCTTTGTCATTCTGAATTAAATATGTGATATTTAATACATGGAGAACGTAATTAACTCAACATTTCCAGAATCTGATTTCTTAATTTATAGTTATAGTGTGAAATCGTATTACCAACCACTGGTAAATGGGACTCCCTTTTGCATTTAATATACCCTCTCCCATAAACAGACGCTTTCTGACGTCTCTACAGCAGACGACTTTTAAAAGTTTTTTGTCAAATGGAGAAACTGCTGAAAATGAGCATTTTTTGTCAAACTGTTTTTAACTATATTCAATAATAAAAATATCTTTGCCCGAGGTTTACTATATTGTAAACCAGATGCTGTTGACGTCATGTGTCGTAGATGTATTGTATGTTAGTATACGTTGAATATTTAAAGGCTGCTGTCTGTAACAGCGGCAGCGCGCTAGATACGAGTGGTGTACTTGTCTTCCTCTACTTCCTGACCAATGAACGAGTGGGATGTTAAGGCCCATCGACATCTAAAGTCATTTTGGGCGCTTATTAAAATACGTTAACAACTGATGAAATACTAAAAATGTTATATTTAAACATAAACAACGAGAATATTAGACAAAATAATTAAACATGATGTATGCGATACTTAACATTAATAAAAACAAAAACATTACGGCCAATGAAACAAGTATTTAAGCAAACACACCAGACAAGAAAGCCGAACATAAGTATATAATACTTCACATAAAGATAACATGTATATGATAAAATGTAAAACAGGATCAGTTAGAGCAATTAATATGCAAAAGCAAGGCAAGACATCATCATATCTTTAATAGTACTTACCCTCCGGAAATCAAATAAAAGTTCAGGTTTAACAGACTCAAAGAGCTGACGTATATTTTGAGCCTTGAAAAAAACAGTCACGAATTCGGGCAAAATCAGCACAGGCAAGAAGAATGTGGTGTACTGAAGTTGGATTTAAAAACAATAGGATCTGTGTAAGCCTTTTTATTGGTCGCAAGATCATAAATGAATGATGGATTATTTATTGCCCAAGGTGGAGCATCTGAAATATCCTGCTTTGCGATGTCGTCAAGCTCAACATTAAGCTTTTAGACTTATTGACCGTAACGGATACCAAAAGGCGGTATTACCCGTTCCTTCTTTAAAAAATAATTCCATGTATACACTTCACAACGTGGGAAACTCTAGTTGTAAATATCAAGAAAAGTAATAATTTAAAATATTGACCTGATTTGAAAACAAATTTGGCACTATTGTCTTAAGTGATATTCTGCAAACAAATAATATTTAAATTATTTTGATGCGTTGAGTAGCATTGACGCCAGGGGTAGAGGCTTGTTTTAATTATATTGAAGTTATATTGAATCAGGTTAAAGATAAAGGGGCACCATGGGCCTGATGTAAAGATTTAGTAACATAAACTTATAGGATTTAGTAAGTTATTTGTTTTAAAATGTCCGCCTAAGTAACGGTAGACCAGAATTCATTCCGTGGTCGGTTCAAAATTAATATGTTCAAAATGAAAGAAGTGGCGTCCATTATTAGTCCTCATGCTTGCGGGAATAGTGTTACGAATGATGGTCATGTGACAGTATAAACGTATCAGTAGTACTGGTAATATAAACGGAAAACATCCTGTAATTACTGATATACTATTGGAGGTATAAATAAATCAGTAGTTCTGATAATATAAACGGTAAACATATTGTAATGACTGATATACTATTGAAAGTATAAACGTATCAGTAGTACTGGTAATATAAACGGTAAACATCTTGAAATGACTGATATACTATTGAAAGTATAAACGTATCAGTAGTTATGGTTATATAAACGGTAAACATTTTATAATGACTGATATACTATTGACAATATGAACTTATCAGTCCTTCTGGTAATATAAACAGTTAACATCCTGTAATGACTGATATACTATTGACAGTATGAACGTATCAGTAGTTCTGGTAATATAAACAGTTAACATCTTGTAATGACTGATACACTATTGGAAGTATAAACGTATCAGTATATCTGGTAATATAAACAGTAAACATCCTGTAATGACTGATATAATATTGGAAGTTTAAACGTATCAGTAGTTCTGGTAATATAAACATCAATCATCTTGTAATGACTGATACACTAATGGTAGAATAAACGCATCAGTAGTTCTGGTAATATCAACAGTAAACATCTTGTAATGACAGATATACTATTGGAAGTATAAACGTATCAGTAGTTCTGGTAATATAAACGGTTAACATCTTGTAATGACTGATATACTATTGACAGTATAAACGTATCGGTAGTACTGGTAATATAAACAATAAACATCTTGTAATGACTGATACACTATTGACAGTATAAACGTATCAGTAGTTCTGGTAATATAAACAATAAACATCTTGTAATGCATATATTGGAAATATAAACTTTTCAGTAGTTCTGGTAATATAAATGGTAAACATCTTGTAATGACTGATATACTAGTGGTGTTAAACGTCGAACAAGCAAACATAATTCAATTCGAATCCGTGCATTATCATAAAGACACGCACTGACAGTAGACATATGACTTAGTGTCATAATGAGCGTACATAACTTTTCTACACAAAATACATTTCAAATAACCTGTTTATATGTAAATAAGTGATAAACATTACTGAAGACTTGGTGGCAGAATGATGTTACAATAATATTATATATACAATTAGCACCCTTTGTTACAAGACCATTCATATATAAGCTTCGCTTTGCGAAAGCCAGATCAATCAGCGTATATGCGCATCCTGATCTTGTTCTGCACTGTTCGTATATATTTGAAGAAGTAACTGCCGGGGATTGGTGTTGCAAGTGTGTAAAAACGGTTTATCGCAATACATAAACATTTTACTTTCGCTGATTTATGCGAGGAAATATTAACTGTGCAAGATAAATGGTACAAGCTGGTAATTCTAAACAGTGCAGGTTCAGATCATAGTGTACACCTGTTCAGTCTTATCAGAATCTACACAGGTTAATGATGTTTTCTAACAGACTTGTGTAAGTACTCTATGAAAAGTGTGGATCTTGGACAGAATCTGAAGATGTACAGGCTGATTTGGATCTATACTGTTCTTAAAATCAACATTGCAATTGTTTGCCAATGTATAGACTTATAATAACTTATGCAATAGTTCATTGTTTGTGTAAACATATAGTACGCAAATTGACCAACAAACATTCTGTCGTATTGCTAACCCAAACAACCCTAAGCGCCATGGAGGGAAACGCATTTCTGCCATTTTTAAAGTATTTTGCATTTTCCGGGTCGTATGAGGGAGTAATGTATATTATCCATATGCCATAGACGGTGTAATAAATTAACATACGGTGCCTTGGTCCTTCAGAACTAGTCTGTGTATTGAATACTTACGTACTGAATTTGTATACAAGCCGGTAGGCGACATGGAATTCGCCTTGATGTTTTTTGCCTTTGTTCTTGTACACTGCAATTCCTCTCAAGTTTTATTAGATTCTATAAAGTAAAGTTATTTTACGCAAAAGAAAGAGTAAGAATGGGCAATAACTGCAAATAGGTTAAATAGTGTTATGATTAGTGTACACTACACTTCCTCTGAACGTGTTGTATCATCGTCTGAAGTTTTATTAAATTTCATCTTGTAGTTTTAAAGTTATTCTACGCACCGTTAAAAGTAAGAAAGGCAATAACTATGTAATTAGCTAAATAAGAGTAATGGTTCTTGTACATTTCACTTCCTCTCATTGTGTTCTACCATTGTATGAAGTTTTTTTCAGATTCCATCTCGTTGTTATTAAGTTATTCTCCGGACAAGAAAAAGTAACAAAGGACAATAGCTCTGTACTAAGGTAAAGAAGAATTATGGTTCCTGTACAATGTACTTTCCCTTAATGTGTTGTATCATGGTATGATTTTTTATTAAATTCAATCTAAAAGTTTTAAAGTTATTTTACGCACAAAAAAAGTAAGAAAGGGCTTTAACTCTTTAATTAGCTAAATTAGAGTTATGGTTCTTGTACACTGCAGTTCCTCTTATTGATTTCTACCATTGTATGAAATTTTATAAGAGTTAATCATGTAGTTATTAAGTTATTCTCCGGACAAGAAAAGGTAACAAAGGGCAATAACTCTGTAATTATGTAACATAGATACCTTTTCTTTGGAAGGCTATCATTTGTAAAAAGACCTAAATAAAAAAAAAGATCGGATAAGTTTTTTCTTAATATCTCGAAGTTTATATAACCGAAGTTTCAGCACTTCACATTTAAAACTGTAGGAGAAGATCGAAAAATGGTTTTGTTTTTCAAAGCACCTGATCACCTAGTTTCATTGGAATCGGTCCCTCAGTTTGGGCTGTGGAGCGTCGCTTTACAAATATTTGAACACACACACAAACACACACAGACAGACAGACAGACAGACAGACAGACAGACAGACAGACGGAAAAGCCTGACAATAAGGGATACCTAGCAAATCCCAATAAATGCATACAGCTATCTAATATAAGACAAATAGTAATTGATAAGTTATTTGAGAGTAACAATTCATCACACCACTGTTGTATGAAGGAAATAATTACTAATTTGCTAAATTTATGAATATATAGTTTAAATTTGTAAGTCGATATCATTATTCAACCTTATTTATAGATCCTTTTGGAATTAAAACGTCCGTTAATAAACTCACAATTTCACTTATACTCACTAACATCAGATGTCGCCAACATTTGATAAACCATGTTCAGTTTGCATCCAGTTCGGACCACATAACGTGTTTCGGCTGATCTGAGATCCATTGATTTTGACACCCAGATTGATTATAATTAAGCATTTTAAACCAGATTTCAAGAGTGTTGTAGACGGCAACAAAGCAGACGAAAAATATCAAGTGTTTCTATTCGATATCCTGTGAAGGATGTATAAAATGAACCTTCCAACATAGCAAGTGTTTCTATTCGATATCCTGGGAAGGGTGTATAATATGAACTCTTCTAACATATAAATCTTCAGCAGACAACTATGAACACATATAAGCACAGCTATGTAAACTATCTATAAATTAAAGGATACATGTACTTATTAACATGAGTTGGAAACATTGTGACCGAGAAAGAAAAGACTACTTATGAGCAATTTCTTCGTTTGACACAATATATTCAAAATATGCAGAAGCGTTAAAATTCGTCATTTGCCTGAAATGGTATGTATCGTATAGCATTTTCTACTCTTATCTACAACGTTCTTAACTGTTAGTTGTCGTACAATGTAAACTGGCAAATACTTAAAAGAGTAGTTATATGTTGCTGTTTAAAGAAATCATGTTGATTATATCAATTGAACTTTAATTAAGATATCACATCAATATCTGCTCCAATTTGATTTCATTATTGTCGATTTTTGTTTTAGATTATACACAATTAGAGTTTAAACCAGTCAAATTAAATAAACCCTTATAACATGCTTTTTTCAATAAAATGTCTCTTATTTTGTTGTATTGTATCAGTTTGCCAAAATTGCCGTTATTCAACAATTAAAACACCGTTAATACTAGTGTAAGTTGAAACAATGATCTGGCTCATGTCAACATTTATACTGACTTATCCAAAAAATAAGTAGAGCATGTGTCTTGCTTCCACAGGTCATTCAAGATATATGAAAACAACTACATTGCTTGTGCAACCATTGCCATTATAGATGCTTGGACAGTAGGTTCATGACTTGAGTCAAAGTCTCAGATAGTTCGTGTGGATGCAGTTGTAAACCTGCATTTTGCAACAGAATTTACTAAGTTTGTTTAACAAGAAGAAGACAACAGTTTTCATCATAAAACATTTACCCTTTTCCATATACACCAAATCTGCAGCGGACGACTTGAAAAATGTCTGTTAATGTAAGTCTAAATATAAAATAGACTTGAAATTATTGCGGTCAGTAGTGATATTTCTCCTTTTTCTACAATGTTAACAAATTCCTCTGTTGCAGAGGCGTCAAGTGATTTCAGAACAAATGTATAAACAAATACAATATATATCCTTTTTCACATTGTTTTAAAAGTCCACAACTGCCAGATGAATCAAAAGTCGTCTATATTAGATAACGATACTATTATTTAGATAACGATAACCCGGAAGTTTTTAAGTCCGGTATTGTAGTTTTTACCTGAAACAGACAATATCGACAAACACGCGGCATAGTGTGAGGGAATCCGCCCGGGCCGAGTAGTTAGCGACGGGAATCGATAACCGGGCGTCAAGTGTTCGATCCTCATCCGCGGCGATCATGATTGAGTGTCATTGAGCATGTCCTAGCCAGTCACTGGTATGTCGATGCAGGGATCATGAACAAGTGACAGTCACAATGATGTAATCATTAATGAAATAATGTTGAAAACGGCATAAAACTGCTCAAGATGTGTTCAGATTTACCTTACACGGAAGTCTATCGCGAGAGTACTAGGTAATCACTCTTCTCAACGTTTTGTTTTCCTGTTTCTTAGGGTAAAACATATGGTATTTGGTATCTCCCGATCGGGACGTGTTACGTACAAGCTGTGTATATGCCTGTGTGCTTGGGTAAAACATAACAATTAGTATCTATTGATCAGTGTGTGTTACCTAAGAGCATTCTATTATACTGTGTGTTAGAGTAACAATTATGGTTTTTGGTATTTCCCAATCGGGATGTGTTACATACAAGCTGTGTGTAAGCCTGTGTGTTTGGGTAAAACATGAAAATAAGTATATTTTGATCGGAGTGTGTTACCTAAGAGCTTTCCGTTAGCCTGTGTGTTAGGGTAACACCTATGTTTCTTTGTATCTCCCGATCAGGAAGTGTTACATAACAGCTGTCTGTTAAAATATGTGTTAGGGTTACACTTACGGAATTTAGTATCTCCCGATCGGGTGTGTTACAAAACAGCTGTCTGTTAAAATGTGTGTTATGGTTATACCTATGAACTTGGGTATCTCCCGATCGGGGTATTTTACATAAAAGTGTTTTGATATATTGGTGTTAGGGAAACAGTTATAAAAGCTGTCTGGCATAATGTGTTAGGGTAATACTGATAACATTTGGTATCTCCTAATCGGGGTCTCATACATAAAACTGTCAGATATAATGAATGTTAGGGAAACACTTATAACATTTGATATCTCCCGATTGGGGTTTGTAACATAGAAACTGCCTGATATAATTCGTGTTAGGGATTAACTTATGAACTGTGGTATCTCCCGATCGGGGAGTGTTACAACAACGCTGTCTGATATAATATATGTTAGGGAAACACTTATGAAATTTGGTATCTCCCGATCGGGGTTTGTAACATAAAAGCTGTCTGTGATAATATGTGTTAGGGTAAAACTTATGAAATTTGATGTATCCCGATCGGGGTTTGTATGATAAAAGCTGTCTGTTATAATGACCATTTCGTCCTCATACTGACAAAAGTCGTCTATGTGTAGAATTTATTTATTATTGAGGTGTTGAACCATTTTCATTCATATCACGTCGACCGGTTCACCTAATCGTGTGTTTTCTGAATTTCTCATACCAGTGCTCGACACATGTCTTTTCAAGCAATTGGACGATTTTCCACATATATTGTTAGCCCAATTGTGGAAGACGAATGACGCTTGTCGCAATGAATTGTGTCAAACGTCGGAAAAAATGTTGGCCGATCTGGAGTTCGATAAAAACGATAAAACAAGAGGGCCATGATGACACTGGATCGGTCACATGATTTTATTTTTCTTCCACTTTAGCCATATAAGCCCCGCGCCAGGCTGGCGGCCATAGTTTTGACCAACCAAAATTGTTTGAAGGAATCTGATATAATCTGATAGAGGGTCACCCTAGGAAGATTTCTACAAAAAGACTCTTTCTGGAACTGTAATAAGCTCAAAATGTCCATGTTTTTGCTTTAAAAATGTTATAACGAACACATAATGTAATGATCGATTTCTAATATTCAGTCATTGTATCACTTGTTCTTAGAAAACATACCAGATGATTATATTACTAATGTCAGAAATCTAAATAACTTCATTTCGTAGACTTAAGAATAAAAGATAACACACTTTATCATGCAATGGGCATGAAATATAAATTCCACCAGAAAACCAACTGTTTTGACAGCGAAAAGTATCGACTTGGATCACCCTAAGCATGCCGCGTAGACACGTTTCGACTCCTGCGGATTTTCTGTTTAAGCTTCCGTATGAAGTGAGTACACAATGTAATGTGGCGCGTATTTGTGCACGCGCGTGACGTCATTCTAATTTAGGTGACGTCATTTATGAATGGGCTTCTGTTATTGTGAATGCATTTCTTAAAAGTAGTAAGATGAGTGTAGATTTACCTAAAAACATTGTGTTACATGCAAGATAAATAGAATATTACGTCCCTGACTTTCGACATGAAATTTATCAGACTCGTCTGTGAGTAAGGATAATTATCAATTATCCCAACCTAGTCAGATAAAGTTCATATCTTGCGTCAGGGACATAATATTCTCTATTACGTGTGAAAGCTCGAGCCTATAGGTTACACGTACGAACACATCATACGAGATCAAAACAACGAGAATTCAGTACAATCTTACTGTTTTTCACCTATCAAATCTCAACCCCATAGCACTTTTTTTCGGCCATTTTGCTTCCGGTCTTACTGGACGGACAAATTACCGTAACCTATTCATTTCGTAACCGGTAAAACTCACAAACACGATATTCGTATGTTATGATAAATCAAAAAATACTTAGAACTAGAGAGAAAAATTAAATTAAATTCCTTCTCGATAAAGGAATGAAAACAAGGAATCTGATATGTGATAATTTGCACTCGTTTTCTATTTTTAAAATAATATTTTCTCAACCGGAAGTAAACACATCCAAATGTGACGTCATTGCAACGAAAGTAACGTCATTGTAAGGCAAGTAATAAATAAATATCAAAAGGAAAACGACAGGAATGGTAGGAAAAGATAGTTTGACTCGTCACAAATAGATTTCTTTCACTGGAAGGACTTTATGAAAGCTAAGTAGACTATTCTTTTGTACCTGTCATCATTATTTCATGGATTTTATATCTTTGCAATATATAGAAAAGCAATAAACACTTGAAAATGATTGTAAATATTTCAACGGAAGTTATCGTTCGTTACACTGGCCTCGGATATTATTTTAACTGAAAAGAACGAACAATTCTGTTTCTGTATCGGCATAGCTTCATTTCAAGGTAAGCTATTTATTATATCAATAATTTGCTAAAAAATATAACTTAATTTCTAAAGTATTTGTTAGTATCTGTTGGGAACGTTCCACGATGCTTTCGTCACATCGCGTGACGTCACATCGTGTGTATCGTTTTTGTCTGTATCTGTCATTTGAAGCCGAAGCCGTCTTGTCAAATGTTGACTCCACTCAAGAAAATAGCTAAACTATCATATCTTCGACTGTCTAGTTGTATTGACTTTAAGACGTTTATCTATATATTGCAATAAATGTAGCAAACAAACAAAACTACTGTCAATTTCAAATGATTTGCCTTCAATTTACATTATTGTTTTACATTGTACAGTTTAACAGTTTATCTTTGACAAATCATGAAAGTATGACCAGAATCAGTTCACCCTGGTTTTAGGGTATACATAGTAAATGTCTTAAGCCATATATCCTCCAAACTGAAAGAGAGGAAAACACTTGCATGCCTTCAAATGAGTCTATTGGATTAAAGAAATGATGTTATAATCGGACTATCAGTAAAACACATAACTTTTCTTTCAACAGGCTGAATTTCTAGTAGTTTCATCTTTTTTTTATCCAAAATTTGTTTATTGATCAAATTTAACTCAAATGAATCCATTGTTTTAAAGGAATGATGTCATATGTGGGCTATCAATACAACACATTACTTTTCTTTAAACAGGCTGAATTTCTAGTAGATTCATCTTTTTTTTTTATCCAAAATGTGTTTATTGATCAAACTCAAATGAGTCCATTGTTTTAAAGAAATGATGTCATATGTGGAGCTATCAGTAAAACACATTACTTTTCTTCCAACAGGCTGCATTTCTAGTAGATTCATCTTTTTTTTAACCAAAATTTGTTTATTGATCAAACTCAAATGAGTCATGATTGTTTTAAAGAAATAATGTCATATGGGGGCTATCAGTAAAACACATTACTTTTCTTTCAACAGGCTGAATTTCTAGTAGTTTCATTTTTTTTAAATATCCAAAATGTGTTTATTGATCAGATTGGACAAACTTGGTACTAAGAATTTAAACATTATTTTCACTAGGTTATTTTAAATACTCTGCATGTATGTATTTAAACAACATTTACAAAAGATTCAACATCTATTGACAGCCCTATTTTCATACTTGGGAGCACAACAACAAATGATGTAATAGAACTCTTCAAATTGAAGAGCAAAAGCAAAATAAAAAGCCTATTACGGTCACCGATTTAGGTCCGTCTATGAAACAGGGCAATGTACACTAACTATATCAAACTCAAATAAGGTAAAAAACAAACCGAGCATTGAAATCTGTAGATAAAGAGGATCAATCTCTTTTTAAATTCAACAAACACTCAAAATACTTTTTATTCAAATAAATTTGTATAAACATTTTGGTTGAAAAATAAAGAAAACTTCATCTGTTTTTCAACAGAAAAAGGCTATAAGGCAGTTCATAATTAATGTCAGTTATATTAGTATGTTAGTGATCTCACATAAGTGTTCTGTCATCTGATATAACTGAAATACCACAGAAATGTATCTGTTTTCTATGTAATTTATTGTGAAATCCATTTTTCTGTGTGAAATTGTATAATCTATACAATATATAGAAATGGTAAAATTTAAATTGGTATACATTCATTGTAACAAAAACATTCTTTACTGGTAATAAAATTACACATATTTTCATGAACTGCTGTTCAAAATAAAAACCTATACTGTAGTTTAATGGTAAAACACCTGGTCTAACAAGAGTTCTAAGATCAAATCTCAGCAGGTACATGTTTTGAAAGAAGCAACTAAACTTAACAATGTATAAATGAAACAATTATGTTGTGGGGAGTTGTCTTACTTAAACACTTATTACATTTTTATCCAGGCTTCTAGTGAAAATAGTTTACTCCCTGTACCCTTTTCAAAAGCTTTTATAATTGAGCAATAACAATTAAAAAAAGGAATGGTTATCAACATTGATAACTCTGAGAATCTGTACATGTTCAAGGTTTGATCCAGCTTTGATAACCGTTCTAATATCAAAGTTTTAATAACGAAATGTATACATCATATTTTTATTTTAGAGCAATTTTAACATGATCACTAACAATGATAAAATTATTGCAAATTCTTCTGGAAAATCCATTTCTCTGTTAGTACTTTTTATAATTTCTTTATTTTCTATAAACATACTGTTTATTGTTTTATGCAAGCAATAACATATATATTGAATATATTGATCAGATCTTTCATTATCCATTTTTTTCAAACAACATATTTCAGATACATGTATATATATATAATCAGTTGTTGACACTAAGTCTGGTACTTATTAACAAATAATCTGATGCTGTTTCAGGTTTTACAAATTAAAAACCAGAAAAGGAGATAGGGGTTCAAAGTGAAAATGTTGTTGAATAGGAACATATTGTTCATTTTGGATATGTCCATTTTGGATCAATTACACCATTCCGACAATGTATTCAGATTAGTCACAGAAATCAAGTAATTTACATCAGACAAGGGGCTAAACTTTACCCTTTCCAACATACATCGTTATAAATGGGACTTTTGAAAATATTTGTAAACATTACAGTTTTCTCAGTCTGTATGCATAGTGTTCTCATCTTAAATTGTCTCAAGATTATACATTCAGCCAGATCATGCAAAGTTAGCCATCTGCCTTGGAAGATTGTTGTGTGGGGTATTTTAGTATTCTAGAAAGCCAGGGGAAAATGTTGGGTGAACTGAAGTACCATTGAAAGTAATGTCAAGCGAAAGTCATTCAATCAACCATGGTAAGAGTCAGTTTCCAATTATATGTATTACTAGTTTACAAATAACTGGCATTTGTAAAAATAAATCAGAACATTCTTCAATGCCTTCTAGGGTTGTTTTCCATCATCATCCTTGGAAATCGTACAGTCTGTTACAATCCTGACCTAATAAAAAATAAAACAGATATATATGTACAAATTAAACTTAAATGCATGCTAAGTTTCTCTTTTTTCAATATGTTTTTCAAATTCTGTTTTTGTAACTTTCTACAATTTGCCTATTAATTTGTTTCTTGTTGGGGGACAGACAGTGCTTAATAAATTTGTTCTTGCTTTCACACGACCTAGGCTTTGCCTATTAACATATTATTAGTTATTGGGTCAGTAACAAACCCAATAATTGATTTATTTCATCGACCACGTTTCATGAGCAAAGAAAATTGATATTGTTTCATTTACATTAACGTTTGCAATATGTCTAGATGAAATTTACGGGTTCTGGCGCCAAATGACTAGCGTTATGACGTCAAAAACCGCTGACGTGACGTCATTTTCCTAGTATTCGGTCCCAATATTTTTAAAATTCCTAGTATTAAACCCACTTTAATAATGAAATGAAACTTGGTCACGAAAGGTGGTTGATGAAATAAATCAGTTATTCTATATCGGTGGTTACGAAAGCCATCTTATCTATACTCCTAACTATATATGGAATAATGTTCTATTCTTTCTATTTTAATCGAGTATTCGCACCAAACCAGTACTTTCACGTCTGAACAATGACTACAATATATTTCATTCGTCTCAAGTTGAACGCAAACAAATTGTCATTTACTTTTCCAATCCTGTTTTCCTCAGGCAGCAAATCGAAAACAACATATCATGTAAACGGGCTTTGGAAGTCAAAACATACACAAGCAATGTATCTTCTGACAGAGACAGTTATATATATTTAAACCTATTGACACTCTCTATAAATGAAAAACAAGTATTGCCTAAGTTGAAAACGTTGTGGCAAAAATATTGTTCATTTTGCAGCAGAACCGTCAAAAGCGTTTGTATGTGGTAAAGGGTTAAGTCGTCTTGCATGCAAATACGTAAAGAGCCGATCGAGAGTGTCGAATTGCAAGAAATTGGCCACACAGATGGTCTGAAAAAGGGTTGAAAAATCAGTACAACAAGAGAGAACTTACCCTTTACTACAAAAAATCTTCCAACAAAAACGCAGGGGTATAGTCTAAATTTGAAAAGCTGATTCTCAAAACAATAGGCATTCTGTGATGCAGTCAGAAATAAAGCGGTTCAAGCTCCTTTTTAAGCTATCTTTGACGCGAAATCTTAAATATTTATATTGACGCTAAAAAGTTTAATATTGTCGAGTAATTTATTCCACGTTGATGTGGATGAGTCATTCCAGTGTTCCGAAAGTGAAACAAGAAACTTGGAATGACGGTGTATTTTTTGGGTGATTTCCCCGTCTATTATGAGGCCATAGTTATTTGAACTGTTGGGTTTTCTGAGATTTTCTGTGTTGCTGCTCTGTGTGATATTTTATATTATTTTACCTCACGTGACTTGGTAATGTTAAAGTCATATATACTCATCATGTGCACTTTCTTACTGTCCCATGCTAACAGTACGTTTTTGACTAGTTAACAGTATACTTTTACATAGCACGCTCGTCTAAAATATTGGTCATGCACGTGCATGACGTTATTTAAAACAATAACGTCACCGTTTAGGCGCGCGTGCCATGTAATAGTATACTATTAACCAGTATATTCAAATGTGGTGTTATCTTGTAGTACCCATTTTAATCTAAAAATAAGAGTACAGAATAAATTGAATAAACTTGTAATTTTGTTCGGTATAATAAAATAAATATTTCATGGCTTTTCAGTGTAACAGTACATATTGTCAACATTCGGTTAAATACTGTTAACCTCTTATTTGATTTGAGTATAACGCGGTTTTGAACCGCTTTCCAATTATATGATTATCACTGCGATCAGTTAATCTGATTTCCGTACACTATAACTCAACTTTTAACGTTATCCAACTGCGCAGAGCTGATTACCACCTAATATGACTTTGACTGAAAGATATGTAACGAGACCGTACATTCTGCTGTTGTCAATCCGTTGTTAAATAATGATTCTTTACGGCTATAAAAAAAAGAAAGATAAACGTAACTGATTATATGATTGACATAGTGTAGATATAATGACCTGTTGACAAATAGTTACATAATATTATTTCACCTGTTAAGTTCTGATCCAGCAGATTTCATCAACACAATGTCTTAACCCTTTTTTACATACACCAAATCTGCAACCGACGACCTTGCTAATCTACATGCAAAAGTAAGAAAGATCTTAATAACTTACAGTACAATTTTAGACTAGCGTACAAAACATTTCTGCACGAGGAATTGTTACTCAGAATAAGCACTTTCTCCAATTTCCCAATGCTTTTAAAATGTGTTTGCAATAGATGTGTCGAGTGCATCTTCCAATGGACAAGGGTTAATAAGAAATTTCATCAAATGCGTATCGGCTATTTTCAATCGAACCGAATATTTACAGGATATTCACTAGGTGGACCTATTTAAATTTATTCATCTGAATATCCAAACTTCATGTATAATCCTTCGTCTCATAAGTGCAGAGATGAAGCCTGAATGAACAACCACTGTTTCCCTGATACAGGCGACACCTGACGCATTATACAGCAGACAACTGTTTCGCTTTTCATGAAATGTTTTAAACTCAGTATCAAGATAGTAGTTTAAACTTCCCAGATATTTATACCGATTATTTTTTCTTCAAAGCAGACAAATCTAAAAATAAGATATCAGAAAAACAATTCGATGGTTGCTTCCTCTTAGTTAAAGTTGGGTTGGTTGCTTTCATATGGCATCCGATGGATGTCAATTTGAAAGTAAACCGGTTCTGTGTTTAAAATGTTCATCAGACGAGCTCTATCAAATCTGCTAAGACAACACCAGGACATCTGTATAGTTATAGCTAAATCACCAAGCAGCCCATCTGGTACCTCGCGTCCAAGTTTTAATTGTCTTCATATGGTTGCCGTTTAACATAATATCATCCTGCGCTCATGCCACTGATGTCATCTATATGAGTATTTACGTCATAATATTACCAAGGTGACCCTGTCTGTTTTAAAGTAAGAAAGCTAGGAAGAAAGTGGGAGAACTTTGAATATATTGTTGATAGAACAGACTGTTTCGAAGGAGGTAGTTCCACAGCAGCCATGGATAGATATTACTATTGACGTCATACTCATTTGAAAGAGACGACAAGGGGTGTGTTTGATGCTTTAAAAAAATCAATCTATAATTGAAAGTTCTTTGAGAATCGTTTGACTTTATAATGTAAGCACAAGATAGATTGTTCATGCCAAACAGTTATTTCTGTTTATGTGCACTACTTATCAAGATGTATAGAACATTCAGTAATATGCATATATGTAGGATAGGTTAATCTTTTATCAAGGTAGTCAGTTTTTAATTTTTGAATAATATATTGAAGCCAATTTAACTCCTGTGCTACTTTTTATGTTAAATGTCTTTAGTAATTAAAGAATAATCACAACCAACCACAACCACTGAGCATAATAAACTCATTCGGGTAGAAATTCTGGTGGATTTTTTGTTATCGAGTCCATCGGCCGACATATTGGAAAAGTGAGATCAATGTAACACAAGAAAACTAATTTTATCATAAAATGTACTTTGATCATTCATATTTATCTACATGGAATTTGTTATACATAAATTATTTCAAACTTTGGACACAATTCATATTTCTCAGCTTTACGACTGATCCGGTGTCAGGATAAATAATACCGGGCAACTGGAAGTACTGGTAATTTACCCAGGAAACTTCGTGATATAAATGAAATTATATTGTAGCAGCATGAAACACCATCTTAAAAAACAATCTAACAAACAATAAATCACAGCAGAAGAAAACCAATAACTTAAATGGCTTTGCCTGATCTTTTGGCTAATGCATACTTGATGTAAATAAATAAAGTCGGAAGGTAACCAAGATAGACACTGCTTCTGGATGGGACAAGGACACGTAACGTAATATCGTAAGTAAATTTCATTTTCTTATCCGATTAATATTACAGTTACTATTATTGAAATTATTTGGTTGTCACTGATGGTCTTTTACTGTTTAAAATGTAGGCTGAAATCACATGCGAGTGAATTTCGCATGTTTTCCTTATCGTTTGTAATAACTATGATTTTATTTGCATGCACGTTGTGTCGTAACTGTCTTTTTAAGGTATTGTAAGCCTCGGCTTACAAGTTCTTTGTAGAACCCTACAGATTTTACTTAAACATATTTCCACGAAATTTCTATTTTGACTTCGACTGTTCAAGCAATTGTAATTTGAGAGGGGGGGGGGGGGGGCGGCTTTTGCATTAATATTACACTGTTTCCTCTGTCATAGAAGTATGTATTCCCCAACACGAAAAAATAATCCTCCTGCTATTAGTTCTTTATGCTCGGCCCTACATAATGAAATGTCCACGATATCTCATTTCTAGGCGAATAATGTGAATATTTAACGAAATTAAGCTTTCACTTTTGTTGGATTATTTTCACTCTATTTAGTGTAATCTAGAGATGTATCACGCCAAATGCGATATCTTACAGTAAGATTAGAACACTAAAGTGATGCAGGATGCAGCAAAAAAAAAGAACGGAATAGCGTGGACCAAAACCGTTTTTTATGGACGAACGTTTAGCGGACGACTTTTAAAAACATTATGGGCAAGGAAATATTTGTTCTACAATGAGAGTTATATTATTTTACGCAAAGTTTTCAAAACTATTTGATTATTATACTATCATTTAATGGAATTGGGCATACATTTGTCGAGGCGTGTTCAAAGTCATCTGTTGCAGAGTTGAACATGGTTAATGAATAGACTGTACTTAAAAAAATGATGTTGATAAGCTAGTAAACAGTTGTGAGGCATATAAAAATATCGGGAGCCAATATAAAGAAATTATCAATTACATTTCTATTATTTTCGAAGTTGTGAATGTTCATTAATAATGAAAAGTCTCCAAAACCAAGCTATCAGCCGATGATCAGTTTTAGATTATAGAAAGTAAAACTTGTAACATTGCTATACTTTACCACAAAACCATTCAGAGTTCGTGAGAATAAAATTCTCTGATTCCTCCTGGTTGCCATTCAGTACATACAGCTTGGTCATCCAAGAAACATACGACTTTTTTGAAAACATTGAGGCAAAAGGAGAAAGTGTTTATAATGAAATATTTTCAACTCAATGCAATGATTTAGTATTAATTTATAAAGATTTATCACATTTCTGCCATGTGTTTTCGGAGTCGTCTGTTGCACTTTTGTCATACAAAAAATAAAATCATAATTACCATAGCAACTACTCATAAGTCAGAAAAAGACTGATCTTAAAAAGAGGAGATATGTTTTTTTTATTTATTTTATAAAAGGCACATTACAGATATGTTCCTTGTATTATTCAAACCTACTGAACACTAAGTTGGAGTCAATCCAACAAACATAGTTAAATGTAACATTTGATAGATAGGCAAACGGGCGTACAATATAAGACAGATAAATGTATCTCAGCCTTATAGACAATATTACAAAGTAATACTATGTATCCCGAACAGGGTTCAAATTGAGGTCACAATATACTGATTAGTGTGATTGGGTCTTTAACGTGTTCTTAATCATTCTAAGCTCTAAAAATGACGAGGGTAGCTTGAATTATTATATTGAGTGCTTTGTTAAGAATATATCATAATATTATTAGTCGCCGGTAGAAGCAGGCGACTTTATTTATATTCGTTATTTAGATTGACATGGGAGGATGAGATTCTTTTTTAAACCTTTTTATTTTTATTTCATCAGTATTTAAAGTTCACAGCGTGTCGCTGCCTTCGTATTTCACCGAAATCGTCATCTTGACCTTGATCCCTTAGTGCTTATGTTATGTTTTTCCCACAAGTCTATGCTCTAAATAGGATAGTCAGGAATCAGTCCCTAAAGTTAACACATTCCCACTCACCAAATTTGCAGCAGACGACATTGAACACATCTTGGCAAAAAATACGAAAATTCTCTATATAATTATGAAAGTATAACTAATTGAATAGTTGAAATACGAGTTTTTAACACATTGTTACAAAATAAGATTGTTTTCAATTTTGTGTCCAGATGTTTTCATAGGTGTCTGTTACAAATTTGTTGAGATGTGGGAAATGATAACAGTTACTATTTAACCCATATTGTCTAAACAACATTACATGTATTTAGAAATGTATCATGTTAACTCTTAAATTTCCCACATATAGAAGCTTTCTGACACCTAGCTCTGCAACAGACGACATTTGAAAACACTGTCACAATAGAATCAATTGCTCAAAACAAGTAATTTCTCCTTTCGCCACTTTGTTTTCAACTCTGTTACATAACTATACTTTCATTTATAGAAAGTTTCCATACTTCTGCGAAGATGTTTTCAAAGTCTACCGCTGCAGATTTACCGTTAGTGGGAAAGGGTTAACATTTGTCGTGCATTTTTCTTTCTTTGATTGATAAGTTTTTTGGTTATTTATATGTTAACCTTGCATAACTTTTTTTTCCATAGATGTATACAAGGGCATCGATTCTTTACGACTGAGAAGGTTATTCCCATTTAAATTCTGTTCAGAGCTTTTGTTAGATAATAATAATTTACCGCTCTAATTTAGGGCCTGCTAATGTTTTTTCAGTCCCTACAATGTCACGGTTGTATTATTTACTTTCAAAGACACTGGTTATTTACAACCATAGCAGGCTAAACTTGAAATTGATAACAAACAAATAATGAGCGTATAACAATAAGAGAAGAGGACCCTACTCGAGAACACGCTAGGTGTCCTTTCCCAAAGGCTGGAACGCCATCTCATAAAGGCAAAAATATGGAATATATAATTTTGAAAACATCAAAGCAAAAGGATAATTTCCTTGTTATGAGCAATTTCTCTTTTTGCAACAATGTTTTCAAAAGTCAAAAGGACATACAATCTTGGAACAACCATTGGTATTTACCAACTAATCATGCATGTCTGAGCCAATAATGGTTGCCAAAATGTTTAACATTTTCCAACATGCAGATGCATTTGAGAAATTTACATCACATAAAATGTGAAAACCCTCTTGCAAAAGAAGAAATTGCACATAATGAGCAATTTCTCATTATGCCACAATGTTTTTTATTTTCTTTGAATATTTGACTTTCATTTATAGGGATGTTCCACATTTTTCTCAGATTTTTTTTTTAAATCGTTTGCTGCAGATTTGTTGTATATAGAAAATGTTAGGAATTATTTAGCAAAGGATAAGAACAAATTGACTAAAAAAGATATTTCAATTCAATTATTTTAAGTAGTCACCTGTAATTTTCTACCAATTATAGTTTAAAACATGTTTGTTTGTTATCAAAAACAGCAATCTTTAAAAACAAGTCGCTTTCTATACAAATGTTGATCTTTGAGGGGGTCTTCTTTTGTCAGGCAAGCTGAAAACATTGTATACAACATAGGAAAAATTGTAAAAACTAATGAGTTACTGTAAATAAAAAAGAGTCGAGTCTGCTGTGAAAGAGCTCTAAATCTTGCATATATGAAAATCTTAGACACAGGACAGAGAACTAGATATTAACCCTCTGCCATCTGGACATCTAGACAAAAGTACAGAATATCTCTATAAATGAATGTATCATTTCTGAATGAAATTTTGAGCAATTTCTTCTTATGCCACAATGTTTCTAAAAGTCGTCTTCTGCTGCAGAGGCGTGAAATGGTTAAGAAGAGTAAACAGGTCTTTTTGCAAGAATATTATGTTTTGGCTTAACATACATAACTCTTTGTCGAGGGTACTCAAAATAATTATCTTAGTGAGACGATTTTTTTAAATAATCACAACATAGGGTTTGGGGTCGTCAAAGGAGGTTGAAGATGAAATACATTGTACAAACGTTATCTAGAGCTCAGATAGGATGGACCATACATTTTCACAGTTTCATCCGAGGCCTCCCTGTTCTGCTACATCAAGATGAGCAATTATAAGCTCACAAAAGTCGTCTCTCAAAATGTCACCTCTATGGAGCAAATAGCAACCTCTTTAGAACCACATTCTCCATATTCTTACAAAAAGCAAACAGTAGATATTAAAAGAAGTCAGGTTATTTTTGGGAAATAGAGTGGAAAACATTGCACGAAAAGAAGACATTTGGTCTCAATTAGCAATTTCTCCATTTCCCACAATGTTTTCGTAAATTGTCAGCATTCAGATGACTCTAAAAGTGATTATATTCGGAATAACACATCTTTAGAACGATTGTACATCTTTAACCCTTTCCCACATAAAAACACTTTCTGACGCCTCTGCAGCAGTTTCTGTATGTTTCTATGACAAATATGAGATGCTGCCCATCTCTTTTACCTTCACGTGATACCAACATGCAATACAATACAGAAACAACAATATCCCTTTTGCCATGATAGGGCTAAAGCATAATGAACTTCACCTGAATTAAAACATGAATGCCTTTCATACTTAAATATAGATAATGCTACCTTCTTTAAATCCCCATTTTAGGGGACAGACAAAACTCATATTTGGACTTAATGGCACAAGTTTTAACCATTTTTCACATATATATCATTGTGGAAAACAGTGGTGCAGAGGTAGTCCCGTGATGAACGGGTCCTGACTTTGGGATATTTCCATAGAAACGGAGCGAGTACTGGTTAAGTCTCCAGGAAGCAGACATCGAGAGTGATTAATCTAAGCCAAAGGCTTGTTTCGCAATCGATATAAAATAAATAAGTTTAAACTAAACTACATTGTAGTTATATTAGAGATTAATTTTTAAGTTCTTATAGAAATAAGTATAACTCCCTGTGTCCTTAATCTTGCATTATACTGTCTTTCCCCGATATACTGATTTAAATTCGTCATCTTTGATTACATTATGAAGCAAAATGTAATATTTGGAAATGTTGAAGAACTATTTATATATAGTGTTGAAATGCAGGTAAGGGGGAGATTACTTCTTTTGTCGGCAATGTTTTTTTGTTGTTTTTTTCATTACGGGTTTCAAAACATATACATTTCGGAGACATTTAAACCAATCCTTTAATAACTATTGAGTAAGCAAAATAATTAAAATCCGGAACAAAATGTTAAACATTGTTGAAAAGGTATGCTTTGTAAGAGCAATGCTTCTTTTTCTACAACGTTTTTAATATTTGCTTCAGGTGTGCATTGGTGGGCATGTTTGTTGAAGAAGTCTTATTGCACAAGCCTTTGCTCAAATTGATTGATTGCTTGTGTATAAAAGTTACTTTATGGCACTGCTTAGTGTTATTTGTATGCCTGCTTGCGCAAGTGGGTGGGGAAGATATACATCGAAATATGCTCACAAATGTCTATAAATTGATACAAAGTTTGTAAAACCATTTTTATAGGTACATTTTATATTCAGATTACATTTGTGTTAGATATATGTTAAAATTAAGGTACAATGTCCGCTAAAATTTGTTGCTTGCATAGATACTTAGAAACAATGTTGAAAACAGTTGATGTTTTCAGAGACATATTTATAAACACATATGTGTTTATATGTCTCTGGTGTTTTCTACCTTTTGGGTTATCACATAAATAACGGAAATATACTAATTTCCCCTTTGTAGATTTGTGTAGATTTTCTAACATTGATGTTATAGGTAGCAAACTATCAACAATTAAATATCATTTCTGGTGCAATTAGTTCGATGTTGAGCCCATTTTCCACACTTACTGACTGAACTATTGTCAAATGTAGACCCCACTCAAGAAAATAGCTAAACTATCACATCTTCGACTGTCTAGTTGTAATGACTTTAAGACGTTAATCTATATATTGCAGTAAATGAAGCAAACAAACCGTAACTACTGTCAATTGCAAATTATTTGCCTTTAATTTACATTTTGGTATACATTGTAGAGTTTAACTGTTTATGTCTATGACCTCGTCTTTGTCAAATCATGAAAGTATGACCACAATCAGTTCACCCTGGTTTTGGGGTATACATAGTAAATGTCTTAAGCCATTATATCACCCAACCTGAAAGAGCATGAAAGAGAGGAAAACACTTTCATGCCTTCAAATGAGTCCATTGTTTTAAATAAATAATGTCATATGCGGGCTATAAGTAAAACACATTACTTTTCTTTCAACAGGCTGAATTTCTAGTAGATTCTCCTTTTTTTATCCAAATTTGTTTTATTGATCAAACTTAAATGAGACCATTGTTTTAAACAAGAGGGCCATGATGGCTCTGGATCGCTCACCTTAATTATATAATGTACTGCAATGCAAAACACATCAAGACAATTATTCTGAATGCAAACTCCACAGTGTTAACAAGATTTTCATTCATTTGGCCTAGTGATCTATATCTTTTTTACCTGATATGACCCATATTCCAACATTGATTAGATATCATCAAGACAACATTCTGACAAATTTCAACTTGCTCAAGGTAAAAATACGGCCTCCGGAGTTTGAACAATATTTTCCTTTATTGACCTTGTTTCTGACCCAATATGACCCATATTCGAACTTGACCAATATATAATTCAGACAAACATTCTGACCAAATTTCAAGCTGCTGAAGCAAAAAATGCGGCATCCAAAATGTTAACAAGATTTTCCTTCAATTTGGCCTAGTGACCTAGTTTTTGACCCTATATGACCCATATTCGAACTTGATTTAGATATCATTTAGATAAACATTCTCATTAATTGTCAAGCTGCTGTTGCAAAAAATGCTTCTTCTACAGAGTTAACAAGATGTTCCTTCAATTTGGCCTAGTGACCTAGTTTCTGACCCAATATTACCTATATTTGAACTTGATCTAGATAACTTTAAGACAAACATTCTGACACAATTTCAAACTTCTAAAGCAAAAAAAGCAGCCTCTAGAGTGTTAAAAAGATTTTCCTTCAATTTGACCTAGTGACCTATTTTTTGACCCAATATGACCCATGATCGAACTTAACTCACATATGATCAAGGAAAACATTCTGATAAAGTTTCATCATGCTCAAGTTAAAAATGCAATATCAAGAGTGTTAACAAGATTACCCTTCAATTTGGCCTAGTGACCTATTTTTTGACCCGGCATGACCCATATTCAAAGTTGGTTTAGATATCATTTAGACAAACATTCTGACCAAGTTTCAAGCTGTTCAAGTTGAAAATGCGGCCTCTACAGTGTTAACAAGATTTACTTTCAATTTGGCCTAGTGACCTAGTGTCTGACCCAATATGACCCATATTTCAACTTGACCTAGATATTTTGATGACAAACATTCTAACAAAATTTAAAACTGCTGAAGCAAAAATTGCGGCCTCTAGAGTGTTAACAAGATTTTCCTTCAATTTGACGTAGTTGACCTACTTTTTGACCCGACATAGCCCCATGTTCGAACTTGACCTACATATCATCAAGACAAACATTCTGATAAAGTTTCAACATGCTCAAGTTGAAAATGTGGCCTCCAGAGTGTTAACAAGATTTTCCTTCAATTTGACCTAGTGACCTTGTTTTTGAACCGGCATGACCCATATTTAGTCACAGAAATCAACTAATTTACATCAGGCAAGGGGCTTACAGTTAAGAACATCTTGAAATTGACAAATTAACCGTTCACGCTCCGCTCCGTTCCGTTCCGCTCCGCTCCGCTCACGTTCCAATCCGCTCTCAAAGCGTTCACTCATTCATAACATTGTGATTGCTTTTTTCCGTTCCGTTCAGATTGAGCGCTTTTTAACGCTCACTCGGAACGCTTTTTTTCGATCAAAATCCGTTCAACGATTTGATTGGCTTAAATTAATTTCGTTTCGTTTATATTTTTTTTTACTTAACCCTAAATATCAACAACAAATCGTATTACGAAAATGATCATATTAATAATATTTGTTACATTCTAATTCAATCGGATACTTGAGTGTCTTATAAAATAAAAGTTTAGTATACAAATATGACTTTTAACCCTTCACCGGATATAAACGCTTTCATACACGATCTCAATATAAACGATTTTCGAAAACCCTAATCGATTTCAATATAAACGGTTTTCGACGACCCTAATCGATTCTAATCGATTTCAATGTGAACGCTTTTCGACACCTTTGGAGTTTGAATGCTTCAAAAGTATATTTATCGTGTGAATAGGTCCTCCAAAAGTGTATCACAATACAATTTGTTTATTTACAAAGGGATCTCATACTTTAAATCATAGTGTTACTATATAAAGTTAATTAAAAAGCGTCCAAACATGTATAGTGTTTAAAAATTCAGTACCCAGTTTGAATGAAATGCGTTGGGAAATGATAAGCTTGAAAATACCTTGTTCCTATGAAAAATATCCATATGATAATATCCGTTTCCATTTGTAATTGTAAATTTTAATTATTTCACAAGGGTTTTCTAAAATTACTAGGGATGGCAACGATTAATCGGTTACCCGGTTAACCGTATGTTTACCGATTAATCGGTTAGTAATTTAGGTAACCGAGTACTCGGAAGAAAAAATAAAATATATACACAGTTGTGTTTCACCTTTTGTTCTTTTCAATTTGTCACACGTAACTGACATGAGAGGTTAATTATTCACACCTCGATCGGCCAGTGTTTACATTACTGCGATAACAGCCTCACTCGATTTTATTGATGATCGTTTGTTTGTGTAGTGTAAATCGAATAATTGTCAATTAAAGGACGTTTTTTTTTTTTAAAACTTTGACGTCTAATAAAGGCAGTAGGAAATTATAAGATAATGACTTACTAATTATGTTCGGCGTTTGTTTTGATAATACAACTAATTGGAGTGAGTGTGATATATTTGAATTGTTGTTTTTGTAAATTATTATTTACCAACACGATTAGAAGATTTAAAGAATAATTTGAAGTTCGTAACAAATTTTCCCCTGAATTGGTATTTAAAGATATGCAGCTATGTACCTCTTTCATTCGACATATTATAACTCGTATAATAGTCACTTCGTTAAAAAAGATCTACAGAATATATTGCCATAATGCCTATCAGAAAAGACGTACCCAGTTGTCAATCCTTTAACCTGGTGGAAAAATCACGAAGTGAAATATTCAAAGATCACCCTCATCGCGAAGAAAACTCTAGCCGTCCCTGCCACGTCCGTTCCTTCGGAGAGTCTTTTCAGCCGCAAGACTGTTAGTTAATAATCTCAGAAACTGTTTGTCATGTGACCTAGCTAGCTAGTGGACAAAATCATTGTTTTGAATAAGAACATGTGCCAGTATGTTGAACTTGGATGTGAATGAATTAGAATATAGAACAGAAAGTCATTTAGTGTTAACTAGTTGTTTATTCATTACTACATGTCATTCATTTCACACTAGACTACTACAATGAATGTATCAACAATTGCATGATTATTATAAAATAAAAATAAACAAAAATGTTACCGTTTGTGTTAAAGTTTGCGGTAAAACTAATTGTCCGACATGAATGAAAACGTTCCGATAACGACGGTTTAGTCTGATTTATACATGACCGGGAAATGCGAGTTAAAACGACAACAACAATAACAGTGGATATTTATTGTCTATGAATCTATACGGTTAACCGGGTAACCGGTTACAAATTTGTACGAGTAACCGGTTAGTAATATCAGTAACCGTTGCCATCCCTAAAAATTACCATTATGCACCATATACAGATTGAGTCGCGACACATAAAAATAGGCAATCAGTTTTGTTTCAAATCTTATAACAGCTGGTATCAATTTATTTAATGGTAATGCCGGCGTTTGATCATAACTGTTCTCAAAAGACTTCGATAATTGTTATGAGACGATTTACGAACAGTGATGATCCTAATCAGTCTTAACAGAAGAGCATATTGATCTGAATATTCCCAACTATCGGAAGGCGGGTTTTCATTTGACACGGTATTATTATGTGTAAACCACGTGCAACCCAGATCAAATGGAAAATTACTGACGCATGCAGTAAACATGACCTTGACAACAGGGCTTCATTTCTCCCTTTCTTCATATTAAATAAATCTGGAGCAGATGACATTTAAAACGAGAAAAAATTGCTCACAATGTTATGATCCCATGCAAAGACAATGAAGCAACCCTGTATAAATCTATTCTTCTGCTGTAGAAATTGTCTATACGTGAGAAAGGGTTAAATAGTTTGAATTTTTTGTCAAGATGTTTTTAATTTCGTCGGCATAATTATTGAAAGAGGAAAGGGTTTACTCACACGTGTAAAGTCGGTTCTTTGTTTGACCGATCACATTTCCGGTGTATACCAGTTTTGACAATCAAGTAAGCTACTGGGAAATACCTCTTTCACAGATGTAGATTCATATTGACGCAACTAAAGCTGACGAGTAAACATTGCAGCAAAAGGAGAAAGCCGAAATGCATTAAATTTAATAGATAACTTTTGCCACAATGATTTGAATTAATTCAGTAATTATACTTTCCTTTTTTATAGATTTTCTTTATTTTTGTCTCGACATTTTCACAATCGTTTGCTGTGATTTGTTGTAATGGGGAAAGGGATGAACAGCTGACATAAGTGGTTATTGTTTTCATCTACACAATACCGGCGGGTCTTTGATTGATTGATCTAGTAAATCAGAAGGGCAATAAAATGGGTCATTTACGGGTGCAGTTATGACACTTCCGCAAAACTGAAGCTGTATTTTTTTTTTTTGGCTTTACCCCGTCTGACATTCAATCAGATATTTCTGATCTGGAAGTTGTTTCCGATGATTGTTCTTCTTCCGACAACAATCTTTTCTCTATAGGAGCGTGGAATAATGAGTTTTAACAACCAAGGGTAAGTAAACAAAGAACTAAATTGTCCTTTGTGAATACGGGAAAATACGCAAACATGTGTTTACATTCGACTTTTTTGGGGTTAACAATTTTCTATTGCCGATCTATTTCTTCAAAAAGGAAATAGTTAGAAATGAAAACGTAAGGACATTAGACATTCAAAATATTTATATGGGATGTTTTAACATTTATTCTCGTGAAATCGACTTTGAATCATGACAGGAAGATGGGTGATTTCTCCATTAAGTTTTACTAATTTTACTCCTGTATGTCACAGAGTTGACTTTTGAAAACTTCGTAGAAATTAAGGCATATTTCCTTTACGGAGTATCTGGTTTTAAAAAATTAAACTTGAAATTGCTGTTGTTATATTCTGGAGTAATTTCACTTGTTTTTTTTCCGCAATAACAATATTTGAAAAGGTAGACATGAGCAAAATACATTCATCATTTTCAAGAAAAAATAAAAAATAAAATTGCCCTGCTGACATATAAAAGGTAGTTACAATATTTTATACAGATAGTTGGGTTTAATTAGGACAGGTGTCAAATTCTTATGATTTTCCCAATACCCTGTATGGAAATAGTGTACAGGCTTTTATCAGTAGTTTATTGACTATTGGTTTATCAAATAGATGCCTATATATGGAGATAATATAGGTAAATGGGCAGTTGGGCTATCCAGTAAAGGGTTAATAAAATAATTTCGTAAAATAATTATCGGATAGTTGTTGCAACCGTTCAACGAGCGAATGATTGGATTTTTGCATTCATTATGATTGTTTCGTTCAGAGCGCAAAATTCCGTTCCGCTCATAAAGCGTTCCAACTTCGTTCCAATCACGCTCACGATCCAATCACGTTCCGCTCAGATTGTCAATTTCATGATGTTCTTAACTGTAACTTTACCCTTTCCAACAAAGATCACTATAAATGGGACTTTTGAAAATATTTGTCAAAAATTACAGTTTTCTCAGTCTGTATGCATAGTGTTCTCATCTTAAATTGTTCCAAGATTATATACTAAGCCAGATTATGCAAAGTTAACCATCTGCCCTGGAAGCTTATTTTGTGGAGTATTTTAGTATTCTAGAAAGCCAGGGGAAAATGTTAGGTGAACTGTAGTACCATTGAAAATAATGTTAAGATCAAGTCATTCTATCAACCACGTTAAGTGTTAGTTTTCAATTATATGTATTACTAGTTTACAAATAACTGGCATTTGTAAAAATAAATCAGAACATTCTTTAATGCCTTCTAGCGTTGTTTTCCATCACCATTCTTAGAAATCTTACAGTCTGTTACAATCCTGAACTTATAAAAACTAAAACAGATATGCACAAATTAAACTTAAATGCATTGGTTGTTTTCAATATGTTTTTGTTTTGTAACTTTCTACAATTTGCCTATTAATTTGTTTCTTGTTGGGGCACTGACAGTGCTTAATTATGATGTGTATCTTTGCCATAATTCATTTTAAGTTGTTTGTAAATGGTAAAAGCTTACTAATAAAGTTGAGTTGAGTTGAGTTGAGCTATCAGCTTGATCTCTGATTGGCTATTGTTTTTAAAAAATAAATTCCTAACAAGATCCTTGATTCACAACAACGACGTAAATCATTTAATTATACACAAAATGAGAGACAGCTCTTATTGTTTAGAACTATGATTTTTAATGAATACTCTCACTTATCGGTTCATTACGAAAGTTAGTATAAGGAACGATAGCTCTGCGAAGGAGGATGGGTTTATATATCAGTTATTTCGTACCCAATTATTGTCGTACCTGAAACTGTTTTAATGTGCTATTGGATTTCCAACATGAAATTTTTCCGCTCTGCATAGTTTGTATGCATCATTGATACAAAGGCGCTTATCTTAAAATCATTTTAAACATGAATAGATTGCTTTTTTTTCATTATTAACAAAAGGTAAAAAAAAGAATAATAATGAATTTACATTTTTTATGCTAGAGGTATGCTACAGTTTATGCTCGAAAAAAAGATTTAAATTATAAAGCAATTTCAACGAAAATTAACTTAACTGATATGGTATTTCAAGGGTGGTCTACTTTGTAAACATATTAGTATACATTTTAACATCTGTGAAATTATGATTTATATGTAAATAGGCAAAGCATAGGTCGTGTGAAAGTTAGAACAATTATTTAATCACTGCACTCCCCAAACAAAAAATAAACAAATTAATAGGCAAATTATAGAAAATTACAAAAATACATTAAACTTTGGCTTTCCCTATTTTTACCTCAACATCGTCAATGTCATCTGCTGTAGCTTTGATGAATGTTGGAAATTTAGCCCCTTGCCCGATGCAAATGACTTGATGTCTGTGACTGATCTGAAAACATTGTCGGAGTGTCCTTTGCTTGTTTTTAATTTGTAAAACATGAAACAGCATCAGTTTATTTGTTAATAGGTACAACTATGAACAACTGATTATGTATACATGTATATGAAATGTGTCGTTTGACACTATGGATAGTGAAGGATATGATCATTCTCAGACATTGAAAAAGTGCAGCTTCTCAGAATTATCAATGTTGATCAAGTTCCCTTTTCTGATTGTTATTGCTCCATTATCAAAGCTTGTGAAAAGGGTACAGGGAGTAAATAACTGTTTTCATAAAATGTTTTCACTAGAAGCCTGGGTAATAATGTGATAAGTTTTTAAGTAAGACAGCATTAATGGTTTCATGTATAAATTGTTAAGTTTAGTTGTTTCTTTCAAAACATATACCTGCTGAGATTTGAACTCAGAACGCATGTTAGACCAGTTGTATTACCATTACACTGCAGCTTGGGTTTTAACTTTTAGCAGCAGTACATGAAAATATATGTAATTTAATTCCAGTTTGTTAAATATAGTATAAGAATTTATTTGATACAATCAGGAAACTAGAGTACAATTTTAGATTCCTGATACAATGTATGCATGTAAAAGTTTTTACCATTGTTGATGTAAAGATTAGACAATTTCACACAGGTAAATGGATTATTAATACATTAAGCAGAAAACAGATACATTTATGTGGTATTATAGTTATATCAGAGGACATAACACATATGTGCGGTCCCTAGGTGACTCATTACTGCAATGAATTATGAACTGCTTTTAAGTTTTTAATATGAAAAAGGCAAAGCCTCATTACGAGCAAGGCGTCTATAATGGGTCTTACCTACAATGATAAAGGAATCTGTTTCAAGCTGTTGGAACTGAGACCGCTGTCGTACAATATGCCTACTTTATCTTTTGGTGCAAAGTCAAATCTTCAACAATTTTAACATGCAATTCATCACATGAACATAATCAATACAGAAAGGTAAAATATAACAATAGTGAAAACAAGCGTTTCCTTCAATTAGGCTTAGTGACATAGTTTCTGGGTTAAAAGCAATGTTCAAAACATCCATTCTGCCAAAGTTCCAACATGCTAATGATAGATGCTGAATCAAACGTTCAGGTCAAGCGTCTTTACAATATTTTTCTTAAATATATTCTTTGGACTTCATTGTTGTTTTTATCCAACATTACCTATATTTTAGTCTAGATTTCACCAAAACAACAATTCTGACAAAATTTCAACATGTTAAAATTAAAAATGCAGCATTCAAAATGTCTTAGTGTTAACAAAATTTTCCTTCAATTTGGTCTAGTGACCTAGTTGTTGACCCACCATGACCCTTAATATTACTAGGTCTAGATATTGCCAAGACAAACATTCTGACAAAGCTTCAAGCTGCTGAAGGCAAAGTGTGGTTTCTAGACTAACAAGATTGTCCTTCAATTTGGTAAAGTGACCTAGTTTATGACCCAACATGACCTAGTTTATGACTGAATATATTTAAACTTAGCCTATATATCATCAAAACAGTTATTCTAAAAACATTTCAACATGCTTAAGTTTAAAATAAGGCATCCAGAGTGTTTTCAATATGTTCCTTCAAATTGAAATTGAAACCTAGTTTTTCACCTCACAAGACCCAGTCTATAACTTGGCCATGTTTTGATGGAGATGATTTTCTGATAAACTTTCATTCATATTGGATGTTGTAAAATGTTGCCTGTAGATTGTTTGCAAGACAGTTGTTGATGGCGTGTGACCGAATGAAATCAGACAAAATGTGATCATAAAAAACACAAACTGTGCAATAAACAAGAGGCCAATGAGGGCCTATGCTCTACTGGGATGGTTCTTTGGTCATTTTGAATCCAGAGCATGTATGTATGGTAAGATCGGATAGTAAATGGAGGCTCTATTGTGTTCACAAGCTGTATTATAGCAATTTTGACAATTTCGAGGGCCATAATCCAGTCAAGCAAGGGCGCATCTGGCTGGTTTTCGAAAGTAACCAAGCTCTTATCAATTTTTAACTATTATCTAAGTTTAGTGAAGATCAGATAGTAAATGGAGCCTCTATTGTGTTCACAAGCTCTATTATAGCAATTTTGGCAAATTCAAGGGCCATAATCCAGCCTTGCATGGGCGGATCTGGCTGGTTTGCAAAGGAACCAAGTTCTCATCAATGTTTAACTATTATCTAAGTTTGGTGAAGATCGAATAGTAAATGGAGGCTCTATTGTGTTCACAAGCTGTATTATAGAAATTTTAACAATTTCAAGGGCCATAATCCAGTCTTGCATCGGCAGATCTGGCTGGATAGCCAAAGAAACCCAGCTCACATGGATATATAACTACTGTATAAGTTTGATGGAGATACAATCAAAACTGAAGACTTTATCGCGTTAACAAGCTTTATTATAGCATGTTTGACAACTTAAACGGCTATAATCCAATCATGCAAGGGCACATCTGGCTGGTTTTCAAAAGGAACTAAGCTCTCATCAATATTTAACTACTATCTAAGTTTGGTGAAGATCAAATAGAAAATGGAGCCTCTATTGCGTTCACAAGCTGTATTATAGAAATGTTGACAATTTCAAGGGCCATAATCCAGTCTTCCATGAGCGAATCTGGCTGATTGAGATAGAATCAGAACTAAAGACTGTATCGCGTTTACAAGCAATTGTTCACGGACGCACAGACGACGGACACCACGCCACGGCATAAACTCTTCTGGCCTGTGGCCAGTAGAGCTAAAAAAAATTAGGACTTTCTTTATTACTACATGTAATTAGATAAAACAAGCCTGATATGATTTTGATAAACTTATCCATTAATAAAAATTACCTTGTATGAATCAATTAGTATTATATGTAATCAGCTGAAGTTCCACTCCTGTCATCGTCATAACAGCTGTAATTCCATCAGTAAATGAGTTTATCTCAATATATTACCTTGTTTGATATTGATGCAGGATGTTATTTTATCCCAAAGTCAAAAATGCATGCAATTGTCATTGTTTTGACAGGCACCAATGACCAACGTGCATATCACTAACTGCCTATATGAACTTCCTCTCCCATTATCGCCATAACAGCTGTGATTCCATGATTGTACAGGTTGTTCTCAATCCATTTACTGTTTTGATGTGTATGCAGGAAAGAATATTACCCCACAGTCAAAGATGCATGATATTTTCATTTTATAGACAGGTACCAATAGACAAGGGGTATATCACTAACTGCTTATATGTATTCCAGTAATCACCATAAGAACTGTTAGTCCATGATTGTATGGGATGTTCTAAATATTTTCTGTTTTTAAATAAAACTTGATGCAGAATATGATTGACTGCTGTTTTAATACATGACATATATATATATATATATAATTAAATGATAAATTAAAAAATGGAATTACAAACACTATTTATACCTTTTTCTACTTTTTCCTTTTAAATAGGCTAATATTACAAAAAAAGGACAGAATTGTAAACAATATACATGTGAATTAGTTATGTCAAACAGCCAAGCAACCAGTTTTGTTTTAGACCAGTTTGTATCTCTGTGCAGTCTTATTCAGATACTTGTTTTAGAATTTGGTAGATTTTGAAGATTCTGTGTTTTTATACATTTTTCATTTGAGTATATTTGAGTAAATATGCTTCCATATTTTTTTGAAAAGGGGCCAATTCCCCACTTGTGTTCAGAAAAAGTAGCAATTGAGGAGTTTATACAGATATTGTTAACAATCAAAGATAAATCAGCATTTTAATTGACATATGAATATTATAATTACTGATGATACAGAAGAATTATATACATATGAAAATTAAAAATTCTGTTAAATTTAATACACCAGAACTTGGGAAGGTATGAAACTTTCATTTGTGTTTATCTTATGATTATGAAGATGACATTTGATCTTACAGCATATGATGTTTGAAAGCATTGTGATAAAAGGTCAACTTGTTGACAATATGCAAATATACTTCTCACAATGCTTTCGAATTAAAATCAATTGTGCATTTTCCAATTCTTAAAATTTAACTGTTAAATTGCAATATGTTTTTATACTTACTTGAATGATGATTAGCTGCAGGGTGGATTCTGTTAAAGCATTGCAGTGGTCCTGACAGCTTCCAGAATTCTCAACCCCAATTTCCTAAGAATAGTCGATCCCAATTTAGACCCCAGTTTATATACATGTAGGTGTGAATGGATGATGCTTCGTAGAAGTATATTTGCATATTGTCAACAAGTTGACCTTTGTATATATGTATGTGTGTAACCTGTCTTCACCATGACTTCAAATTTGTATTTGTTTATGGCTACAAATTTTGTAAATTTAATGCTAATAAACTGTATGTTATGTTATGTTATATTCCCCTTTTCTCACCAAATGTTTTCAAACTAATTAACTATTTAGAAAACATCAAGATCATTTAAATAATCAATCAACAGGTAATCAAGTATCAATAATCAGTCAATCATCATACGGCTTTTGTTTATGACACTTGTGTGTTAAACCATCAGTTCACACCTATATAAACCGATAATGGGGTTGCCTAAATCTGGGGTCGAGAATTCTTTGGATCGAGATTACTGGCTACCGCCTGACATGCAATGTGCCTTGTTAAGATTCACTTTTGATTATCACATTCTTTATAAATTGTAAAAACATTTTTTTAAATTTTGTTCAGAACACACAGCACAAGGTCCGTCTCGGCCATAGATATGTCTCCAGTCAAGTCTTTTAGAAAACTTGGCCAAACTTCCTTTTGTGGACACTCGATATGTTTCTTAAATACACTGAGGCCGTTTCTTCTTGGGTTCTTTTAGTCTAAAAGGATGTTAGTTTGAACTGATTAGCCATTAGTCAGATAGTCTTAAATATTCCGTCCACATTGCAAATTTGTTCACCAATAAAAAATGAAGTGGATGCCATGCAGTAGAAACGGAAGGTATTAACGCCATTAAATATGATCAAAATCTTCAATCGAGACCTTCGAAGAACACTTCTAAAAAAATATTTACTTTCTTATGTGCTATTTTAGTGATATTTATGCATTGGGTAATATCTATTTCTTACATCATACAGTTAGCGTGGGAGTTCCGAATCACTAACGAAACAAATATTTGAAAAAAGGAATTGAGAATTTAAAAGCAACTTTTGCAGTTTAATGGCAAAATATCCCACTTTTCATCCTATATTTGTTGTTTGTCACACACATGAACATTTCTGGACTAATTTTATTTACCTGGGTAATTTAGGCAGTTCCGAATTGAGTGAGAGAGTTTTGGATCAAATGGTTTTTTATTTAATAAAAATAGATTTCTGAAAGGTTGCAGTTATAAAATGATTACGTCTTATCAAGTGACATTAAACAAATTATATAGTTAATTTAATTCTGATTTAATTCTGATATCATCATTTTATCTGGCTAAGATACTTCAAAACAAAAACTATATACAGCAGATCTATATTATGCCTACACATTGTTCATTATAAACAAGCTTTTTCACATTTATTCAAGCAAGTAAACATTAAAAAGTAGTTTAACACAGACAATTTCATTTTTGCGTTCTTGTAGGTAAACATATAAAATCTACCTGTATTGTAAATCTGAATGTTTTGCATTCATTGACGGATGTTCCTGGCGATGGGATAACTGGTCCGATCTTAGTCCTTCAAATAAAGACATCGCGTATACTCATTTTTCATTTTGTAAATATCATGCATACTGAAATTGTCTGTGTTAATATATGTTACGAAAACGAGAGAGATAGAAATTCTTACCTAAAGCAAAGTACCTCGTAGCCGATAGGTACTGGTTATCAGCAAGTTATTTACTGTAAACAAAAAAGTTGTTGTCGTTATCTCGGGAACCAGCTTCCAAATGTTTATATATTTTTCTGAATATTTTTGAGTGATTATTGAATTTTAAAGAGACTGATCCTCTTTATCTGCAGGTTTCAATGTTCAGTTTGTTTTGACCTTACTTTAGTTTGATATAGTTAGTGTATATTGCCTTGTTTCGTAGACACAAATCGGTGACCTTTTTATTTTGCATTTGCTCTTCCTTTTGAAGAGTTCTATGGCATCATTGGTTGGTGTTGTCTCAAATATGAACATATTGCTGTGAATAGCTTTTGAAAATGTTGTTAATGTGGTTTGAACACATGCATACAGAGTATTTTAAATAACCTAGAGAGAATAATGTATAATTCTTAGTACCAATTTTGTCTAATCTGATATTAGAGTTTGATCTATAAAGAAATTTTGGATAAAAAACAAGATGAATCTACTAGAAATTCAACCTGTTAAACGATTAGTTTTACTGATTGCCCACATGTGACATCATGTCTTTGAAACAATAGACTGCTTTGAAGGCATGAAAGAATTTGCCTCTCTATCAGGTTAGAGGATATACGGCTTAAGACATCTACTTTTGAAACCCAAAAGGCAAGGTGAACTAATTCTGGTCATACTTTCATAATTTGACAAAGACTAGGTCATAGACAGAAACTGTTAAACTATACAATGTAAAACGAATATGTAAATTGAAGGCAAATAATTTGAAATTAACAGCAATTGTGTTTGTTTGCTACATGTACGGCAAAATATAGATCAAAGTATTAAAGTCAATACAACTGGAGAGTCGAGGATATGATACTTTCGCTGTTTTCTTGAACGAGGGCAACATTGAACAAGAAGGCTTTAGCTTCAAATGATAGATACAGACACAAACAATATACGCGATGTGACGAAAGCATCGTGGAACCGTTCTCAACAGATAATAACAAATGAACCTTCCAGCGAGAAAACCAACATATCTTCAAAATGTATCGACACATACCAGCCTGCGCAGTCCGCGCAGACTGATCCGGACCGACACAATCCGACTCAGACGGATAAAGGTATAGAGTAATGATTCCTGAAACATAACATCTACAGGATGCGAAAAGTGTCTATCCGAGTAAGCCTGCGCGACATGCTTAGGCTGATCTAGATCAATACTTTAAGCGTTCATAATGTTGAGTTTCTCGTGGGACGGCTGAAATCATTTAGAAATGGTTTTATAGTTTTAAGCAAAGTATTGATATAATAATATCTTACCATGAAATGAAGATATGTCGATACAGAAATAAAGTTAAAGTGTTTATTGCTTCTCTATATTGCCAAGATAATAAATTAATAACATAATGATGACAGGTAAAACAGAATAGTTGACTAACATTTCACTAATTACTTCCAATGATCGAAATCCATTATTTACGAGACTACATTTGTGATGAGTCAAACTATCCTTTCCTACCATTTGTGTCGTTTTCCTTTTGTTATGTATGCATTACTGGCCTTAGAATGACGTTACATTTGCATGTGTTTACATCCGGTTTAAAAATATATAACGAGTGTAAGTACACGCAAATAATCATATATCAGATTTCCTCTGTTCATTCCTTTATCGAGAAGGTAGATCTATTGTCTTATTTAATTATTTCCTCTAGTTCTAAGAATTTTTTGTTTTGTAATTCACTTTTCATCCAATCAAAACTAAGGAGTATTGTGACTGCGGATTTAGCGGTTACGAAATTAATAGGTTATTTTTTCAATCAAGTAAAACCGGAAACAAAATGAGATTTTATATGTGAAAAACAGTAAGATTGTACTGAATTCTTGTTTTTTGATCTCTTAAGATGTGTTCTTACGGGAAACCTACATGTATAGAATTTTTTCGCGCGAGCCTTCGGCTCGAACTTTCACTTATATAATTATGATGCAAAGTTAATTGCATGTTGAGAAAAAGGAGAAAACTAATGTATTCTGCAATTTTATCCTTTTCTCAATGCATTAAAAGTAGATTGCTGCAAATATTTCAAGTGATACCATTAACAGGGAAACAGTTAAATGACTTTCTATTTCATGTAAATCCCAAATATTCTTTTTTCTGATGTCATTGAAAAATGCAATTCTTCTTATATTCCAACAACAAATCCTGATATTCGTATGTAGAATTTCACAATTCCTGCAATTAGTCCTTAACGAAAACACTATATATGCATATATTTGGACTAATGAATGACAAAATGAGTTGTTTATGATCAATGATTGATTGATGATGCATGTGTGGTAAAGCTAGCTTTGATTGGAGATTGGTAATACACAATGAAATTATAGTTCAACATTCACTACATTTAAAAAAGAAATGTAATTTATGATCAATGTTTTACTTGATCTCATCCCTTGTGGTCCAATATGAAACTATGTTGTGTACTGTTTCTTCAACTGCTATGCATTGTTGCAGTATGTAGATCCGACGACATTGATGTATTGCATCTATTTGCATTTTCAAAACAAATTCCGAAACCGAATTTTCATAACAACAATAAGAGATTCGCACAAACTGGCGGTTAATATTCAGCCACAGGGAACATGCTCCTTTGTGATAAAAAAATAAAAATGAGCCCGTCCCTGTGATTCAACTATGTTTTGGTGTATTTGGGCAGAGACATAACTGTCTCTGATTTGGGTCACAGGGTTTTTCGTGTAATTTCAATGTTCAACCAATTATTCCATTGTTATTGGTTCTATGTAATTTTACTGGGAATTTCACAAGCTGGGCCATAGTAAAATTTTGCAGCCAAATATTTTCCTTACTGGATATAGGAAATCTCCTTAATTAATGTTACCCTCAAAAAGTGCAAAGCACTTTTCTTGCTCAAAGCTTATGAAGTAGAACATGTTACATATCAAAAGTACATATGCACGTACTTCAGTAATAGGTTATCATGGGAAAAAACACTCCAAAAAGGGTAAGCTCAAGCCAGAAAAGCAAGTTTTAGTATTTATAAATATTAATAAGAATTTTGTCATTTTAACCCAACGGATGCCTTTAATTGTTTTGATGCGATGACAAACCCCATTTTACGTTTTGGTTCTGAGATTTAGAAATATCAGCATTATGAAATCATATCAATTCAATTCAGATTTTATTGCATAATCAGGCCACCGGCTCATACACAAGTTGTATACATTCATACATTTTACAAATTGTGATTTTGTGTAAGGGATATCATAAAATCAAATTAATAATTATACAAATAAACAATAATGTGCCCTATCTACAAAAACATCATTGCTATACATATTCGTTTAACATTAATATTGCAATAATCAAACATGTCGCAATTGTTAAATAAGTGTAGTATCTTTAACTATAGTATATAGTAAAACATATATTATATCACTAACATACTGTAATCATGGGATACAAAAATAATCTCATATTAAAAGAACGAGCTTAATCCACTTTAGAAATTCATAAATCCTGACCATTGAGATATTCTGATCTCCTTTTAAAGGCATAGAAAAGAAGCATTACAAAATTACGCATAACCAGCTCATTTTCTGCAGACATTATATCATAGGAAGAAGTTTCATTTGGCGTTTTAACATATCTCTCAGCTATATACTTTGTCCGAATATCGGCATATAATGAACATCACAATAGGAAATGTAGCTCGTCCTCGATCCTAGTTTCACAATAGACACAGGAACGATTTAACCTTGATATGCCATAATGTCTGCCTTTCTCAATCATAAGACAGTGACATGAATTTCTAAAGTTTGCCAGGCAAGTTCTGAATTTACTCACATCAATTACAGATAGATACGATTATTGAGAAAATAATTGTTTATACCCGCAGTAATAATTGAGTTTCCTATTGTGTATGCAGTCAGCTCTCCATTGTTGCATATATTGGTCTTTAAGACGCTGTGTATAGTTACGGATAAAAAGGTTTTCATTTTCTATGCATTGAGCTTCTCAAATATGACCAAACCCGTTACTATATAAGTTAAGACGATTAGAAGTTACCCAATTTGTATATCCTATATTGTCGTAATATATTAACATATTGTAGCATAATTTTTCGTACCCATTATGTGGCAATTTGTTATTCGAATCCAGTATTTAATTGTTTTTTTTAGATGACATAATGTGAACTGGGTATCTACCCGTATCGCATAAAACTAAAAGATTGCAAGCTTCCATACCTGTTTTTAATAAGCGTTTACATGCATAAATCTGCACTTGTTCAATAGAGTGCATAGGTGTAAGGCCCCATATCTCCGAGCCATAGGGCATAATTGGAAGTATTTTTGTATCAACTACTTTGAGGAAAGTCTTAACTGGTATGTATGACAATTTATTAAATGCGTAAAATAAATACATAACACATTTCTTTGCCTTGAGAGAAGCGAATTCTGCCATTTTAAACACTGACATTCTATTTGTGAAGTTGATACCCACATATGAGAAATTTAGAACAACTTCTTATGATTTTCCATTATATGACCAGTGTTCCATTTTAGATAATTGTCCCCCGTTTTTAAATACTACGATTTTTGTTTTATTTATGTGTCAGAAATAAGCCCTATGTTGTCTGCATAGAAAAGATACATGTCTAGTTCTGCAAACGACATTGTGATTTAAATAGAAATACAGCTGATTTTTGTTGTATTAGGAGAATGCGGACGATATCCAGTGGCCGTTTATTCTATTTGTAATTGTATTACATATTGGACCAAACTCTTAAATATGCTTTACCACAGATTGCCTACGCAGTGTTATAACATGTTACGGTATCAGAAGAATCAGATAGAATAACATGGGCATCTAAAATCAAGGCACTCATATTTAAACATGGATTTGGATTTGCGTGGATTTCAAATGAAGTCGGTGATTCACAAACATTCATAAAATTATGTAAGAAACAAACGATTGACATGAAATTACAAAATTGGCAAGCAGAAATTAAAGAATCTCCGAAAGCACATCAATTTAAAGAATATTAATTTCTTTTAAATATTGAACTTAACAACTGACATGACATATATGTATGCTCAAAACACAACTTATCAAGAGAAAATGGACGCCATAACAAGACTGAAAGATTATATAGATATTGTAAATATTCTTTATATAAAAATGTACATGTTGTTGAGGATGAATTTCACTTGATATTGAATTGTATGATATTATAAGAAAATATTATTTTCCTCAAGACTGATATCATAAACCAGCAACACAGCATCTGTTTAATACGATCCTGACAAATCTTTAATTTTTATATTGGCTAGATACTTAATCTCAATCAAGAAAATAAATAATTATTTGAAAACATCTAGAGAAACAGACTGAAGAAATTAAAAGATGTCAATACTTTATTGAATCGCATAAAACTGAATGAAATTATTTCTGTTGCCTTCATAACTCCGTAGGTGTACATATATCATAGATACTTGACGTTACTCAGATCAATTAATTTGTTAGATTGTATATGTAATGTGGGTCGGTGGCCTTTTATTACAAATAAAGATATTGTATTGTATTGTAAATGTGTCGGGCAACCTGCCAGAATGTGTGGCTGTAAACTTTTCACATGTTGCAGAATACAAATATTTGTAAACATTGTGGCAAAAGAAGAAATTGACTACAATAAGCAATTCATCATCTTTTTTTTTAGATTCTCTGTTTTTATATAATCAAAAACCAATTTGACATGTTCACACAGCACATACATAACAAAGTCGAGGATACAACTACAAATTAGTAAGTCTTTACAAACTGTTTGATTAAACCTGAAAATGGATTTTTCATTTCAAGGTATGTTGAGCATAAATACAATTTAGACTGAAAAGGTTTGATAATATCATAGTATTTGGTGCGTTTCTCGCTAAGGAAATATGACTTGTTTATACAAAAACCTATTATGCTATATATCTTGTTGATATCATTATATTCGAAATGTTTAGTTATATATCAAGTAGCTATTGAAGTTAGGTTGTATATATTCCTAGATATAACACATTTTTTGAAGATGTTTTGCGACATAAAGGGAGTTCCTTATAGTTTACAAAGAAATGCTAAAAGTGCATGCAAAACAACAGAACATTTGGCCCGTATTTATTAAAGAAACAACATGGATGTTTGACCAAAAAATTGCTATCATTTTGATGTACTAATCCAAATCAATCATGGAAAGACATCCGGAATATTTGTCATATATCAATGTTGCACTTTTATTTTTTTCTCTTTTGTCATTCAATAAGAAAGTGTAAAACATTGTACTTAGTTTGTCTATAATGGTTTGTGGTACAACCGCGGATTGCATTAGATGTAAATCGTAGGAGAATGGATTTAATTACAGTATTTTTTCCATAAAAAGTCAAATTTTGTTTCTTTTTGTTTTCCCATATAAGATTTTTGCATTTTATGTTATCATTTCCAAAGTAAATTCCTAGAGATTTTACTTCTTTAGACCATTTTATCCCACCTACTTTTAACTCACTTTATCTATAGTGACCTATCCATAGACCTTCTGCGTTATTGATATTTATATATAAATCTGAATGCTTAACAAACTCTTTGATTATTTGAAGCACAATTATAATATCATTTTCATGTTTGACGAAAAGTGTTGTTGTCAGATTGTTAACTACTTTTGAGCGCTTTTAATGTATTATCGATGTTCACACATATACCGTGAAAGTTAAAAGTGTTGATCTTAACTGCCACAACTTCAGCTATCAAAATAAATAAGAGATTGGATAAAGGACATCCTGGTCTTACGCCTCTAGATGGAGGAAATAGTAGGATTTCCATCCATCGTTAAGTAAACATAAACTTATATTAGTATGTAGTGTTTGTATCCTTTTGAAAATGAGTTTTAAACCCAAACGGTTTCATATAGGAATAAACAAATGTTTTTCAACAGTGACAAATGCCGTTCTAAAATTTAGATAGACTATTGCACCTTCAATATCTACTTCATCAGCGTAATATATCATATCTCAGACTCGACGTCTCTTAAATCCTATCTATTGGTTTTTGAAATAATACTGTTGGTCTAAACTAATTTCCTTTGGTAGTACTTTCTGTAAACCTTTTGTAAAATTTCTAGCTGTTATTTGATAGTCGATATTTGTCACAGAGATATGACGCCAGTTTTTAAAATTTCAGAATCGCCAATTTTATAAATCAGTGAGATAACACTTTGTTTTTGAGATCGCGATAGTTCTCTTTGTGACGCTTTGTTTAGCAATCGCCAAAAAGCTAACAATAAATAACAACAACCAATTTTACATAACTAAGTTTTGAATTATTATAACGTTCATTACTACTTGTTGTAACTATAACACTAAATATATGCCAAAAATGTTTTATTAAATTCTACTAAAAGACCTATAAGTCTAGTCTTTTGTTAAGTTTCATTTCAAAAAGTGCTTCCTTGCTTTGTTCATCTGACATTAGACCTTCGCATATGTCCACCTCGGTGTTACCCAAAGCGTATTGATTATTGACCGTTTCCAAGAAGTTGGTTATACTGTTGATGTTATTATATTGTTTTACACAATTTAATTTATTTTTTAATGAATGTAATTTTTTATGAATGTCATTGTTCATGAATGTAATTTTTATTAATGTAATTTATTCTTTTGTTATTTTTCATAAGTGAGTTTACAACTGTTCTAGTCTTTCGCACTTTTAATAAACTAAAAATATATTTAGTATTTATCTCCATCTTCTATGCATCTTATGTGTGCTTTATAGTTGTAAATATGTTCTATTTGCCTCTCGATGTTGGATAGATTATCTATAAACATTACATTTGTAGCGATATCCGGTATATTTTGTAGCGTGTTTAATTAGTTCTCTTAACGAGTTAAACGGTTGTTCCTTTCTAGTGACTTTTGTTTTGCAAATTCAATATTTGTTTCCATTATTTGTAGTTTACTTATTTCCCACTTGGTTTAGTTTAAGAAAACTCAATTATGATAGACTGAAATTGAACACATATAAATGATATATTCTTAAGTCAGATATGAATTGCCCAGTTTCCAAAAGATTATACCTCTATTGGAAATTTACTTTAATTTAAGCGATACTGCCTTATGATCAGTATATGTATTATGAGCAGGTCTTATATTTAAATTGTTATCTGTTGGCAAGACATTGTTACATGTATGTATAAGCCACAGATTTATTCTACTTTTGTCATTTGTACTGAACCATTTTTGTTTGATTTTAAGCGGTCTGAAGTATTGTGTATATCGTTATAATCTCCGCCAATAATTTTAACATATTATGATGTTTTATTGAGTAAGTAATAATGTTTTTCAAAAAGACATTTCTTAAACTATGTAAATATAAATTAGTACAGTAAAGATATTATTCGATATTTTTATAGTTAAAATTATTTTATTTCCATCTTTATCTGATATTATATCTTTAACTGTAAACTGCAGTTTGTCTCTAACTAAAACTAAACAACCTCTACTGCTGCTTGTTCCGAAAGCCAGCCTTTGAATTCATATCAGAAAAAATGATATATGAATTTGATGCGCAAACAATATATCGATTTCCTGCTGATAGAGCCACTGTAAAAGTCAGTCTCGTTTTAATTTCTGTCAAAGACCTTGCGTATTAAGTGTGGCAAGATCAATATTACTAGTTAATGATTGAGATGCGTATTAATTGTATTGCTTATACATACATGTTTTAATAGGTGTTATAAAGCACTCATTTGAAATGTGATTTAAGGTGGAACTCATGGTTGACGATGCGATGGTATGGTTAAGGAACTCTCAATTACTTTCTCGTTTGAATCGGTATTCGGATAAAATAACTTACAATAGCCTGCGTGATGATATAAGTTCCATACATCTGTCATGACAACTAATGTAGCGTTCATTTAAAATTTGCACAAGAGATATTTTTAGAAACAATATATAACTTTGAACACACGTATTCGTCTACAATTTTCCCAACTAAGAAATTAAATCGAAGTTTTACTTTTTCCAACATTTTATGAAACTATATCGGGCCGAATAGTAAAACGCTATGCCACCATACAGCTGAAGTGCGCCGGAACGTGCACTGTGGAACTAAAAGTGAACACAGCAACCCCTTCTTCTATATGTCTTATTTACTCAAAATGTGCCCGTTATATTAAAACAACTTCGTTCTTGTCTTGAAAATCATATTTTACTATTTACTCAAATTTCAGGACAAACTATCTTTTAGTAAATTTCAATGCTATATAACTGTAGAAGAGCCAACTGATGGTCACATGTTCGTACCTTATTATTTAAAAGAACGATAAGAGATATAACTTACCAATTTCATAAGCAAATACGATTGAGGACTATTATGAAAAATCGGGAGTTCATTTTAATAATCCTGGATATGTTTCAATTTAAAATCCGCAGTGAACGTTTCGATGCGCGATAAAGCTTTCACGTCAGTACCAGTGGACTTTTTACATGATTGACCTCATTTGAAGGCATTCAGGAGAATCAACAATTGATCCGGTATCTAAAATATCAGACCACACTCCGGACACTGACTCTGCACATTCTAAAGGGCAGTCGATTTGTTTTTGACCTGAATTAATGCATATTGTACACACCCAGTCGTTTTGGACACTGCTTGAGACGATGGCCTTTTCTAAGGCACTTATAACATTGTATTGGTTTGTTCGATTGATCTTCATCTATACTGTCACGATAACACGACCTACAGTTGAAACTCTATCGACTGCCATGCAATTTGTTAGTTTGAAAACACCGCCATAGCTAGATGTCGCTTACGCCTGCTTCATACAAATTATGAAAATAAGCAATTTATCAACTCTTTTCCAAAAAGATTAATTTCATTTATGTTCCTTTATTTTTACATATAGCAACCGTAATATTTTCGAAGCATATTTTTTTCAGTTGTATGCTTACTGCTTATTAAATCACCAACTCTACACTGAAATCAAGAAGGCTTATACTCAGTTAAGATGGCTCATAAACAACATAAATATAACAAAAAGCAGGTACGTGTATTTGAACAATATTTATAATTTAAATACAGATGTTTTTATTATACTTGCTAACATTATTTTCCTTCCTTATATTATTGTTATTATAAGTAGTAGTAATTATAGTAGAAGTAGTAGCAGAAGTAGTAGTAGTAGTAGTAGTAGTAGTATAAGTAATATCAGTGGTGCAGAGGTAGAGCGTTAGAGTCCCGGGAAGAGCGGGATCAGATTCCGGTATTTTTCCACTAAGACAGCGCGAGTACTGGTTAAGTCTCCAGGAGGCGAGTTTGATAAATATAAGCTGAAAGCCTGTTTCGCAATCGATATAAAATCAGGCATTTTTCCAGGCATTTTGGGAACAGGAATTTGGCCTATTTTTTGGGAAAACTTACCTCTTTTATTTTTCATTTGGGAATAAAAAAAACAGGGTTAACATGAAAACATTTGAAATTGTGCATGATTTGAAGACTTTTGCCATTGGGAATAGCTCAAAATATCTGACCAATGAGATGCCTTTACAAAAAGCCTAAAAAAAAAAAATTTAAACCAAATAGTATCATTATTATAATAATTTTGATAATCATCATCATTTTGTGTGAAACAACACCATAAAACACTTATATTGTTAGATTGTAAATAGCCATCTGACAGATCTGGGAATGTTTTTAAATTGGTCTCAGGTTTAGAGATGCGGTTCGGGACAAGTAACATATTGGTTCTCTGGAAGTAAAGACGGTTCTGTAGAGATACTCCCGGCGCTGACGAGTCAATCCACCAGGCTGAATCACAAGCGGTAAATCTACAGATATGTCTGCTCTTCGTTGGAAGATGTAGACTCACACGTCAGGTTCACTATTTCCAACTCGCATGATTATGGTCCCCGGTTCGTCGATTGTTGTTTTGAAATACTGATACTTTCTAGAAACCAAGTAAAAGATAGATTGTTAGTGCATATTCTGATTTAATTTAAACATGATTATTACTTCATGAGCTTAAATTCAAAAACATATATATCGTGGTTATCAATTCCCAAATAATGTTTGTATTGGCTATCATTGGCCTGTGCATAATAAACTAAAAACCGGACAGATGAATACAAGCATATAACATGGACACGTACAATCTCATTTGTATTGAGCGTAGATAGTTAGCCCACTAGAGCATACACAACATTGATTTATTTTGAAATATTTTATTCGAACGGGAAAAGCTTATAGTTAAAGGATATTTAGCAATTTACCTTATGCCAGGGTTGGACTTAAACATCTGGGCCATGTATGATTTCCAAACAAATCATTGTCAATCAGGATATCTGACAGCATCGTTATGTTCTGCAGTCTATCCATGATCTCAATGTTTCATCACCTTTCATAAAACAATAGAGACCGTTATGTGTGAAAAACATACACGTATATACACAAGTATATAACGGGCTAAATTGAGCCCAGCATGTGATGTTATGTGTTTACATTTTCCAAATATAAAATAGTGACTCAAATAAATATCGTAGTCTATAGCTAATAGCATACAAACAATACTTGAGTCAATAAAAAACAAGTATTTAAATGATATTAAGTATTTGACAATATGCTCAATTCATTTGATCAATTATGATCATTGATGCTGGCGCTGCTGTTTCGAAATGTAAAGAATATTGAGGTGATAGATGCAAATTGGTTGTAAAATACGTGTGCAGGTTGGTACCGATATAGTTTTATTAATGTGACCAACTTCACCATTTACAAGGCATCGTGAATGACTTGCATAAGTTACTCCACCTCACTATTCCTTCCTGTCATCACTCGCCAAACGAAATAGCCAATGACGTAACGACTATTGTTTTAACCTGGAAGTTTCTCTTATTGTCATTCAATAGTAATCATCATCATTAATCTTAACATAATTATCATTATGAAAATAGAAGTAGTAAACGTAAAAAACGAAATGTAGTTAAAGTATAGTAACACATTTATTGTTACTCATACAACTAGTTTAAGAGTGTTGACATGAAATATGATATTTCTGAATTGCTCATAATTCAAATGCTTTTAAAATGAGCAATTATCAGCATGGAGAGAAATTGATCTTTCCTCTCGGCATTGGGTCTCTAAAATATAGTCCAGCATTGAAATCATTGCACTGGGACCATGTGTTTGCTTCCCGTCCTTCTCAATTGTTTCGTTTTCGTCTACTTGAAAGTTCATTTGATTAGGCATGCGATCTATTCTAACTTAAAATACCTGAACATTCCGTAAGTACGCAAAATAAGTTAGTCCCAGCTGTCTAGAATGATGAGCTATTGGAACTGCCTGACTAAAGACTGGAGTATAATTATTTAAACGTTATGCAGGACTCGCATTATGCGCCTCTTTTGCTCCTTTGACCCATTCATTGTAAATAAGTCTTCTTTTTTCTATTTTTCTGGTTCTTCAAGAGCGTTCATGAATTCTTTACTGTGCTTTCTATACGTGGTGCAAATGTCATCTCTAGGTGAAGCAAAACCGATGAACGGCAAGCTTTTTATTTAAATTTCACTCTGCTTAACAGCGAACTTGTCCATGATCACAACTTGTGACATAGTCCATATGCACTTTATACTTCATCGCTTCCGACCCAAAACATATTGGGAATATGTTATCTCTTCCACGTAGAGCGGCAGGTGGGGAAAGTCCGAACGAATCAGCGTAGTTCTGAACGAACTCTACGACTCTCTCGACATAATCGTATATTAGTGCGAGAGTAGGTGTCGTATTCCGGTTGCCATGGTGTCTCGGAGAAATATGTCCTTTCTTAAAATGAGAGACCAGTGCTACCACGGAATGCTTGCCTACATTTAACAGAAGAATAAATGCACGTCTACAAACCGAAACATCATTTTATAAGAAGGCCTAGTGAGAGCGTTTCCTGTTTTTATCCCTTTTTGTTTGTTCCTTTCTGTCACTATTCATCATTGAACTAATCATGTACATGTCCTTCTTTTTCTTGTCCATTTATGTGCTGATAAATTGTTTGTTTTTAAATATTTAATACATATATTTTTACATCAACAACCTTCTTTCAAATTTCTCACTATTCTATCTAAGTCGTTATTCCATTCACTCATTTCTACAATTTAAGCAATACAAAATACGCGCCCGAAAAATCAGTTCCACTTTCGTCCCTATCTGTCACTAACCCGTCCATTTTCTGACTTTCAACTAGACATCGGATCCACATATCTATAACCGACTGTATCAGTTATTGTTTATTATTCTCCTCCTCCTCTGCATCATTATATAAATCAACATCATCTTTATCCTTTGAATCGGCTGGGGTATATAAAGGCGTTCTGCCGAAATGCTCCAAAACCAAACTTTCCAATTCCAGCAATAGAAACGAAAATTTAAACATATTTCAAGTGACATTTGCTTAAAATTGCATAGAATCAAATTATTGGTGAAGTTACGTATGGGGTCAACAGGTCATCGATTCTACTAACGAAGCCCATCGGAGTCGCTTTAGTTATGCATTCGTTTTCTGTTCACATATATCCGACCGGTACGATCATGATATATACATCATAGACAGCTATTGCAACGATTATACAAATCATATTTAACATTGAATTATGTCTCTAACATATGCTAGTCTTATCAGCGAACAATTTAAATCGTCCGCCATGTTATTATCTTCCAACACGTGGTTAAATTGAATTGACGAAAAAAGTAAATCTAATTGAACGAAATATCACTAAACTCTTTACACTTTTTGTATGAATAATTTAAATAATGATGTCGTTAAATATTTAATTATATCGTTAAATATTTAATTTGGTTAAATATCACATTCGGTAAAAAAGCGGCATTCAAAAATGAATATCTGTCACTGAAAATCTAGCGTATTATTTAAAATGGCAAACAGCCGTAATTAGTCGAAATTTTATATTAATTTGGCCGACAATCAAGGAAAAAGTTAAAGTTAATCCGTTAAACGATACCATCTAAAGAAGGGAAAACATCGCTGATTTATTGTAAAAATCTTTAACTTTAAAGGTAAATGTTATGAAGATATCAGTCAAATTTCCCTCGACACGTCATGTCTATTTATTCAAATTTTAAACAAACAAGCAGAAGTTCCTTCTTCGTCGGTTAAGGTGATAGAGATGTCGAAAATCGATACCAGAGGAGACAAAAAAGAGCCTTAGATATAAGATAATCAATCATAAACAGTTGCAAGTCACAATTCCTATTTACACCCCTGTCCTCTAGTAAAAGACACTCATCGATTTCTGTTGCCAAAGTAGATTTGTTTGTGACATTTCTACCAATTGCAGATGCATGCAGCAGACAACTTTAGAAGACATTGTCACAAAAGGTGACATTTCTCATAGGGAGTAGTATTTCCTTTTGCCTAATGTTTTCTAATATGTTCTGAAATAAACCTGATATATCAACCCTTACCCACATACATACTATTTGTGAGCCTCTTCAGCAGACGACTTTTTGAATTAGTGAGGCAAAAGAAGGAATTGCTCAGTATATTTATTTTCTACGTTGAACTAGCTATGTCATTAGAATACAGTGGTCGAAATAAGCACTAGTACAACGGCAATAAACTAGATGAATTTTTTTTGGTAAGTCAAAATTTTGAAATGTTCACTTCCGACCAACTGTGACTGCATGGAAAAAAACATTAGGAAAAGATTTACAAGTGAGGAAAATATATTTAATAAACCTTATTTAAATCCAAAATTATTCCAGAACTAGATAATTTTTTCTCAATGAAAAAATTGATAACAGTTAAAACATTGTCCATAAATGACCAACTTAGTGGTCGGTAAGTGACACATTCGAATGGGAAAATATCAAAGAAAATGCCGTCCTCTTTTTTCAAGTTCCCAAACGACACCAGTGCTTATGTTATTACTATTCTTTGACAACTTAAGTGAAATTAACTTAATAAAATTAGTTTTTTGATCAATTAAAATAACCCGACGAGTGGAACTTAATTAAATAAGACTTTAACAAAATGGGTTTCACTTGTTTTTGATTTTGTATTAGTTTCCAATGGGTGTGAAGCTTCTACAATTTAAATCATAAACATTTTCATAAGTGTGAGAGGACCACAAATTCAAACTAAAATTTATTCATTACATGTTCTGATAGTAGATATAAAATGTACACTATTTTAAGACAAGTGTATTCTTGTTCTGGTTTGATAATAAGAGTGGACTGTTTCACATTACACATCATGATGGATGACATAATTGTGTACTTATTAAAGATTAGAGAATATGTTAGAAACTTAAATTTACTGTTTCCTTTCTAACTATAGAATTATAGATAAGACAAACATGCATGTTGAGGGTATTTAGTGTAAACAAAACGATTTGTTTCATACTACATTATCTTTCAGAAAACATTAGTGTTCAATCAGATGTTCTTAATGTTAGTATAAAATGAATTGTGTCACATTTCATTTGTAAAACAATGTAAACGTTAAAGCAAACTGTAATTTAGAACCAGATTGCTATGTATTGAAATAACTAGCTCTGTTGATCATTTACAATTAAAATGACATTCTTGAATTTCCAATGTTGGCTTTTTGTAAATAGAAGCTAAACAAAATATATGATAAAAACCATAAGGGCTACTAATAATTCAACCTGGTTGATTTATGGAAACTAAATGATAATGTTACATTTGTTGAGATACTCAATTAAAATTATATTAACCCTTTCCAAAATACAAGAAATCTGCAGAAGACGACTTTGAACATATACAAAAAAAAATCTCTATAATTAAATGACTAAAAGTGGAAAAGGAGAAATAGCACCTTTTGGCATTTTTTTTCAAGAGTCCTTTGTTGAGGATGCATCAAATTGCGTCTGTATGTGGGAATGTGTTAATGGGGCAATGAATAATGAAAATCTAAATTAGTTTAGCTCACCTGTGCACGAAGTGCAAGTTCAGTAATTGTGATTACATCAAATTTCCATAAAATCTTAAACAAGTTTTAAACCCGGCAATATGAGGTTAAAAACTAGGTCACTAGTTCAAATTGAAGGGAAATCTTGTTAACACTTTGGAGGCCAGATTTTCAACTTGAACATGTTGAAACTTTATCAGAATGTTTGAGTTGATAATATGTAAGTCAAGTTCGAACATGGGTCATGCCGGATTAAAACAAAGGTCACTAGGTCAAATTAAAGGAAAATATTGTTAACAATCTAGAGCATGCAATGTATGCTCCATTACTTGGAAATGTTCAGTTTGTTTTTCTTGAAGATATTTAGGTCAAGTTTTAATACGGGTCATATTGGGTAAGAAACAAGGTCACCAGGCCAAATCTTGATAACACTGTAGAAGCCGCATTTTTTGCTACAGCAGCTTGAATTTAGTAATGTTTATCTGAATGGTTTCTAGGCCTTGTTCGAATATTGCTCATGCTGGATCAAAAAGTGAGTCACTATGTCAAATTGAAGAACACCCTCTTTTAAACTCAGAAGGCCGCAATATTTTATTTAGCAGTTTGAAATTTAGTCAGAAAGTTTTTCTTAGTGATATCTTTGTCAAGTTCGGCTTTGGGTCATATTGAGTCAGAAACAATGTCACAAAGGAAAATATGATTATTATATCAAACTCTGGAGGCCGCATTCTTACTTTGATCAAGTTGAAACTTTGTCATAGTGTTTGTCTTGGTGATATTTAGCCCATGTTGGAATATGGGTCATATGAGGTAAAAAATAAGAAGTATAGATCACTAGGCCAAATGAGGGATAATCTTGTTAGCACTCTAGAGGTTACATTTTGAATCTTTGTCAAAACAATTGTCTTGATATGTTTTGCATTAGAAATGACATAGCACAATTTAGATGAGCGAACTAGGGCCATCATGGCCCCCTTGTTTTAAAATACTCAACCACTTTTGATAAACATGGGATAATACTCTATTAGCATGAACACCTTATCTATTGTACAGAGTGTTTTCACATTTTTATGTACATGATACAATGCAAATATCGTTTGTGCAGTAGGGTGTAAAATGCCTAATATTGAAAATTCTTCTCCTCTATGTCCTCTTGTCCGAATCAAAGGTTATCAAGTATAAATGTTCATTCAGCGACTCTCTACGAAAATAGTTGCAGCCATATTTATTGGTTTAAAAAAGGCAGCGAAGCGGCATCAAATAGGGCAAAATGACAAAACACCTATCTTATGAAAGGTGCTTGTCTGATTTGTTCCTTCAGTGACCATTATACTTTTTTAAGCCATACGAATTGGTTGAAAAACAAAATTACCAGACGGGATCAGAAAACGGATAAATTAAACGTTTAGCTTTATTTAAGCCAGACTGATTGGTTGAAAGACATAGTTACCTCGCGTTTTCAGAAAAGGGGTAAATTAAACGTTTTGCTTCAAATGACACATCATTCTAATTCACTGTGAAAATTTCAACAAATATTTACAGGAATTGTTAGTCCTCTTGCAAATTTGCGCAAAGATATAAATTATAATAACATATTTTTTGCTGCGTCAGCAGGAAGGGAGTAAAATGCCTGAACTTTTAAAAGCATGGATAGATTACACTTCTTAGTTTCAGATAATCCAGTACAGTCAATAAATATGAGACACTGTTCTGTACCGAATGATCATGGTGGGATTTCTATAGAGCTACTGGGTAACATGATCACTAAAAAAGTACCATGTGAACCGAATGATTATTTCGAAGTAGTGGTAAATTTATTTCCACTAGACCAACAAGAAATAATGATCTTGGAAACATTTCATTCTTGACTGATGTATCATTTCGTGTATTTCTTCTTAAGCGATTGCAATTCTACCTTCAGTACTTTCAATAATTTGATTACTTATTTACAACTAGTATGGTAACATTAATAAAAGTAATTGATTGTAACACAAATTATTAAAATAATTGCTTAATATATAGTACAAATTCGTAAGATCTAGGTAGCGTAAACGTTTGTTGTATCTTAGAAAACATATCACTGGAAATGCAATTAATAACACAAATTAACAAATAACAAAACTAATTTTATTGATATCCTGTATCACAAGAGCATTGTTTTTCTGACTGGCAATAGTGACTCACACACACAAGGGTATCTAAAATAACGGCGACATAAACAATTTTCTGAATGAATATAGATGTAGACAAGAACTTGATAATTTAAAAAGATAAACTTGAAAAAACCGTATGTATAATTATTTAATACGAAGGAATAAATAGCATTACTTACGTATATGTCACTATCCATATTGGTTCCATTAACTATAACGTTTTTAATATATCGAAAGTATCAAGGTAAAATTGTGCTACAGGTTAATATTAGTTTCCTTGTTTACATAGTGTGACCTCAACTTTAAATCGATGATTAAGACACTTCTTATCGATATCATTATCACTGGTTTTCTCATACAGCTTTCTCTTCATCATTACGTTTCCCAATTTACGAAATGTTTGATTGCAAGAAGCGCCTGCCGCGCAAGCTAACCTAGACAGACTATTTTCGCCTCCTGTGGATTTTATGTTACAGGAATCATTACTCTATACCTCTTTCTCCCTGAGACGGAATATCTCGGCTTTGATTAGCGTGTTGACTGCTCAGGCTAATCTGGATCAATACATTACGCATAATCCATAATGTTGGGTTTCTCGTGGAATGACTCATGTATACACGTACGTCATTTCTACAACTACAACGTCCATACGATATGTCCTTATATATAACACACGAGGAAAATATGCTGGATCAAGAAAATAATATATAGAAAAATTAGAAAAAATACACTACATTGACACTACATTGGCTTTATATGATACATGGACTACTGCTGAGCTTCATACAAAGGATCCTCGAAAGCGATTTGGAATTTCGTAGTATTGCCGGCATGTTAACGGTACTTTGAAACGACGTCATACATGAAGTAATTAACTCGTTAAGAATTATGGGAATTTTGAAAAATAAAGCGATTTCAGTGACTTATAATATTGATTAGTTTTCATTTGCATATAGCATTTATGGAAATAATTATTAAATATTTAAAGTTTCCGTGAAATTTACTGTTATATTTGGTAGAAAGAGCATCGTTATATCTAAATGCTGTTTCTATTCAAAGTGAAAAATGTGGCAAATTCGAGAAAAGATCTTTAAACTATAATTTATCAACATTCCTACTTGTTGAATGCTTCTGTAGGTGCTTTAAACATATTGCTCTGTTTTTACAAACCATACTGTTATTGACATTAAACTTCAGTTTCAATGTTTATAGGATGAACTAAGACCAGGAAAACCATTTGCCGATCACATTTTATCGGATTCATTAGTTCTGCAATGGGAGGTGCCGAAGAAATTTGAAAGCGATACCGCAACATACCAGATACGGTATAAAGAAGGGGACACCAAACGATGGACATTTCATACAGAACAGCCACATAAAGGATATGTAGAGATAAGCGGTTTAAAGTCCAAATGTACTTACATTTTCCAAATAAGAGCAATTGATGATGACATCGAAGGACCATACAGTTCGGAAAGTAAGGAAGTTACAACGAAGTCGTCACATGCATCAAGATTGCTTCCATATACCACGATAAATAGGAAGGGAACCCCTTCAATCTACAAGCTTCACAGCACGGAAAACATGGCTGCACGAGATGAACAAGCTAAAACTAGAAAATTTGAATTAGGTTAGTTATTAACAAAAAGAAATATTTAACTATTCCTTTAAATCATTAACCATCTTGAATTACCGTTGACTATAAGCCTCACTCTTACACGAAGTTGACTTTTTGTGATCAACCTGTGTTCTTGGTATAACAAAGACAAACCACATGTCTTCCTTAACCTGTGAGCTAAGTTAAACCTTTCTTTAGTTTTCCTCCAGAGAGCGAAGTCGAATGTAGAACTCGGAAACCAGTTTTATCAGGAAAAATATAATAACGAATACGTAAAGAGTTGATTGCTACTTATATCGACTATAATATTGCATAATATAAAACAAATCTAACAGGAATATCGGTGTACTTTAACCCTTATACGTAAGAAGTTATTTGGATGATTAATCACTTCGGCCAGTAACCTTCTTTATAAGAAAAATTGACTATCTGGTCTTCAAATCATGTTTAATTCATCGGCATATCATTTTAAAGAAAACTAGGAAGTTTGAATAAACAAGTAATTCGGTTGCCCCACTATGTATATGTTTTCAGGGAAACCTCCTATTCTAAACGACGAGGAGAAAACCATCCTACTTGTCGGAGCAACTGGTTCTGGCAAAAGTACGCTTGTGGACGGAATCATCAACTATGTTACTGGGGTCAACTGGAAAGACCCGTTCCGATTTACATTGATTGATTTGGAAAGCGATGAAAAGAATAAGAATCAGGTACTGTTATCTATATATCGCTTTTTATGTCGTGTATTGTTTACTGCCCATTTAGATTTACAGTGATTTTAAATTCCATAACGACTTAACAAAGAGTGATATGAATTTGTGTTGGCAAATATTGATCGTCTTTTGAAATGTAAAATATCTGGGTATATTTTGAAAAACATTCTGTGTGTATCACTTATGATGAAAATGTTATGAGTTTGAAAGTAATTATCTGACCATATTTAACAGAGGTTCGTAACGTGTACATTCTACTAGTTCATTTTGTTGTATGTTTCATGCTGCTTTCAACAGTAATTCAGTCATACCGCATTGTATCATAAGTAGATCACTCGTACTGCTGGTAAGATTGTCCTGACTCCACATTCATCGTAATACTATCCCGGCAACTCTGTCTTAGCCTGGTCACCCATTCGCGATACGGATGCTTCAACCTCTACACCACCGACGAGTTTGACATACATGTGTTAGATATACATGTAAGATATCAACTTTTCTTATGAGATTATGTCAAGGATTAACACGAATAATAAGATGCAATTCCAGTTAAGCATTAAAGCGTACAAATACGTTAAGTTGTTAAGCGTACGAATTGCATTAACATTATACCCGTTTAAGCGAGTTTGTTTTTTATGATTTGTGGCATTAAACACCCACTACAACATCTTCTTATCGTAATCTCACGTCCTAGTAAAACAATGCGTATGTTACATAACTGTCATTTATAGGCATGAACATGGCGATAAGGCCTTTTGTACATATTGTCATTCACAGGCTGTTTCCCAGACCGAATGGATCACGTGTTACTCGGTCAATCCAGAGGAAGGTAGTCGACTGAAATACAGGCTTAACATTATCGACACACCAGGCTTTGGGGATACTAGAGGTTTAGATAGAGATAATGCAATTGTAAGCCAACTACGCCAACTTTTTTTCTCAAAAGGGGCAAAAGGTATCCAAGATATAGATGCAGTTTGCTTTTTGACGAAAGCACCTGAAGCTCGGCTCACGGCAGTTCAAAAGTACATTTTCATGTCAATTTTGTCGCTGTTTGGACAGGACATTGAAGACAATATATGTACTTTAATAACCTTTGCAGATGGAGACACGCCGCCAGTGCTGGCAGCATTACAGGAGGCCAAATTACCAGTTAAGTCTTGGTATCCGTTTAACAACTCAGGTCTGTTTGCAACCAATGGCGATAAAATGTCATGTCTAGCTCCAATGTTCTGGGAAATGGGAAGTAAAAGTTTCAGACGTTTTTTTGACAGCCTGCAGAAAATGCCCAGGAAGAGTTTACAGCAGACTAAGCAAGTTTTAGTTGAGAGGGAACGTCTAGAAACCACTATACGTCAACTGCAGCCACAAGTTGATGCTGGCCTCAATAGTGTACATGCTTTGAAACAGGAAATACAGATCCTCACCCAAAATGAAAAGAAAATTTTGGACAATAAGGATTTTGAATATGAGGTAGAAGAAACACAGATACTAAAGAATGATCTTCCTGAGGGAGAGTATGTGACAAATTGCATCACTTGCAACAGCACATGTCACTATCCTTGCGCTATTCCGAAAGATGATGACAAAATGGGATGTGCAGCAATGGACAAGGATGGAAATTGCACGATATGTCTGCGTCATTGTTACTGGAATCAGCATTGTAACACTCCTTACAAATTCACCTATTTAACGGTTACGGTGAATAAAACGTACAGCGAAAAGCTGAAGATGTACCAGGAGGCGGGAAAGCAAGTAATAAGCCACGAACAGGTAATAGAGAAGATGAAAGATGACTTAGAAGTTCGGGGACAACAAATTGACCGCATGATGCTGACAATCAACACATGCAACAACACTCTGAAAGAAATTGCCCTTCACCCTCATCCGTTATCAATGGTGGATCACATAGATTTAATGATAGGAAGTGAGAAGATGGAAAAGAACGATGGATTCCAAGATCGTATTAGGGTGTTACAGGCATACAGAAAGAGGGCTGAAATAGAGAAAGATGTCGATAAACTAAAACAAGCATTAGCATCGACGACTACGAAAAGCAAAAACCCTAAAAACAAAGAAAAGAGATATTTTTCCCAATGGTTTAATTGGTAAATGTTGTACACGATTAACACTCAATACCGTACGATTAGCAATTCGCGAAATAAATTTGAAACTAACATTTATAGTGTTAAGATATATTCATCTCGAACGAATACTGATGCCATAAACATTATTTACACCTTCATCAAAACAGATGTATGCAGTGTCTCTACTTACATTAATTAAACGTTCGATTAATAACTATTACAAAGGCATAATGGTAAACTTAGGTCCGGCCTTGAGATGTCAATCTGTTTCATTTCTAAACAGTTAACATTCATGATACATACAAACCTATGAAAGCTAGATTAACAACATTATCGTTGAAATTACTAAAGAAACAATACCACGATATCATAACTCGGATACTTCACAGATCGTGTCACAATGTTTAGAAACTCGACAGAAATACAAGAATCAGTTTACCCCCGACGTTTAATTATTATGCGATTTGACGAAGCCCAGTAATTCTCGTTTATCCAAGTGTCTATAACCAGTAGTCAGAGTATTAGTCCGTGAACTATAAAATAGTTTTAGCTTCAGCTCTTTAGGTCTAAAGGCTCATTGTTAATTTCATGACATAATCGTTAACTATCGAATGATGAAAAGGCTGTTTACTGCAACAAAATGTATTGTTTTGACGAAAACAGGCTTTGTTTTTGCAACTTCGTCTAAATAGTTTTAGGCAACTTGCCAATGTTACTAATGAAAGAATCCGAAGTAGCTATACTTTTGAAGTATCCAATGTTTTAATGTGTTATAGAAATGCCTATTTTGTTAACAAAAGTTTTCTATTTTGTGCATCGAATCCAAGACTGAGTTTGTACACACATTTCAACATAAAATGTTATTTAATGTAATAGTTTGTGATTAGGTAAATATGAATGTATAGGTATAAAACGCGATTGCGTTTCGGAGTCGCATTTTATTTCATATGTTGAACTTATATGACCAGGCTATAATGAATACGGTTCGTGGTCAGTAATAAATGACACCCACCTTAATAAAAATTATTTTTCCGGTGAAGGTGAGATCTGTCTTAAAGTTAAAATGTGATGTTTAATAGAACCTGGTCATACGAAAACCGACATTCGGAAGTTTTACAAATGTTAACAATAACAAACAAATTACACAATCGCACAGTCGGTTTTAGTCAGGACCGTTGATCGGACACTTCTGTGATGCATTACCGACAAAATACTAAAAGGAGAAAGTATTGATAAGTCTGCTCAAATCCGCAGAATATTCGATCACAGGGTCCCGAGGACTCATGATGGCAATACCACAGTTTATGTTAATATTAACGAAGTTGCGAAAACGAGACTAAGCTGTTGCTTTTTAGTGACAACGGCGTCAAACATTTGCGTTTAGCTCAACGTTAAAGTTTCGGTTTGTTTAGTTGTTCTCAAAAAGTTCTATTGCTAGGGCATTCATATTTACATCTTATATCCTCCTTCACATTGTATTCTGATGATGCTGAGGCTGACATTCTTTTCTTGGGGGAAATCAAGATTTTTTGTAGATTTTGAGAATTGAAGTCAGCTGAGCTATTTGTCATTTGATTTCGATTCTCAAGTATTGCAAAGGATATAACATTTTAAATTATTGCAAGTATCTTATGTGTGGGCACAATGCTTTAACTTTATGTTTTGTATGCTTATGTTTTATTTTGCTTTTATGTGTGAGGTGTGTTCCAGTAGTTTTTATAAGTAAACATTTGCAACAATTGTACAGATCACCCTGCGAATTGATTCAGTTTGATCTGATTCCGTATTCCTCGTCTATCAATTGCCGAACTTTCTGACAAACACTATAACTAGGTACCTGATAGCTTTGAATACGCGTGCAGATCCTTTTCAAGACTTGTTGCAAAAACACTGGTAATGTTCCTGGAGCTTGAATTATTTCAATTTCTTAATGGGGAATGCATGTTAACTCGGGTCAATAATTCCGGGTCAGGAAATATCTCCGAGAAGAAAGAATGATATAGATCTTAAACACGCTGCGTTCATTCATATATAAGTATTTTTAATATTGTTCACATAAGGTGTTTCAAGAACATTAATAATAAAGAATATCAATCGTTATGTATCTTTATGTACAAAAAAAAAGAAAAAAGAAAACAAATAGGGTAGTCTCGCCTATGTCGGAAGGTCTGACATACTGTTCTTACGACTACTTTGTTAAAAGGTAGCTATTCTGATATGAATAGCATATGTATTAGACATTGTGTTAATGTAATGCAACACTGACATAATGAAGTTTACATGGCTAACGTGTAAAAGTTGCATTAACTCTAGAAAAATAGAGAGGTTTCATCTCACCTCTGGATTAGCAATTATAAGAATATATTGTATTGCCATATTTGCTCAATGTTCTTTCCTCAAATTGGTCTCTAACTAGCTTCATAGAGATGTAATGTAGCATTCAATATAAACTTTATTCTCGTAGAAAGAACTGCGTTTATTACAAAGCTTGTCAGCAATAGGGTTGCCTAGTATGGATATTGTTTTCTCAATACTTCTACATTGCTATGTTTATGTGTAGGCCCTATTTACAGATGTAAACAACTTTACCGAATCTAACTAAACGTATCAGGAATGTAGCTTAGGTAATAGATAAAGTCAAACTTTGTTTTGGAGTCATTTTGGTCAAGGTCAAAGGATACATCACCTCTTCTATGAGATCACCTCTAGAAACGTGCCATGTAGTCGGTACTTTTTCCGATTCTGCTATTGAATAACTTATTATAAATTAGTTTTTTTCCACATGAACGTGAATGATATCTATGTTTGTACTTTTTCATGTTGGCTTTAAGGGTTTGATTTTTTTCTTATACAATTATTGTGCTCGATCTACAATTTTAAAGAATCAAACATGGGAAAGGCATTTGAAGTTTCATTGTCAAAGGATATTGATTTCATCAGTGACGTAGATCTACGTTTCTGATTATATAAATTAAGTTACAGGTGTTATACTACAGTAGTGCACGTTTTATCGGTGTCTTCTCACATAACTTTGCCAAGTTTTACTTTAAAATTCATATTTTGTGAGTGAAAAATATTGCCAAAGTGAGACTGCGTCCACAAGTGTGAATTACCCAGTTGCAAAATTTACTTTCAAACTATAGTATCATTTGCCAGTATTTGGACATAGTAAAAAAAGCCATACCTACTACACAAATGGCATGTCGTTTATTACATATTATCATTTTATCACATGACAATGCTTGTATCCGATGTAATATACCCATTACGTATTTCTTTATATATGACACGTGTAATATAACATGACTAAATCACTATTAGTGTATTCATCCGCGAATGTTTACAACATGACTGAGAACGTGTATCTGGTAAACACAAACGTTACGATAGATGAACGAGGTAACGGGAGCATTATCGGTGATCAAAATATATTTGTGTGTAATTAGTTAACAGTCTATTAGGTATTACATGTTGGGACTATTTTCTGAAAGCAAAGAACCGATTTTCTTTATGTGTTTCGTAATGTGATAAAAAGAATCTGACATTCGTTTTCATTTCATAAAGTTTTATTGAACTCGTCCAATAAAGTTGTTATTAAGCTCGTCAAAGTCTCGCTTAATAACAAATTTCTTGAACTCGTTTAATAAAACTTTATATACCATGACAACTCATGTCAGAGACTATATATAGCATTGTTTTTAATGTGAGAATATTTTTCTTATTCCTGGAACACGTATTACCCAGTACTAGTTACGTAATAATATTGTGTTATTTTTGGTATTACCTTTTGCATAAATATGTTGTATAATCATTGCTTTATTATTTATATTAACTAACAAAGATTTACTAATATCACATTTGTTCCAAGGTAAAATAGGAATGTTAACGACATTCACATACATATGCACATGATTAAACAAGTTAGTTATATAATATTATTTAAAAAGTAACCATCTACTCTAGAGAATTTTGAAAAAAATCAGTCACAAATACGGAAACACTTTATAAAAGTAAAAAAAAATATAGACTAGAGATGGCAAATTATCCTTTCTTTAAAATGTTTTTAAATGTCGTCTGAAGTTAAACTGGCGTTGATGGTGAATGTTTAAAGAATGAATATAGTTCAAATTCCTATTTAGATCAAAGTCAGTTTATATGGATGTGTAATTGATCATGGTCATCATACACTTGTTTAGTTCAAGCAACTTACTGTTCGCTAGATAATTGTATTATAAACATGCACGTTTTCCTGTGCATATAATGCAGATTGTCACGTGCAAATACAACACGACGTAATAAAGTTCCGTATTTGACTTGTGTTATTTCGTTATTGAAGAACATTTGAAAGTTGTATAATGTTTGTTTTTTATTTTATCTTAAAAAGTTATACAAGGTATATATGCTAAATCTGAAAATGATGTTGCAACACCGATACCTGGATTTGTATAGTGTCTACTTGGAGCGTTAACAATTAAAATATCTCACGATATTACGTCTGTGAAATATTATTGTTTCCACGTGCCTCGTAATACAATACAAAACCTGGTATCGCTACTGCAAAATACTATTCACTATGAATTTGATGTATGTTAGGTGATGGGTTTATTTATTTGTATCCATATAATGAATGCATTTACTATAGGGAAATCGGTGTTAACTACATGTATGCCAATAAAACACAAAATATCTGATTGAATAGAGATCATGTACGAGCAATATTTGTACTTATTCTAGTTATGGATATTTCAAAAAGACTTTGGAACTGTTCAGCTCTTAATACGTTCATCTGTATACCCAGGGTGACGTTGATCATTATTGGTTTGGTCGAAATCACCAAATAGTTTTAGAGCGGTGTGCAAGAAAAACCATCCTTGTATAGTTATTGCAAGTATATACTGGAATCAGTCTGCACAGCCATTAAACTCGCTCATATGGACAATAACTGTCAACTGTTTGCTCAAACCGTCTGTGACTTATTCGCAAACAGTCTAGACCCAGATTGTCTTTTTCTAGAGAGTAATTTGAATTGGCCGAACATTGTGACAATTATTATTTGTTGTCATATTAACCATTCACATGTGTTGCTTGAAACATTTGCGTGGTTTAAGTTTTGTCATTTCTTTCGGTTGACAATTATTGTATAACAACTAATGCAGATTAAAATCAATTTGCATGAATGTGTATTTTGAATTTTGATTAGCATTGTTTTTGATTGGTTTTGTTTTATCTTATTCCAGCAATCCAAGAACATCGGATTTCCCTTGTAAATTATATTTGATGTGTCAGGTCTTTCATTAAGCTCAAAAACATGCCCCTATATTGAATTGCAATCATATTTAACAAGGAATTGTTAGTATTAATTTAGTCAACAACATTCTTTAATAAATCAAAACATACCAGACGATTTACTTTCAACCGTCTTCATAAAATTAGATCGCATTGACTAACAGCGAATATAATATTACTAGCTAAGACTGTGTTTACTCTGTTTTTATTAGACGCTTTTACACACGTATGGAATATTTCAGGCGATATAACTCATTTACAATAGCAACTAGTTGTATCTATCTGTTTTGACAGTCTTTTTATGTGATATATAACAGTCCAATGTGCAAGTAAATTTAAGAATAATGATTATTTAGCGAACATACAGGGGGATACAATGACAAAGGCACAGGGGCTGAATGTTTTAAATAGCCAATGAGGAATGTTGTTTGACTAAGTTATTATTGAAAATTACCTACATGTCATAGAAATAATACAGCATAAGAATCAACACCGACTATTTCAAAATTATTTGGGAAATGTCGATACTCGATATAGTTCATAGTGCTAGGGACATGATTCTGAGTTCATAATGACCAATTGATATGTATTTTGATTCATTTAGTCAATGAGGCGCTGTAGATCATTTCGTGTGTGACCCCTGATAGATTGTCTAGAGGAATAGGGATATTAATGTCCAAAATGCTGAATGATTATGCCCGGGAAACCGAACAGGATATAAAAAACAATCATGGCAGCATCCCGATTACAACGTTAAAGGGACGGTCTAAAGATGTTAGATCTGAATTTGGAAACAAAGAAAACTGTTTAAATTAGATCTTATGGTCAGAACAAATAAGAGGCGCTTTGAGTAAAACCAATCGTTAAGCATTTGCGATCAATGTAGAACCAGATTAGCAAGCGCACCCACGTAGTCTGATTTGGCTCAAAACTTATCGACAACTAGTTAAAGATGGTTTCAGGAATATTCTGTAAAGCAGGATATGTTAGCATTGAAGTATTGGCAGGTCTTTCTCAACTGGTGAAATAATTACGTTAACGTTGGTTTTAGTAAAGCACCGCTCATATGAGAACAGTTACACTTAGTAGTAGTATTCTTAAGTAGTATTTACAAGGCTTTTTTACTATATGGCGATCAGAAAAATTGTTTAGATATCCTACCTGAATGTGTGTACCGGGTAACGTATTATATGGAGTAACATGATTTTCTGCTTCATGGCCGAATTTTATTTAGCAGACTATTCTATGTTAAAAAAATTCCTAACCTAAACTTATTGTTTGCTAAAACCCTCAATATTGCCTTTGACACTCGAAGAGTTAAAACATAGCTTCAAAATATTCCATTCGAATGAATTTCCAATTTGAAACCCTCTTTTAAATAAAAAAAAAAAGAAGAAAAACATCCCTTTCACAAACCTTTAAGTACTTCTTGCGTATTCGATTTTAGAAACAATCCTTTTAAAATATGTTACATCATCAAGAACTAATATTTTGAATCATATAGTCAGTGTTAACCCCTTCCTACTTAGGACAAATGTGCAGCAGACGACTTTGTAAAACATTCTGGCAAAGGGAAACTTGCATATGATGAACAAATTCTTCTTTGGCCAATGTGTTTTCAACTCTATTCATTCATTAAACATTCGTTTGAAGATATTTCAACATGGTTGTCAATTTGTTCTGCAGATGTGTTGTATATGGGAAAGGATTAATGAAACAGAAACAGTTTAAATATAATGTAATGTACCTATTTACATTATAAAAGCAGGTACTATTTTATGTTATTCAAGTCTATGCATGACCTGAGACACAGCAAAGTTTACATTATTGTATAAATTGTGTAAGGGTCTTTCAATCCTGATTATGCAACTAATTCGATGTATTTGAATAACAAAATGTCAACTTCTTGTTCAGACGGACAACAAAGACTCTGACATAACATTATGAATGCACGGGTTTACTTTCAGTGTTCAATGATCGAACATAGCAATCTTGTAAATTGCGATGTGTTTAGGTGAAATGGTGGCTACATATGTTAGTGGTACGATATGCAATTTACGTATTCCTTTAGCTAATTATCAGCGATGTATTCAGATTTACCCAACAGAGTTTTCACTCGGGCGAGTTGTGGTATTTACTAGCAGTTGTCCGAACTATGTGTCAGCCCATTGAAGTGTTCGAATTTTGGCAAAAACTTGTTAGGTTATCACTTAACCTCTTAGTAAATACCTTTTAGGGTAAAACACATTAAGAATACTGTACTTTTTAGCATAAATCTGTTATAGCAACACACATGCATAACACCTTTTTTTAAGAAGACATCTGTTATGTAAATGCACGTACATAATGTTTAGCAAAAGTCTTTAATGGTAATACACAAACATAACACATTATTTTTTAGCGAAGATCTGTTTTGGCAACACACATACATAACACATTACGCATAACGTAAACCTATTATGGCAACACACATGCATAACACATTACGCATAACGTAAACCTATTATGGCAACACACATGCATAACACCTTACGCATAGCGAAGACCTGTTAGGAAATCACGTAAACATAACACCTTACGCATAACGAAAATCTTGGCAACACACATACATAACACCTTACGCATGGCTAAACCTGTTATGGTAACACACATACATTGCTCCTTAATTCCTAATAAAACCTATTAGGTTAACACACATATATATCCATTATTCTTAGCATAAATACAACTGATTTAAAGCAAAACCCTGTAAGAGTAATCATATGCATAGCACATTATTTTGAGCGGGGACCTGTTAGGGTAGCACACAGACATAACAACCTGTTTTTATCGAAGACCTGTTAGAGTGACACACATACATACCATCATGTTTTCAGTCCAAATTCGTTAGGATAACACACGTACATAACACATTACACTGTAGTACTAGGTTGACCAATCTGAATACATCATTAATGTGATAGTTTTGAATTCTAAGGTGCAAATAATAGGCATAGTGAAGGAACAACTCATGCGAAAATGTAAATAGATAACGCTTAGTATATGTGCGAAAGAGAGTGTATTGTTCAACAATGTATCATTAGTTATTTAAGACCATGCAAATGATACCAACTAGTTGGCGATGGATCTTCCTCGGAGTGGCAGATTGTAGACCTATATAAAAACGTTTAGAACAGTTTTGTATTAAGTGTTTTTTCAAAGATCTGGCACATCTTTTTATTTTGTAAAGATTATGTATATTGTACTCGGTATTGTATCATTAAAAGTGTAATCGGAAAAGGTGTCTTTGTTGTAAATACGATAGATACCTAGCAAGAATTCAACATAAATTGTTTCGAAACGCTTGTGTTATTTTACATTCCCATCCGAAGACATCTATAAATATAACTGGTGATATTTTTATTCTCAACATTATTCGGCTATATTCTTCAAACGCACCAAGTTCTAATCGACGTGCATGTCATTGTTATTCTGGCCAACAGTACTCCTTAGGCAATTTACATTGGAGTGCTTGCGAACAACGTTGAACCAATACATTCTTCGTCTACGTGCAGTTTACTACGGATATTTGCATTCGTTAATCGCATAATTTCAACAGGCCCCTTTACTAAAGCACTGCCCTGTGTTCCATAGTAAACACAACGTAAACACGTTTTGTCTATGCAGCGGAACGAAACCTACCTGTATTATGTATGTACTCCCGTCAAACAGGTTTGGTTTACCGACTAATGCACGGATTATCGACGAAACCTATATAGGTTTCGCAAAACAGGTTTTGGGTTTGGTGACTATGGAACACAGGGCTGATAATACCTGCTGGCAATTATTTACTCATTTCAAATATTTTTGAATACATCTGATGAACTCAAAAAGCATGCGTAACATTTCTTTAATGAATATATTTTACATTTATGTATATTTATAAATATATCAATATAAACAAGAGGATACAATGTGATTGTAATACATCATGATATTATATCTATCTTTCTGTTCACATTATGTTTTCAAGTATTACCTGCTATCGGAGACGTGGAAAGTCGGCTATGTCGCGGAAAGAGTAAACTATATTATAAATCGGTCGTCTTAGCCCTTTCCAAAACATAACAATTCTGCAACCGGCGAATTTGAAAACACCGAGGAGAACTTATAAACATTCCCTATAAATTAAAGTATTTTCATTGAATAAAGTTGACAACATTGTGCCAAAGAGGAAACTTGTCGATTGTGAGAATATAAATACTCCATAATCAATGACTGCAATGTTTTTAAAGTAGTCTGCTGAAAATATGTCGAACACGCCTACTTGTGGAAAAAGGTTAACGATGAGTTGGTCTTTTATTTCAATCTATTGTTTATATGACAATAGACGCAGGGCGATAATTCAAACCCTTCTGTTATACTGAAGCCAGTCTCTAAATTATATGGACTGATAGACAGAGAGAAAATAATTATTTATCCTCCAACAGAACATCGGCTTTGGAAACACATCGATTTCGGAATGCCCGATATACTTTCTGTTGGCTGAATAGTTATTAAAAATACTAATATGTGTGTCTTTCCATTCGCATGATTCAAGAGTACTACATAGAAGGGAAAACATATTAGCCAATATACCATTGACAGTGTTATTATTTAAGATATGGTGGTTTGGTGCGTCATGACTGTTATGTGTATTATATTCTTATTTACTGAATTGATGAATTTAAATTTACATATAAGTATCTGATATAAGGCAAGCGAAAGGTTATATTTTCACCTGGGACTAAACATTTATAAGAACACTGAGTAAAAGTATTGAATAGAGGTATTAACAACTTCACATTTGTTCACAAGGTGTGTATAAGTCGTATGTTACAAATGCGTTCAAACGTGTCTGCTACAGGCGGGAAAGGGATAACGGAAAAGTGCCAAATACCCATTTATTATTTACACTGTAATTATAAAATACGATGTCGTCCTATTTGGCGTGTTGCCATTCCACGTATACATTTCCAGATACCTAAACTATCGAAGATACGATACTGCTACTTACCAAAGAATAAATGTCACATGAAGTATCCCAGATAACGAGATTACAGCAGGTGCATGATATCTATTATATGAGGGCTTTGTTGCAAAACAACAAAGTCGCCAGGTTGGAATTATTCAAAATATATGTATCCTGTCCTACAATATAATTGAAAAAAAATATTGTCATATCTTTTGACAATAGTGTGACTACATTTTCACACTTTCATACACCAGTTCTCAACACAATAGTCTTCCGAATTAACTGGCTGCTTTTGCACATATAATTTTAGTGAATGACACATGATGCGTATCGCATTGACTGTTGTGAAATGTCAGAAAAGAATATTGACCTTGCTGGGGTCTGAACTTAAAACCCTTCGGTTAATTGACAACCTGTGTCACTACCGAAGCTTGGTGTTGTATGTGTGTAAAAGGGTGCTGAAGGTCGCGGGTTCGATCCCCGGCCGGTTATACTAAGTTCTTTAAATATGGCAGTAATGGCTGCCCTTCTTGCGGCTCCGGGTGTCGGCGTAAGCATTACGACTGAATGGGCTGGTGTTTGGATAAGTTGACAAGTAGTACTTATGACTTAACTAGGAAACGCAGTTATATCACTTGAAAACGATGTTGGAAGTGACATAAAACACCAAACATAAAGATAAACGTGAGAATAGTTACGCTTCTAGATAAAGCTCAACTACTGTTTAAAACGGCGTACACTCCCACTTAAATACATACATACACTTGTATACTTACTAGTTTCACATTCAAGACCTGTAAACCCGTCGGTACAGCTGCAAACACATTGTTCATTATCATTTAGAATCCCCGATCGCATTGTATAGACATGTTCTCCCCTGACACTCTGTCATATAATCTAAAGTTTCGTATTGTTGCAAATCTCATTAAAATCAGACAAAATTACTAAAAACTATTCGAGATAATGGTGTACTGCAGGGAACATATTGGAGACGCTCGGCAAAAGACCAGCCGTAAGGTATTTGATATCAGTGTAGACCCATATGAACCATCGCAACCGCACAGTCTGATCTGGCCCTCTAATGATATAATCTGTTCGACCTTTTGCATACATTAAATCCCAGTATATTTATAAGTATGTGTGGACTGTCTGTCAAATAGTCAAAGTTGTAACGATTTAATCGATTCGATGTTTTGCATACATTATATCACAGTATATGTATAAGTAAGTGTAGATCAGCAAGCGCATTCAAACTGGCTTTGCACAGTTTGTCAATTAGTTACGGAAAGGTTTCAGCAAGCTTCTGTTAAGCAGTTTCATGTTCGATCCCGAAGCATGGATGCAGAGTCAGTGGAGTTTTGTTCCATACGATTATGTAAGGTTTGTTGTCTATCCCTTAGCATGGATGCAGAGTCAGTGGTTTTCCCCTCATACGATTATGTAAGGTTGGTTTTCCTGTAGCACCGCTCATATAAACTTTGGAAAACCTGACGATATCTGACAACAGATACGGGAATATACTGATTAAAATTTCCAACGCACTTTTATACTTGGCATTAAAACAAGCAAAATCAAAATTAAAATTACAAATTATCGAACAAATTTATTTATGATACAAATAATTCATTAGAGAAGATAATGATATAGCAAATTAACAGCAACAATATAGTTCATGGACGAGATCACGATGAGTCCACATAAGGAATCAAACACAAAAATCAGTCACATCTGTCTATTATCAATACCTGTTATGTTCACCTCCAGTAGTGTTCACAGCACGACGCATAACGTTAATAAGCCGCACTATGACATTTTTTGGAATATTATTCCATTCCTCGACCAAAGCGTCCTCCAGTTCTTGTAGCGTCTGTGACTGAACAACACGTTGACGTACACGTCTACCAATTTCATTCCAGAGATTCTCAATAGGCGACAAATCTGGCCATTCTAACACATTACAGTTGTTTCGTGTTAACTCGAAGTGGAAATTATCCCATACAATTAGTTAGGTTTATCGAGGTGTTTGAGTGATTCCTCAATGTATTCTACACATATCATGTATTTTCGATTTCGTTAAATAAAAAGCAAGCCAATATCAAGAAAACAGCACAGCAGCAATTCTGTAGTCGAATGACAGGTCCTTGGCGACGCGGGATGTCAATCCTTGGGTTGTGAGTTTGAACCCCAGTTCGGCAAACATTATTTTCGACGTTTGACACATGTCAATGCAACAAGAGTTATTGGACTTCCACCACAGGGCTAATAGTGTATTTGGAAAAGACGTGAGTTGCTTACAAAGACTGTTGTATGGAGAACTGGTGTAAGAAAGCACGGATACACATTGGTAGGTGAACTGGACACCGTAATATGACTGAACATTTGTTGAAAACGGCGTTAGACCCGAATCAATCATTTATTTAATAAATTACCTGTGACATTACCGAGTACGAGTATAATGGTAGAACACAGACTTCTGGGTAGTATTTGGATAGTCCTACTAACAGAGCACTCGGGCAAGTGCTAGTAGAATAATCCAATCAAATTATAGCTGTTGACTAGCGCTCGCCGAGCAACCGGTGAGTTAGGACAATCTGGATACAAAAGTGATGCCCCTTTAAAGACGACACATTTACGAAAACATTGATTGGAACATTTTAGAAACTGCTGAAACTGAGCAGTTTTGCCATTTCTCTAAAATCATATCAATTCGCTATCAATATGAGGCCGTTCATAAGAAAAGGTACACGATTGGGTTCTGTGAATATTTTTTATTCGGATCAAACTGTGCGTTCGGAAACTCTGATTGAGTTATACAATGTTCAAATATTACTTGAATTAACTTGTTCAAAGCTTCCGTCAACTTGTGTATATTCTGATACGACTTGGATAATGAACAGTCTGATATGAACCTTTGCTGTTCAGAAATGTCAAATTGAATATTTTTCCATGGCAAGGCTCAAATTATATTCAACATTTATTCTCAAATATTTTCGAAGCGAAATACCCTAAAATATCTCTCGGTTAATATTTTTTTTTTTAAGAATTTGAATGACCGGGTTTATTGCAGTATGGATTGGGGCGTCCGCTAGAACGACAATGGTTCGATCCTCAGTCTGGTCATACCAAATACATTAAGAATATATTCCTTTCAAAGCGCTGAAGGTGTTATGTAAATCATTGTTACCCATGCAGCGATGTCAAAATGAATAATACTAGAAATACTAGTAAATGGCAAATAAAACACATAATGATCATTGTTGAAAACTGCACAAAATAATCATCCGTTTAATTTGCTTGTATTTTATTTTATGCCACTTTAAAACTGCAGTTATGTATCGCCATGTGTACTGAAATTTTTATTCAGAAACCAGCGAGTCAGTCGTTGTTATTCCCCCTCAGTCCTTAGTGCCAGGTACTCTCTAAGTTTAAATACTATCATGTGTAACTCTTTAATAATGTTTGGTGTAGGCATGTTTCTAACTGATCATAGTGTACACTTAACTGCTTTACGAAGAAATAAGGTCGGGATATTGTGATACACTTTGCGTCATCGTCTACGTCATCGTCACACAACTTAATCTTTCCTTATAACTCAAAACAATTACACATATTTAAATGAAACCTAGTATACATGTTCCTTGAAAACAATAGGCATGTCTTTACCAAGCCAAGTAACTCGGGCTGTAATCATCAATCAGTTATGCCCCTTTTTTGGACTTGGAAATTTATGAAAAAAGAATCGATCGTTGACGGGTTTTTTTCCGCGCCGCTCTTGTTAAGTGTGCATGTACATCAAACATGTTCAAAGAATTACACATTAAAGTATTTAAACTAAGACAGATGCATGGTACATAAAAGACTAAAATACAATACACAAACCAAATCTGGAACATTAATACCAAGCAATATCGGAATATTTTAAGATTGGCTATATGCTATTGATCAATATATAAACCATGTGATACAGTTATATATTATGGACCATAATTTACCATTATTACATTTGGAAATATGAAAGTTATTATTTATTTTACGATATATATTAGATTCGTTAATGATTATAATTCATATATTGTAAATGTGATTGTCCAACAAGTGCATGTGAAACAATGGCAATATATTTCATATTATTATATCATATTTTATTTTATGATTTTTAAAAGTACTCAAAGTAAACAAAAAGTTCACTTTGTATGTAAGTTATATTTCCTAAATTCTCGTTCACTACACCAAGAACAGAACAGAACACACTACAGACTGTATTATCTTAAACTACAAGTACGGTACAAGAGATAAAACAATTATAAGTAAACATGCAATTTTCACGAGACGTGATAAAGTGATACTTGTAATGTTGACATGTTTATAAAGTATGCATATGTAACCTTAACACTGTAAAGAAATACAAGTAAACAAATAATTGCTGCTCTGTTATGCTTACCTGTCACATCAATGTTTCAAGATGCAATAATTCCCTAAATTGTATTACTCATTTATATCTGAAATACTGCAATTAGGAAAGCCTAGCTTTCAATTCAAATTAGAATAACTTTTGTTTCTTTTTTCTTAGCTCGTTCAATATTGCCAACAGCAAATGCAAGTGAGAATGGGATGGGCTCAGAGCATCAAAGATAAGACCAGAACGTTCACTGTCTCTTTGTAAGATTATGGATAAAAAAAAATTGCGCCGCGACTTGCAATGTTAGGTCATTAACGCAATTGTGTACAGTGATTACTGTGATGAGACTTTAGCATCCACACAGTCTCACCAGGTCACCAGGTCCTTTAGTGTCCGTTTACCTGTACATGTAAGTCATTCTTAAATTCATCTTTTGAAACAAAGCTAGAGGTGTAGGTCCCTTAGTTATACAATTGCGCATATGATATATGATTACTCGCCCGACGTTTTCAATCGTCAATATCTTTGATGAGCATGCAAATTGTATAAGTTCCCGGATTGAAATAAGAACAAAAAAGATTAAAGCCACATTGACTTGATAACACTTCACTTCAATCTTCCATATTTTCCTTTATAATTTTTATATAATTGTTATGTTATCACGTGATTATTGAATAGAGTTAATAACATTGTGGTTTTCGGAGAAATGGCTACTGTCTTCTTTGTTCATAGTGATTTCAAAAGTCCTCTGTTGCAGATACGACCACTTACGTATGGAAGTCGGAAAGATTTAAAATAAAATATTGAATTAAATTATTATAACACGCTTATTACATGCCTCGGTGGGGATAACGAGTACTTTACCGTGGTTACACAATTTATACGTGTATCAGTGAATATTGCAAGTAGTTTGAGAGGTTTGTACATTTTAAATGGGTATATATGTGTATTGCCACGTTGTTCGATACTTGAGCGTAAATTAAACCCCCGTCAGACTGGACGGCGACCATGCGCGACCATACGCCGACCAGCAAATGTACAAGATCGCCATCAAACGTATATATTCGAGATGAAAAGCCCCGAAACAATTACAAACTTGAAAGAAGGCGGGCTCTTATTACGTCCTGTCCTGTCATACCGTGTTCTCACGGCGCGCACGCCATCACCTCTCCGCGCTTATGGCGTTTCTATTGAGATGTATGGGCTTGGAAAGGGCGATCCCGCGGCGCTCTAACCACGCTCATGAGGTTCTTACCACGCGTCTTCTACGTGCATTAAGACTGCACGGCGAACTGACGACGTACTCACGTGTATCACGTGACCATAGCGACTATTATAAGCTGATCAGATTTTCGGACAGTTCTGTTCCCTTGCAAACTCATACTCCTCTCGCACACACATTTTAAAAAAATATACATATATGTTTTTTGGCAAAGCGGTTGGACTTGTCGACTGACTGTACCATTGATTACACCTTATTATAATACAGACACATCTTTATTGAAAATACTGAAACAACAACAACAACAACAACTTCAACATTCTGTACACCACCATCAATCAGAAAGGCAATCTCATTGATGATAACCAAAATATCGTCAGCAAGTATAAAGGCAGTCACGCCTGTAACAGGAATATCCAAAATTCCAGCAATTATAAAAGCATCCACGCTTGCTTTCTTTTATCTTATTTCGTTTTCTTTATATCTTAGACACATCTTTATTTTAAAAAAGAAATCAAACAACAACAGCAACTTCAACCTTCGGTGCACTACCATCAATCGGAAAGGCAATCGCCTTGAGGATAACCAAAACATCGTCAGTAGTTCTAAAGGCAGCCACGCCTGTAACAGGAATATTCAATATTTCAGCATTTATAAAGGCAGCCACGCCTATAACAGGATATATATGCTGATTGGCACTGACTCATACTCCTCTCGCCAACAAACTTCAACACAAATAACATATATGTTGTTTTTCGGAAAGCGGTTGGACTTGTTGAACGACTGTACCGTTTATTACACCTTATTATAATACAGACATATCTTTATTAGAAATACTAAAACATCAACATGTTCAACCTTCGATGCACCACCATGAACCGGAAAGGCAATCGCCTTGATGATAACCAAAACATCGCCAGCAATTCAAAAGGCAGCCACGCCTTTAACAGGAATATTCAATATTCCAGCAATTATAAAGGCAGCCACGCCTGCTATCATTTTCATTTTTCGTTTTCTTTATATCTTAGACACATCTTTATTTCAAAACAGAAATCAAACATGAAAAGCATGGTCGCCATAGGAGCGTAGTAAAAGCTTGATAGACACGACATGGTCGTATTAAGAACTCCATAAAAGCAGTGGGATCCACATAATAACTGGGAGCCCTTTGCGGACGTCGTACAATCGCGCAACTGTGGTAAAATCATTGTAACATTGCCCTGACAGCGCCATAAAGATTCCGAACGCGTGGTTGGGTCGTGGCATACACGCGAGGGTCGTAATGAGGACACCATCAAGTCGCCGTTGCAAATGTTACCATTTTCGGAGCGTCTTTGTCACGCATATACTGCACATGTAATACGTCCATTGGGATGTTACGACGCTTGCCTAATGACCTTCGCGACCCCAACGGGCTCTCACTGTGTTTCAAGTCAAATCGCCGAAACCTGGCGTTTGTTTTTAAGATTTCTTAAATCAAACGTCGTGACTGTCGATCCTGGCGACAACAACACGATGTCTGGCGTTTTCAGAACGCTTATACTATATTTATGGCGATCTTGATGCGCTCTGGACCTATTTCCTGATCGCTATACCACCACATCACCGATCCCGTTAGATTCAAACTGAAACTGGCTGCAGGTGACCGTGTATGCCCTTCCAGGATTAAAATGATTACAATATGTTATTTAGTTCTTATTTCGTTAGCAGTTTTTTAAAAGAGTATCAGTTTTGTTCTACTTGAACCCAATATCGCTTTCAAAATTGTTTCCTCTGGGATTTAATTCGTGCCCGTGGTGGTGTTGTTAATACATTTCCTTAACTCGTACCGATTAATCAGTAAACACTCGGACGTTATCGGTGCAAGCAGTTATAGGGTTAATATGTTATAGTTTGGACATGTTGTATAGCATTGTTACTAGATTATCTGACACTGTAGGGCGGCTTTTATATCAGACCTCTGAATAATCACTTAAGTCAAGTGTATGCGAAGGATTAATAACCGCTCGTATTCATTTATGCATTTTCAATATTTACTCAGAACGTATGGATACTGTGTAGACTAAAAGTCAATACGTAGAGATCCCTATGTAACACCGTCCTATTGTATCTAACCACGCTCATGGGGTTCTTACTGCGGGTCTTCTACGTATATCTCGACTGCACGGCGACCTCACGGCGCTCTAACCACGCTCAGGGGGTTATTACTGCGCGTCTTCTACGTATATCGTGACTGCACGGCGACCTCACCACGCTCTAACCACATGCATGGGGTTCTTACTGCAGGTCTTCTATGTATATCGCGACTGTACGGCGACCTCACGGCGTTCTAACCACGCTCATGGGGTTCTTACTGTACGTCTTTTACGTAAATTGCGACTGCACGGCGACCTCACGGCGCTCTAATCACTCTAATGGGGTTCTTACTGCATGTCTTCTATGTATATCGCGACTGTACGGCGACGTCACGGCGCTCTAACCATGCTCATGGTGTTCTTACTGTACGTCTTTTACGTATATCGTGACTGCACGGCGACCTCACCACGCTCTAACCACACTCATGGGGTTCTTACTGCGCGTCGTCTACGTATATCGTGAATGCACGGCGACCTCACCACGCTCTAACCACACTCATGGGGTTCTTTCTGCAGGTTTTCTATATATATCGCGACTGTACGGCGACCTCACGGCGCTCTAACCACGCTCATGGGGTTCTTACTGTACGTCTTTTCCGTATATTGCGACTGCACGGCGACCTCACGGTGCTCTAATCACGCTAATGGGGTTCTTACTGCACGTCTTCTATGTATATCGCGACTGTACGGCGACCTCACGGCACTCTAATCATGCTCATGGGGTTCTTACTGTACGTCTTTTACGTATATCGTGACTGCACGGCAACCTCACCACGCTCTAACCACACTCATGTGGTTCTTACTGCACGTCTTCTACGTATATCGTGAATGCACGGCGACCTCCCCACGCTCTAACCACACTCATGGGGTTCTTACTGCGCGTCTTCTACGTATATCACGACTGCAAGGTGACCTCACGGAGCTCTAACCACGCTCATGGGTTCTTACTGCGCGTCTTCTACGTATATCGCGACTGCACGTCGACCTCACCACGCACTAACCACGCTCATGGGGTTCTTACTGCGCGTCTTCTACGTATATCACGACTGCAAGGTGACCTCACGGAGCTCTAACCACGCTCATGGGTTCTTACTGCGCGTCTTCTACGTATATCGTGACTGTACGGCGACCGCACGGCGCTCTAACCACGCTAATGGGGTTCTTACTGTGCGTCTTCTACGTATATCGTGACTGCACGGCGACCTCACGGTGCTCTAACCACGTTCATGGGGTTCTTACTGCGCGTCTTCTACGCATATCACGACTGCACGGTGACATCACAGTGACCTCACGGCGACCTCACGGCGACCTCATGGCAAACTCACGGCGACCTCCCGGCACTCTACCTACGCTCATAGGGTTCTTACTGCGCGTCTTTTACGTATATCGCGACTGAACGGCGACCTTACGGCAATCAAACCACGCTCATAGGGTTTTTACTGCACGTCTCCTACGTATATCGCGATTGCACGGCGACCTCACGGCGCTTTAACCACGCTCATGGGGTTGTTACTGAGCGTCTTATACGTATATCACGACTGCAAGGCGACCTCACGGCGGCTCTAACCACGATCATGGGGTCTTGCTGAGCGTCTTCTACGTATATTGCGATTGCATGGCGACCTCACGGCGTTTTTACCACGCTCATGGGGTTCTTATTGCGTGTCTTTTACGTATTTCTCGACTGCACGGCGACCTCACGGCAACCTCACGGCGCTCTAACCACGTTAATGAGGTTCTTACTCGCGTCTTTTACGTATATTGCGACAGCACGGCGACCTCACGGTGCTCTAACCACGCTCATGGGGTTCTTACTGCGCGTCTTCTACGTATTCCGTGACTGCACGGCGACCTCACGGCGCTCTAACCACGCTCATGGGGTTCTTACTGCAGGTCTTCTACGTATATCGCGACTGCACGGCGACCTCACGGCGCTCTAACCAGGCTCATGGGGTTCTTACTGCGCGTCTTCTACGTATATCGCGACTGCACGTCGATCTCACGGCGCTCTAACCACGCTCATGGGGTTCTTACTGCGCGTCTTCTACGTATATCACGACTGATGGCGACCTCACGGCGCTCTAACCACGCTCATGGGGTTCTTACTGCGCGTCTTCTACATACATCGTGACTGCACGGCGACCTCATGGTGCTCTAACCACGCTCAAGGGGTTCTTACTGCGCGTCTTCTACGTATATCGTGTCTGCACGGCGACCTCACGGCGCTCTAACCACGCTCATGGGGTTCGTACTGCACGTCTTCTACATATATCGTGACTGCACGGCAACATTACGGCGTTCTAACGACGCTCATGGGGTTCTTACTGCGCGTCTTCTACGTATATAGTGACTGCACGGCAACCTCATGGCGCTCTAACCACGCTCATGGGGTTCTTACTGCGCGTCTTCTACGTATATCGCGACTGCATGGCGACCTCACGGCGCTCTTACCACGCTCATGGGGTTCTAACTGCGCGTCTTTTACGTATATTGCGACTGAACGGCGACCTCACGGCGTTCTAACCACGCTCATGGTGTTCTTACTGCGCGTCTTCTACGTATAACCCTTCTGCACGACGACCTCAAGGCGACCTCACGGTGCTCTAACCACGCTCATTGGGTTCTTACTGGGCGTCTTCTACGTATATAGCGACTGCATGGCGACCTCAAGGCGGTCTAACTACGCTCATGGGGTTCTTACTGCGCGTCTTCTACGTATATCGCGACTGCACGGCGACCTCACGGCGCTCTAACCACGCTCATGGGGTTCTTACTGCACGTCTTCTACGTATATCGCGACTGTACGTCGACCTCACGACGCTCTTACCACGCTCATTGGGTTCTTACTGCGCGTCTTCTACGTATATCGCGATTGTACGGCGACCTCACGGCGCTCTTATCACGCTCATGGGGTTATTACTGCACGTCTTCTATGTATATCGCGACTGTACGTCGACCTCATGGCGTCTTCACGGCGCTCTAACCACACTCATGAGGTTCTTACTGCTCTTCTTCTACGTATATCGCGACTGCACGGCGACTTCACGGCGCTCTAACCACACTCATGAGGTTCGTACTGCTCTTCTTCTACGTATATCGCGACTGCACGACAACCTCAGGGCGCTCTAACCACGCTCACGGGGTTCTTACTGCGTGTCTTCTACGTATATCGCGACTGCACGCTGACTTCACGGCGCTCTAACCACGCTCATGGGGTTCTTACTGCGCGTCTTCTACGTATATCTCGACTGCACGGCGACCTCACGGCGCTCTAACCAGGCTCAGGGGGTTATTACTGCGCGTCTTCTACGTATATCGTGACTGCACGGCGACCTCACCACGCTCTAACCACATTCATGGGGTTCTTACTGCAGGTCTTCTATGTATATCGCGACTGTACGGCGACGTCACGGCCATCTAACCATGCTCATGGTGTTCTTACTGTACGTCTTTTACGTATATCGTGACTGCACGGCGACCTCACCACGCTCTAACCACACTCATGGGGTTCTTACTGCGCGTCGTCTAGGTATATCGTGAATGCACGGCGACCTCACCACGCTCTAACCACACTCATGGGGTTCTTACTGCAGGTCTTCTATATATATCGCGACTGTACGGCGACCTCACGGCGCTCTAACCACGCTCATGGGGTTCTTACTGTACGTCTTTTCCGTATATTGCGACTGCACGGCGACCTCACGGTGCTCTAATCACGCTAATGGGGTTCTTACTGCACGTCTTCTATGTATATCGCGACTGTACGGCGACCTCACGGCACTCTAATCATGCTCATGGGGTTCTTACTGTACGTCTATTACGTATATCGTGACTGCACGGCAACCTCACCACGCTCTAACCACACTCATGTGGTTCTTACTGCACGTCTTCTACGTATATCGTGAATGCACGGCGACCTCCCCACGCTCTAACCACACTCATGGGGTTCTTACTGCGCGTCTTCTACGTATATCACGACTGCAAGGTGACCTCACGGAGCTCTAACCACGCTCATGGGTTCTTACTGCGCGTCTTCTACGTATATCGCGACTGCACGGCGACCTCACCACGCACTAACCACGCTCATGGGGTTCTTACTGCGCGTCTTCTACGTATATCACGACTGCAAGGTGACCTCACTGAGCTCTAACCACGCTCATGGGTTCTTACTGCGCGTCTTCTACGTATATCGTGACTGTACGGCGACCGCACGGCGCTCTAACCACGCTAATGGGGTTCTTACTGTGCGTCTTCTACGTATATCGTGACTGCACGGCGACCTCACGGTGCTCTAACCACGCTCATGGGGTTCTTACTCCGCGTCTTCTACGGATATCACGACTGCACGGTGACATCACAGTGACCTCACGGCGACCTCACGGCGACCTCACGGCGACCTCATGGCAAACTCACGGCGACCTCCCGGCACTCTACCTACGCTCATAGGGTTCTTACTGCGCGTCTTTTACGTATATCGCGACTGAACGGCGACCTCACGGCAATCAAACCACGCTCATAGGGTTTTTACTGCACGTCTCCTACGTATATCGCGATTGCACGGCGACCGCAC